>JAOTQP010000251.1:20321100-20373149 GCA_026413545.1 Cichladusa arquata | reverse complement strand
GGACCCAATATGGCTTTTTTTTTTTTTTTGTGCGATCTTTTTTTAGATAGTCTGTCTACTTTCAAGGTAGATGCTGCTTGTGACGAGTATTTCAGTCTGGGGGTTTTGATACTTGTTTGAGCCCCAAGGAATTTTTCAATATTCATAACGCTAGAATTAGTCCTTTATAATATTTATAGTATTGTTTTTTGTAATTTCTCAAGAAAAGGGAAATAATAAATTTAAAATAACTGGTGTATGAGAAGAAGTGGGTCTTTTGACTTGGGAAGATTTTGTCTAGGTCTTGGATAATAAATTTGCTTGAAAATAATTTTTGTATCTGTAAAAAAAAAAAGATAAGGCACCAGTCTTCCTCCTGAAAGTTCTAGAATAAAATATAATTTCTCTAATAATTAAACCTCCTTATTAATATCCCATCCTTTTTTCAATTTTTAGAATTGTGTAGTGATTGTGCCTAACATTGTAGTAACTTCTTTAGGAAGACAGTCAGTCTTCCCTTGAAGATCATTGGGAAGGATTTGTTATTTCCCAGGTTATCTGTCTCCATGTAGTTTCACTTGCAACCAATCTGCGTTGTTTTTTATGGTTAGAGTTTTACGGACTACTGCTTCCAGCTGCTGAGATTTTTTGTGCCTTTCCTTGTTTTCCTTGAAAAGTCTTTATAATTCCAAGTATTTTCTGGTTTTGTGCATCACACGACCATTAGCAAACTGTGCTCCTGCTTTTCTTAAGCTTTTCTCAACAACTGTAGAAAGGTGCCCTGGAAGGCAGCACTGCTTTACTATCTAGACATTGAAGCCATATGCACTCCAGAATCCAACCAGTCTGATGAGGCACAGGGCTCCTCTGAACCTTAGTCCTACATGTCACAGATTAGGATAAATGAGGCTGTTACATTATATGCAATTGTGTGCTGGTATTTTTAAGAGATTTGTAATTGTAGCATTCTAAGAAAAAAAAAATACCGCCCACTCCACATACATGCATTTGGACCCCCCTTTACCCTCTCAAAAAAAAAAAAAAAACCACCAAAAAACAAAAAAAAACCAACAAAAAACCCAGAAAAAGAGATATCTTGGTTTATTTTGTGGATTTAGTAATTTAGTATTTGAGGGGTTGGTAAAGAATAATAAAGAAAATACTACAGTACTGCTCTTTTAAGAAATATTTTTAGTTTCTTTTTTTTGTTTCTACTCTGTAAGCATATTTGTATATGTTAATGTATATGTTAATAAGGAACACTAATCCTCAAGGACAAAACTGCAATCTAAAAATGCATTTCCCCAAATTTGAAAATGTGTTGTTTGGAATTTTTTCTGTATTAAGTCCTGGCCTGTTGTAGAGTGTGATGAGATCTTCTTCTCACCTGGAAATTTAATGAAATTAATAAGTCTTGCTTTAGTGCTGCTGTGGTTTGTTGGGTTTTTTTCAGTACTGTTGTCCTTTTAAATTTTTTTTTTTTAAATTTTACTTGAAGGACAAGGAAATTATCTCTGCAATAGCCTTTTGCTTGTCCATATAGCTGAGAGGAGCAACATTTCTCTGATCATAGGTGTGAGACATTGACTGGACACCGGGTGCTCTCAAAACCACTCTGTCACTTCCCTCTTTGGTTGCACAGGGGAGAGAACACATAATGAAAAGCTCACAAGTTAAGGACACGGAGAGATCACTCACAAATTACTGTCATGAACTGAACAGACTTGACTTGGGGACTTTAATTGAATTTATTGCCCATCAAATTTAGAGCGGGATAATGAGAAATTAAATGAAATCTTAAAATACCTTGCCGCCACTTATTCCTTGCTCCTGGACTTAATATTATTCTCAAATGCTGTGCCTCCTCACCTGGAGCAGTGCAGGGGTACAGGGAGCAGGGGCTGTGGTCAGTTCATCACATCATCTCTGTCTCTCTTTCCTCCTCAAAGGGAGGACTCCTCACACTTCCCTGATCCAGTCTGGGTTCCTTCCCACAAGAGGCAGTCCTCCATGAATTTCTCCAACGAGAGTCCTTCTGACAGGCTGCAGCTCTTCCTGAACTGCTCCAGTATGGATCCCTTCCAAGAGGTGCAGTCCTGCTGCTCCAGCATGTGTTTCCTGCAGGTCACAAGTCCTGCCAGGAGCCTGCTTGAGCACAGGCTTCCTATGAAGTCCCAGCCTCCTTTGGGCATCCAGGTGCTCCACCTTGGACTTCCATGGGCTGCAAGGGAGTCTTGGCTCCACTTGCTCCTTATTAACTGCTCTGAGTGTCTGCAGAGCTCTTTATCTCACATATGTTCACTTCTTTCTCTGCTCTGTTTTGTTTTTTTTTCTCCTCCTTCTTTAAATGTGTTATCACAGTGGTGTTTTCCACAGTCACTGATGGGCTTGGGCTTGGCCTTGGCCAGTAGTGTGTTCCATTTTGGACCTGGATGGGGTCAGCTCTGTCAAGCATGGGGAAAGCTGCTGGCAGCTTCTCACAGAAGCCATCCCTGTAGTCCCCTCACTACCAAGTCATCACCATGTAAATCCAATACAACAGGCAACACAATTAGGCAGAACAACTGTATGTCAAATAATAGCAGCCTGCCATTTTTGGGTAGAACTTTATTTCCCTTCTTACCATTTGTGGTCATTCAAAATTTATACTAATCTTAGAGATGAGTACCATCATATTGGTTCTATAAATTATTTTACAATGAGAAGATTAATTTTTAATATCAAAATACCTGTTGGGGAAGGGAGCAGATATTGGGCCACGAGGCAATATTATTATTGTTGTTTAAATGGTTACAACCTTGAGAGTGTGTGTTTAATCTGGCCATTATCCTTAATCTCTCTAATACATATTATGCTAGACATAATACCTGTTACACCCACATCTATAAATTATAGTTTTTATACATACAACAGTGTGATATCTTTCAGGTTGCATGTCAGGGTCTCCTGATTTAGTGAGGCAGGGGGAGTTAGTTGCTTAAATATTTTCATAGATCTCATGTTTAGTTATGGGAGCAAAGCAGTAACTTTGTATTATTAAACCTCAACATGAAAAGAGCATTACAGACTCATTAAGACCATTTAGTTGAGCAATTCCTGTTCCTGAGAGTTTTATCAGAAACAGAATTTAAAGAAGTTATGAAGAAATAAGTAGTGACTGGGTATTTCCTTGTCTCTGGTTATCAGTAGTTTACAAAGTGTCCTCATGTTTCAGTAAACTCTAGCTTGGAGATAAGGAAACAAAGCAATTTCATGATTTTGAGAATAATCTGGCTTTTACTACTTTTGTGAATTTGAGATGTTTTAGTTACATTAGAACAAAATTAAAAATTTTGGATGCAGTAAGGAACCTTCTGAAAAGGCATTGACAGGGTTAAAAATGCTGCTGCCACTAGATGTCATGCTGGGATCAGCTCTCAGAGCATGAGATTATTAGATGTACTGGGTGAAGGAACGGGATCTCCTGTATGTGTTTCAGTCTAAAATGGCTGATTTTGCAGGCTGTAATAGCCCTGTGCCTACCCCTTGATCTGGAACGTTCAGACATCTCATTGCATGAGAAGGATTGGTGCCACACAACCTGAAGCCAACACAGCTGCTGGACATTTTCATCTGATCAGTTCTCTCACAGAGATCCTTAACTCACACACACCTGCTTAGGAAAATGTGTAAAAATTGCTTCATGTGGGTGTACTTGGTAATATGGGGAAAAAAACATATGATTTTTTTTTTTTAATCCTCCTCCAGTGTTTCTATCATATAAAGCTCAAATGAGCCAAAAAAAGAAGAAAAGAACACCCAAACAACTAGGAACCTGAACATAATGCAGCTTTTTATAAAGAAGGGCTCTTGAAGGCTTTGGTTTCACAGGCACTGAACACAATGTCAAAAACTGAACTTACTATTTATTAAAATTGGTTTTATAATATTTAATTAAGAATACGAAATCTTTATAGGGGAAAATGTTTGGTTTTGCTGTTTTTTAATAAGCCTACTGTGCTGTGTTTTTTTTCTATACTTCACTCCTGCACTCAATCAAAATTGTCACATTTTTAAACGTTGTCACAATTCCTTAACGTTGGCATCATACCAATATGTGTAAATACTTAATGGGAAGGAAAACAGATGAATCAGATGCCCAATGAAAGGAAAAGAGGAAACGGGCACAAATTTGAAAAAAATGGAATTTCTAGTTTTGCAAAAGAAAAGCTTCTAACTGTTCGTTAATTGATTCCCCGACATGTTACTCAGAGAGGTTGTACAATATCCTTGGAGATACTGGAAAACCACCTGGATGTGATGCCCCTTGAGCAGTTGAATTTGGGATGATCTCCAGAGGTGACTTCCAGCCTCAAACATTCTGTGTATCTGGGTGCTTTCAGTCTGCCTATTGAGTCATCAGTGGAGTACTTAGGAAAACAAGCAAAAAACCCAACCCCACAAAACAAGAGGGGGAAAAAATCCTACCAATCAAACAATGCAAATATCTGCAGAAAAACCTCACCAAACAAACCCATAAGAAATAAAACAGTAATACATTATGTTAAACATTGTGATCATAAGCTTTAATTGTCAGATAGCAAAGAACTTTGAATAGGGTTTTTTGGTTGGTTTTTTTTTTTCTCCCACAAAGCGAAAAAATCCCTTTGCATCATATGCTGTAAGTCTAACAGGTTATAAAGATTCTATCTTTTGTATCTATTAAAACTACTGTTTTGTTCCAAGCTTGTACATGGCTGAAATATGTACACTCAGGTACTGGGGATAATTTCTCACTGTTCTGAAGTTGATTTGTGGTACTTCTCCCTCCAGCAGCAGTTTCTGTGCTGGAAATTGAAGTATAACTTGGGTGTATATATGAACACCACCAAGCACAGAAACTTTGCTCTGCCATTTCTTGTTTCATGAACAACAGCCTTACTATGGAAAGCTTGAATTGTCTGGAGGCAAAAGGGTATGTAGCCACTGTCAGGATAACATATTCTGCAGTATCTGTCCATCAGTGTGATGTTTGTGCCTCACAGACTCGGGTGTATCTATGTCAGGAGAGGTGTGCCCTCCGTCACACAAAATATGTTTTTATATCTGTTACATAACTGCTGGGTCTCATTCTCCTACCTGAATTCTTCATCTATAAATATAAAGCAGATTTCCTTAGAAGTGTTTTCCACAAAAAAAAATATTGTATATAGGCCAATGCAGTGTGGTGGCATATGCTGCAAGTTCACACAATGGGTTCTCCTGAGTTTCTGCTCTGTACGTGTGAATTCTGTTATCTTAGATGTGCTGAGATACCAAAAAAAAAAAAAAAAAAAAAGGTTATACTTTCAAATACCTTTTTTTTCCTGTTGATCTGTATCCATTTGTTGTCTTGGTGTATATCTATCAACAAATGCTTTATTCCAAGGGCTGCTGGTTTGTTGCTTAGTGTTTAGCACAGTGAGACACTAATTTGTGTTCTTTGTGCCTAGTCAACATGCTGGTGAAAAGTTTATTACTGCAATTAAAGAAGCAGAAGGATTTCTTATTCCTTTGATTTGTATTTTCATTAAGAATGTGTGTGAAGTAATAATGAATATGTTTGTACATGACAGCATCTTGGGAGGACTGTTGGATGCTTGTGAAGACAGTGTTCAAATGTAGCATTTGACTCCTGGGGAGAAATGACCTAAAAAGAAAACATACAAAATTGTGTGAAGATAAATTGAAAGTGCTACAAGTAAAGGAAAGCATACATATAGGTAAAAAATATGTAAGAGATTTGACAGTGCAGCACTCAGAATCACATAGGGAGTTTCAGGAAACAAGATTCTATAGAAAAGCAAACAATATTTTGCTATTGCAGGATAGTCAAATCTGTTGGTGTTTATGGAAGAGGACTGTATTTGGAATATGAAGAACTCATGGCAAAGCATATTAATGGTGTCTTGGAGATAAGGAAGGAAGGGTTAGACCTGGATGGAATACAGGGGTGAGGTTTTAGGATATTTTGATTCCAAATAAAGTTAATGATTGAAAACTGAGATCTGCACAGTACTTTACTGATATAGGACAAAAATGTAGCTGCAGAAATGTTGTCATACAGTACATTTTAATTCTGGCTATATGGAAATACGGAGATGTAATGAAACAAAATTCTCAAAAAAAATTAGCATTTCCGCCACTTAAGACTATTTTTAGTTCCAACAATGTGTCAATATATTGAGATAAAAGAACAGCTCCTTGAGCAGTTTGGTGACTGGACACTTTTCTGGATCACCAGGTGTCTGCCAGTCTGGGCTTCTGTCAATCTTGGCTGTTGTAGAGAGTTCTCATTAAAAAAAAAATCTATTCGATATTAATAAACTTGAAATTTGAGATAGTGATGTGAATAATGTTTGTTTCACCTAGACTATTTTTACATTGCCTGATTAATAATTGGTAAGGTCTTTTCAATCTTTGAAATTTCACCTTAGGGGGGGAAAAAATCCCTATCCCAGGAGTGTATGTATGGGATCGCATGATTGATAACGTCTTAAACCGTTATTTGTTTGTTCATTCCCATGTTAGTGAGGATGGGCATTGACATACATCCATACAGTTTGTGTTCTTCAGTAAGATGGTAGCATGGGATTTGTAATCATCTTCCTTTGGACAGATGACTAATGTTGGGCAAGTACAGCTCATGTGTTTTCTAGTTTAATGAAGAATATCTATGCAAGAGAGTGGTAATTAATGGTATTGCAATATGACAAAGATTTTAGAAATAGGTGCCCAACATCACTTTTTGGACTGGTGAGTATTTGGCCTAACATGTGAAACTTAAGTCTCCTAGAGCAGCAGATACTAATGCTCCTGATAATTATGAAACTCAAGTGTTTTTTAGCTACCTTAATTTTGGATTTAAGGTTAATTTTTTTCTGCTTTGAAAGCTCCTGTGTAGAATTTTTTCACCATAGAATTGCTTATGAAACTTGCTTAAGGAAAAAAAAAAAAAACAAAACCAACAACCCAAAACCAAACCATAAACATGTAGCATGGCAAATCAGATTAATGCTGTAGATCCTATTACATAAATACAGTATTGGGCTAACGAAAACTTAAATATTGTACCACTATCCAGATTAATAGGAGAGAAGAAAAACTGCTTATCAGCATGTTCTTTCTTAGCTTAAAGAATGAAGAGACAAACTGAATAATGATTCACTTTACTAATTTTCTATTAACTCATTTTTTTAGCTGTCGGTCATCGGAAAGGTCATATTATCTCATTTTCTAGCTGTTTGTGATTTATCCTAACAAACTGGAAGCAAGTTTTATAGGAAGTAAAGGATGTATACAAATCCTGCTTTAGCCTTTTGAAAGAGAGAAACAACTCAGGAAATGGAAAACCATAAAGAATAATTTATATTTTCATGAATTTGTTTTTCCATAATATTGATTAAAGGCATGGTGTTGGCTGTGGTCTTCTCCTTAAACAAAGTACCAAATATTCCTTTCTCTTGTTCTTCTGGGGAATGGACTAGATTATAATTGAAGTTTCTTTCCAGCACAAACCATTCTATGATTCTATCATAAAATTTCTAAAACATACTAAAAACAAGCATTGGATGATGTTCACGTGGACCTTCATCAGTCAATCAAACCTTTATTTGCAGCTGCTCCCCACCCACTGACTGATGCTCAGCTTGTTCCCAGGCACCAATCAACACCTCCCAACCAACTCCTCCAAGATGAGATTCTGGGCATGATATTCTATGTTATGGCTTGTGCCTTCGGGTAGTTCAAGTCAGCTGCCCCACTATTCTCTCTTCCAGTTTTTTACATTTGGAGACTGAAAAGTCCTTGACTTAAGGTGAGCATTCTTAAGCAACAACTAAAACATCAGTGTGTTTTTAGCATTATTCTCACACTAAGTTCAAAAACCCCAGCACTCTCCCTGCTACTAGGAAGAAAATTGACTTTATCCCAACTGCAAACTGGACAAGTTATTAGATCCTTTATTAAAAACCAAAAAAACCCAACAGCATAGATTATTTCACCATTCTGATTTGAGTGGCTCTCCAGGTACAGGTAAAAATGAGTTGGAAAGGCCATTGAATTTATTGCTATCAGAGTCAGTGTTCAGTTAGAAGAGATATTTTTGGCTATCACTACGCACAGATACTAATATATAATACTGACATACCTCAAGGTCTTAGTTCTCTTTACCAGGTTGTTTTACTCAGCTGAGCAATGCAACTGCTTTTAGACATGTACCCTAAACTAGATTTCCAGTTGGAAAAAATAAACCCTATAAATATTTTAAGAGAGAAATTTTCTTTTTTCTTTCATATCTTTTATTTAGGATTCCACGATTAGTGCAAGTCCTCTGAATTTTGAAAGTGCTCACTGTAATTTATTTTCTACTAAAATCTAATTAATTGTAGGCAAAGAAAATGGAAGGTCTTGTTTGCCTGACACCTTGTCTCTGAGAGAAGTTCGCTTTGGAACAAACTGTTTAAATAGAAGGGGTTTGCATAGTCTGAATGAACTTTGAGAAGACATTCAAATGTCACATTTCTCTGAGTCTTGTCACAGTGCTCATCTCTTCAGAGGCTTATCTTCTGCTAGCTGTTTACTCAGAAAAGAGTGTTAGAACCTGTATTTTAACAGTCTTTTTCTTGGGGATTTTTTGACATTGGTGTGTCCTTTTTCACAGAACATGTCTTCACTGAATGGAATTAATGAGTTTTATCATAGGCTAAGCACTGCAAACATCTAAGGACAATTACCTGTAAAACCAGCTTTGCTTCTCTGTCTGCATTTTGTTGATCTGGAGTAGGTTGAATTATTATAATATTGTTTGTACTATAAGGTACAAAGCACCACTGGTGTCACACAGGTGTCACGCTGTATGTATGTTATACATTTGTGTATCTTATAGCATTTTTAGATCCAGGAAAACTTGTGTGTTCCTTTTTAAGTCCTTTGTGGCCAGGGGACTTGCCTGTAATCACATCGTACTCAATGAGATCATCAGGATTACAGTTATGGACTGAATTGTTTCACTAAGTCTGGAACAACAACAATAAATTATTCCTTCTTAAGGTGTTTGTACTTCTACTATTTTCCTTCCTAAAGTCCATTAGAAAATCACAAATATATTAACTCTGTTCAAAAGATTGACTTCTAAACCAAAACTTCTATACAAAAGGCAGCAAATTTTCTAGTAGGTACTATCTCAACCTGGAAAGTGACAGTTGCTTTTATGAGCTGCTGGACTAGGGCAAGAACAACAAAGTATTGGTAGGAAATAGTGATTTCTGTAGCTTAAAATTCAGTACACCTGGGAATGATAAGGCATGAACCCCGAATATAGGTAAAGAAAATGTACATCAATTTTTGATTTTGGCATGTAGGAAATATGGCTTAATTATGTTTCCCTCTCTCAAAGAGGGAAATCTATTTTAAAGATTTTCACACAGGACTTCTTAGCTGTAAGTGTACCATAGGAGACATTAGACTCTTTTGAGATGGATTTTGGTTGTGATTTTACGTTAAATATATTTATATGAACTTACTATATGCTGTGTGTATTTGGAGTTCTGTTTTTTAATGTGCTTAGACTGGTTGATATAAAATCATGTCTATTATTGCAGTTTTCTCTAGTGTATATAGACAGAAACTAAAGTGACACAGAATATGATACTTTTGCCAGGATATTGCAGTAAAAGTTGCACTAGGGACTGAGGGGAGAGATTGTCATTTCTAATTTAAACCTTCTTCCACTCATGACCGTACACTTCTTTTGGAGGTTTCTGTTCGTTTCAATACTTTGGTAGTGGCCTAAAAAGCTGAATGTATTCATGAGTGTTGATGAAAAATGAAGCAAATGAATGATGGAAAAAGAAGAAAATTATTTTGAAAAAATTCTATTTTTCCTCTTTTTAAGTAAAGAAATGGAAATAAAAGAAAAAAGGAATGATTCATAGTATATTAAGTACACTTAGGAATTAAATCTGTTTTGGGTTTGGGGACAAGGGATGCTTAAGAGAAGCTTGAAAACTTCACCAAAATGTATGTCCTATTCAGTAGATTGCTGCGTAGAAAAATATTATGGATTTTAGGATGTTTTACTCTGTCCCCTGAGACTGCAAGGTTGTTTTATCATGAAGGTAAACACCGTGAAAAACCACAGACTCGTAGAATTTTTTAAAACAATGTGTTTATATAAAAAAAATTTTAAGCAAAAATATTTCACTTTAAGACTTTCATTTCTTGTGGGATCAAGTGGCTAAGGTATTTGTGGAGGGCTCAGGAAAAGGATTTTTCTCCATATCCAGAAAGCATTCAGTGATGTTTTGTACCCTTGGAGCAAGAGTTCTTTCCATATATATCCCACCCTCCAAGTTTTTTGTCACCTTTATGACAGACATCTGTACAGCATGGTTGGGATTTTTTTCCTTAAAAACATTAGCAGTTATTCAAGTGGACGTTTCCATGTTTCCAAGATTTAGCACAGTGTTTTGAAAATTGTGAATTTCTTCCTGCTCTTTCAAGTTGATTGGTTTCCATGACTTGACTCGATGTTTTTAAGCGTACACTGGAGCTGAGTCTCACTTTAGTTATATAAGTGATAGGCATGGTAATGATCTATTACAAGATAGAATTTGATTGCATAGTTTTAACCATAAGCACAATAGTTTTCTCCTGTGCATTTGGCTAACAGGCTATTGGTCCTTGTGCAGTTACAATTACCAAGATGCCATAATACAAAAAAATGTTTAATTTGTGTGAGTTGAAATTCTGAAAAGACGCAATTTAAGAGAAAATTGAAGCAGTATATTTACCATAAAACGATTTGGATTCATGAAGTAGATAAGAAATATTTTTTGTGTGACTGTTGTTGGCAAGACTGAGAGCTGAGAAAACAGCTTTAGAGGAGGAGGTAGATATTCCTTGGAAGATCAATGAAAAGAGGTTTGATGACACATGCTGGTTTAGGGCTCTCATGTCTAAGTGATGGGGGTGGGAATAATGTTTATCAAGCACAAGGTGAGTGGGTTGGTTGTCTGCTTTTGCACAGAAAAGCATTGGTTTTGTTGGCATTGTTATAGAATGTGTAGTTCCATGTGCTGTTTGTATGGACTTTGACTTCTGGGCTTCACAGATTTTCTGTCTAGGTGTTTTTATAGCATCATTTTGAATTCTCTATTGTAACAGATTGAAATCTATAGTGTGTAAGTTACAGTTGGAACTGGGTGACTTTCTCTGATTAGCTGAATGCTATTGGCTTGTTGATGACTTATTCAGTATTTTTTTTACAGTTTCTTCCTGAATTTTTATTCTCAGACTGTGGCTACAGTCTAGTATGTTAAGCTAATCTCAGTTTTTGAAAATAGTAAGATTGGTCCTTACCCTTATATAATTTATAAACTTCTATCTTTTTTGTTCTCTCATATGAAGGTCACGTTCCCTTTCCTGTTTTTACATTAAGTGCACAGCTCACAGTTGGTTTCACAGTCCTTCTTGCCTGGCTTTAACACTGTTAAATGTTCTTCAGCTGCCCTGAAGCTTTATTTTATTGTCAAGACTACCAATCCCTCCAGCCATTCTTTCAGGCAGTCTTTTGCTCTTGGTATTATGGTTCAGACTTAATACAATCAAAGAGTATGATCTTAGTTCTAATGAACTGTGTGGTAGAATGTGGCTACCACAATCCTTCTGGACGACTCTTAACCAATCCTGCTAAAAGTGTAATTCCTCATAAGCAACAATATCAGGTCCACAGGTTTTATATAAAAATCTGCTACTTTTCCTGAAAATAAATTCAGAATTGTGTATGTATGCAAATCAACTCCACCATGTGTGCACATTGATTTCAATGCACTGAAGATACGTCAAGCCCATTAAAGCTCTTCTGTATAGGAAATATGCATGAGAGATGTGGTGGAACCACTCACTTTCTGATCAGGAAATCTAATGTCTGAAATAAAGGGCATCTGTTACCATGCTTCAATACAACAGAAGCAGATTTTAAAATTTGTTTAGGTGTAGCATTCTCATTGTTATCTGAGAGAGATAATTACTACATTTAAGAAAGTATTGATATGAAATTTAAAAATTCCTGGACAAGAATAACAACATAATTTTGTTGTGTCTGGTGTTATTTCTGCTTTTTACCATTTTCTTCTCTTTGCCTAATAGCTTACTCAAATAAATATTCTCTGGGTTGCTCCCCTGCAGCAGTTTGGAAAATCAGATAACCACAATATAGTGGAAGAGGAAACAAAAAATAAATCCAGTTTGAAGGCAGAACTGAAAACAAATGGAAAGGAAAAGATCATTTCAGGATCAGCCAAAACAGTTCTTCCCTCACACCTAAATTCAGACATGTTGTGTCAAGTTATTCTTCAAAATATTTTTAACTACTCAATTTAATGATTTTCATGTTTAAGTTGGGTAATTTTCAAAAAAGTTACTTTTTGGATGTAATACATTATTTAAAAACTCCAAAACTTCTTAGTGCTAAATAATATTGTGTCTAAAAGTTTCTTTCGTAAAGAAGACACTAATCGATATTCAAAGTGTTTCTTTTTATCTCAAAATATGAATTGAATTTTGAATTGAATACTTACAAATTGAATTCAGGTTAACCTTTTTTTCTCCAAGACTTTTTTTTTAATAGTTATGCTGCTTATCAGTAAATCTCTATCATACAGGGTGACAATGAGAGCCAAAAATAGGAGGGCAGGAAGGGAATCTCTGCTATGGAGAGAGTTAAAAAAAAAATCAATTTTTCGTGGCAGAATTTCTTTACAAATCAAGTGGAAGACAGAGGAATTACATCTGTGAAAATTGCTTTTAACAGCAGTGAATGTGATATCTCACTTTGGTTTAAATTGCTGGAATATGTAGCACATTGTTTCCTGACATTTCAGATTGTCCTGCCATTGGTCAGGCTGTGTCTATCATGGATTATCCAATTTCTTTATGCTACTAGCCTCGTACCTATAATTGTCACTAAACAAAAACTCTTATTTTTTTATGGCTGGTGTTTAAACTGCTGCGCCTTGTGCTGTACAGGCTGAGTGATTTCATTTACACATTAACACCCCTCCCACTCCAATAGAAAAAATTCCATTTTCTGTATGCATCTTTTGTGTATTACGGACAGAAGTTAATCTGTTCAACTTCTACAGTTATCTTACTTCCAAAAGTTATCCTCTTTCTCCTTTTTTCTTTTTTTGCTGTTTCTCTTTTTTGCTTCATCTTTGCTCGAGTAAATTTGTTCCTGTAGATTGAATTTATATTTCAGACAATTGTCTTCTAAAAGTCCTAAAACTGTCTCTCCTTTTCACCTCTTCTAGATACAGACCTCCCTATACCATTTCTCCCTCGACTATGTCAGATCTTATTAGGAACAAAAAGGAGTCTGGGATTCACAATTCTTGAGCATCACAACTTTTGCTGTGTGCAAGTAGAGCTACTGTGTAACTTCACGCAAAAGCTTTAAAAATTTGTTTATACATATTATTAAGGGTCATGCATTCAGTCCACAGCACAGAGGGAAGTATAATCCAAAGTATTTGATATGTCCTTTCAATGCTTTCTACAAAGCTTTCTTTCCTTACGTAAATTTACAAAAAGTGTAAAAAGACTTTTGCACTTTGCCTTAAGAGTGATTGAGTTCAGTGAACTGATTAGGAATCCATCTATGCTGGCCACACAGAGGTAGACAAGTTTTCAATTACCATTAAATATTTTATTGCCTTTCTAAAGTGCTGAATTTTCAAAAGTTCTGCTGAAATTGATTGAACCATGAAATGCTCTGGCACTTGGAAGAAAGTGATTAATAATTTTCCAACTTTTTTTTCTTCTTTGTTTTCCCTTCTCTGTGTTTTCTGAGGTTTGCTTTATAACTCCAAAAAACGTGACAATGCCACTTGTCTCTCCTGGTATACTGGAATAAACTAGAAGGGGTATTAAGCTGTGAAAGCTTTTCAGTTGGCTCTGGGGAGTCTGAAATGAGTTTGCTTTTTCTGGGGCTGAAGGTAGAAGCAAAAGAATACAAAATGTGCAAGAAAGAAAGTAGATACTGAAATGATGGTGCTCAGCCAGAATAGTTAAGTACTTCCCAACAGCTCCACAAAATTTCTGTGTAATTTCTCTGTCATTTCTGTGCACTTTGCGATACACTGTTGATGATAAAGTAACACATGGCTTTGAGAATTGTGTTCTTGGCTCTTTCACCATTGTTGCACTCACAAGATGGACATTGACAGGACAGTTTTAGGATCTGCCTTGAGAACTAGAAAGGCAATGTGAAACAAGCACTGGTGGCTGCAGTCAAGCAAACTGGCCAAAATATCTGCTTTCACTCAGGGTAAAGTGAGGAGTCACAAGACCTGAGCTGGATTATAAGGGGTCTAAGCAATCTTGTAAACACAGTGACAGTTATCTGAGTGGCTTTTCTGAGTCTTTTTTCATGTTGTGCTATTTACCTTTACCTACAATCCTGTGATTTATGTATTGCTTTTGCCTTATCCTTCAAGAATTTAAAAAAAAAAAATGGAAATAAGAAAGTGTTACAGATAATAATGCTGTTCTAGTTTAATAAATGAAGCTACTTGAGGAAAATCTACCTCTCAACATAAGTAAAAGTATAGATGTCAGCCTTGAGTTTTGCTCATTTTTGCAAGAAAGCAGGGACAGTTTAATATTTTGAGATAGGAAGGACGATAAAGCCACCAATTTAATTCTGGTGCGGGCTTCCTGTAGTGTAAATCATAAGGAAGATGTGCAAAACGTCTGCTATGGGAAGGAGATAGAAAAATGCAGGTTTCAGATGATGTTCTCAGTATTTAATAAACTGATAAAGTTACAGTTACTGCTGAATTTTTAGCTACTTCCTCTTTAAATAGTGGGATTCCGTGTGGTGTGCGGATCTTGACTGGATGCCATTGTGCCCACCAAGCCACTATATCTCTCCCATTTTTCATCTGGGGAGAGAAAAGATGGGAAACAAATTCTAGGTTGAGTTAAGTCAGTCTACTAAAGCAGAAATGAAATACTACATACATGACAAGCAAAAGCAAATAAAGAACCAAAAGATTTTATTCTCTATTTGCCATCAGCAAGTGGTGTCCGTCAACTTCTCAAAAGGCAGGGCTTCACCATATATAGTTGTTGCTCTGGAAGGCAAATATAACTGACAAGTGTCCCCTCTTCTTCCTTCTTTTCTTAGTTTGTATCTAAGCTGGTGCCATATATTATGGAATCTCCTTCTGCTCAATTTGGCTCAGTTGTCCTGGTTGTGTCTGCTCCCAAGATCTTGCCCACCTCCAGCCTCTTGATGGGGGGCAGAATGTTGGAGCAAACAGCACTGATGCCAAGCCAGTGCTGCCAGGATATAGCCAAAACACTGGGATGTTACCAACACCTTTGCTGCTTCCAAGGCACAGCACTGTGGGGGCTGACATGAGAAAGATGAACTCCTTCTCAGCCAGATGCAATATATCCAGGAACAGCTTTAATGGGAGGTGGTCAGTCTGATTTGCTTTCTAACTTGATTATTTAACACTGGAGTTTTTAAAAGATAAATGGCTGGAAATCATAACTTATGTTGAGTTACATATTTTCTTTTTCCTATAAAAGTACATTAGCAAAAAAAATTCTTTGGATCTGGATCAGAGTTTCAGTTTCCAAATTCCTTAATAGATGTGCTGCTTATCAGCAAATCTCCAGTTTATAACATAATTAAGATCAAAGAAAATACCATAATGAAAAGACTGTAGCAGGGTTTAAGCTACTTTGACCATTGGGGTCAAAAACTGAAGTTGCACTTGATGTGCAAATTACATTGGCTATGTATTTATGAAGGTCAGCAAACAGACAGAAAGAAATTTTTTAACAGTGCTACCTCTCACAGCTTAATGCCTACTTGAATAAATTGAGAAGCAATGTAACCTGAAAAAAAGTTTAAAAAACAAATTGAAACTGAGCATTTTTATTTTGTAGAGCCCAGTCCCTTGTATTAGAGACAAAAAAATGGTGTACAATTATTTTTATCAGGTCCAGGAAACATTTTACTACTACTACTATCTTTAAAATGTAAATCTTAAATATATTCTTCTACTAAATACCTAGTCTGTCTTCTGCATATGTCTAAAGGGGCCACATTTACAGCCCATTTACAAAATAGCTCATTAAAAATCGGTTTTTCCTTAGCATGAATAATTTTATATTACAGATGTAATTGCCTATCAAGAAAAACAGAGAAAACAGAGAAACAGCTGATTGCTGTTGGTCTGTCCGTTATATATAAACACTCTGTGGACTGCTATAATGGAATCATAGAATGGCAAGGGTTGGAAATTCAGTTCCATCCCACCTGATATGGACACCTTCCACTAGAACAGGATGTGCAGAGCTCCATCTAGCCTGGCCTTGAACACTGACAGGGATGGGGGAATCTACAGTAACGATATGGGGTTGGTTTTTCGGTGTTTGTTTTTTTGTTTTTTTTTTTGTTGGTGTTTTGTTTTTTTGTTTGTTTTTGTGTGTGTGTGTGTGGGTTTTTTTTTTTTTTTTTGTTGTTGCTTGGTTGTTTTGGGTTTTTTTTTGTTTGTTTGTTTCCTTGGCAAAAGAAATTGGTAGATGTCAGTTTACTTTTTTAAGAGGATTGTTAATTTTGCTAATGAAATGATGTAGGGAATGTTTCTGATGAATATTACGAATATTCTCCAAAAGGAAGAAGGGCAACTTGGGAAAAATGATCCATAGGCACAGTTAGAAAGGTGATAAACTTGGTCAGCTTTAGTAAGGAGGCAGCCTCTTCACAGTGTATGAAACCAGAGGCAGTAAGAGGAAAGATGATGAACGTGAGGCATGTGGCACTATGTGCTGCTGGTTGCGTGACAAATCACTGGCCTCATGTCTCGTAACAAGTTGTCTCTTCATAATGTCTGGTTCTAGCTTTGAAGAGAGGTCTGGTAATCTAAAGGCCAGGAGGAGAGACTTTGGTTAATGGTGGGGAAAGAGAGTTTTCTAGAAACACCACTTTAGTTGTGTTGAGCTCTAAATGTTGGTCGTACTCTCACACATTATGCAGACTGGCCAAGATTTCTTCTTGCAGGGAAGTCAAATTTGAATTAGAGGTACACAATGGTTTTAATTATGGATAAAATGTCTACAAAAATCCTAGTGAACACTGTGTAGATGAATGACAACTTCCTGAAGAAATGAATATAAAACTATAAAAGGAGGACGGGAATTCTGAATCAATAGGGCTAAAAAAAAAGAAGGATGCAAAAGTTTGGACAAAAAAGATTTAAGAGTTTGGCAAACTAAGCAGGATGAGTGTGGAAACCTCATTCCAAGCTTTGAGCAGGAAAAGATTGTCCAGAAACATAGCTGGGAAAATTCCTTTATCTGTGACACAAAGAGATACTTTCTGCTGACCTGGAAAAGAGCTGGTACCGAGGTCAGTGGTTAATGGAGTCCTTGGGCTCACAGCTGAAATCACCAGTGGGGAATGTATTTGCATTTTATGAAATGGTTTAAAGCCCATCATTTACCTCTTAGATAGTCTTTAGTAATTGCAATGTCTTTAATAAGTAATATAAATCTTGAATGGTTCCTGCTAGAAGGCAGGCTCGATTTCAAATCTACTTTAAAAAATATACATTAGAGGGAAAAAATTTGTAAGCTGTCCAAAAGCCTGCAGCAAGATATGTTTATCTTTTTGTGTCTGACATATCTAAATATCTCCTCTGGATCTTTGGCACTGAAAACACCTCAGTGATTTAGATAAAGGGTTTATGATTTTTTTTCCCTTCAGATGCTTTTAAGAAAATTAAGTACTTGTTGGGATAGTTGAACCTTTTTTAAGGCTTTCAGAACATATCTGTGAAAAAAAAAAACAAACCAAAAAACCAAAAAACAAACGACAAAACAAGAGATTGTTTGATAGCTATTGTGGAGCATTTAAAGATGTTTGGTTCTGTTCCTGCACATATGACTAGAACTTTCTCAACATCCATCAGGGAAGAAAGTTTGAGAAGCAGTTTAAATATTTCTGCACAACTTCACTCCAAGGGATAGAGCTTCGAGGAAAATTTTAAGGTACATTGGCAGAGCTCATAGGGAAGAGTTTGACCCTGTCATTGCTTCAGCACTATTTTCTCATGAAAAATTGAATCTTAATTCCTAATGCTTTGTCACTGAGAGAGAGCGTATTTAATGAAAAAAGTATAAACTTTTCTACACATCCAGAAAGTAAAATAAATATAGTATAAAGTGCAGTAGAAGTATATTATCCTATAAAAACTTGGCACTTGAAATAGCTCTGTTTTTCTGAAGCTACCAGTCCTCTAAGGTTTCTTCTTTTTTCTTAAATATGAAACTAATTCAAAACCATCACCAAGAATAATCATACCTTTTGGCCTGAAATACTCACAGCAAAGGTTTTCTTCTATTGAAATATAGGAGATTTATCAACCATATCTGCTAGCCTGGATTTTGAAGAATTTATTTTGATTGAAACACTCTCTGCTCATTCTCAAAACTATTTTGTTCTTCACACAGGAAAGCCTCAAGCTGATTTTTCAGCTTGATGAGGAATACTGTCATTTTGGATAGAGGGGATAATGCGTGGTTTAAACAATCTGATTAGACCTGCAGAAACCTTACAGACACTGACATGCTCATAAACTAGACCTTTAAAACTCTGTTGGGCAAATTTGTTACTCTTAATTTTTCTGGTTATAGTCCAGCAAGGCTGGTATTTTAGTTTAGCAAGTATTTTAGTCATTTGCTTAAACTGTCACCTGTACTTATTGAGAAGAATTTGCTTTCTGTTTGTGAGCGTTGCCATAGATCATTGTATGGCTACATAAGACCTCAGTATAAAACAACTCATAAACAGACTTCAGTGCAAAATTTGAAGAAACCAACCCATGGGAATAAGGAGGCTTAGAAATTCTAGAAAAAATCCCTGTAGATGCTTTCTAAAATTAGGTGCAAATAGCATGAGAGAAGCTAGAGCCGTAAAAAAGAAGAGAAAGGGGAAAAGCAATATTTTTTAACCTGCTGAAAAAATTGTAAAATATTATTTATGCCCAGTGTGCTGTTAGTACTGACTCATGTTGACAGCCATTGATAGATCAGAATTTGTAGATGCCTACAGGGTCAATTGTTGTTATATTAACATTTGTATGTCAGGCTATAATTCTCTGTGACATTTGGTATTAAAGTTACAAATTCTGATATAAGGAGCTTATAAACTAGCTTGAATCATTGGGAAGAAATAACAAAGTGACAACAGTCCAATATTTTGTGTCTCTGCCATGAAAGTTGAAAGACTTTGTTTGCCAGCAAGTGAAGTGTCTGCTCTACTTCTAATGACTGACAGAACTTGACTGTCTGGATACTGGTTTTGGGTGGATTCTTTCCCCCAGAAATGAGGAACACAAATATCATATACAGAAGGTTAAATTAACATGCTGAGCTTTTTATTTTCAAGTTGCCTCAATAACTGGAGTTTGAAAATTATTTTGAATTTTTTTAAGTCAAGCAGATCATATTCCCATTGTATGTTCATTAGTATATTTTCATGACATCTTACATCAAAAACTAGAAGATGCCTAAGTATTTGCTTCAGGAAGATCCTTTGCCAATACCTTCACTCACCCAGTTGAACTGCTCCAGTGCCAGCCTGTCCTGCAACTGAGTGGTGCATCCCTCACCCACGGGGAGGTTTCCTGAGCTGGGAAGTTCTCAGGGAGTGCTGAGACTGGCTGGGAGCTGCAGCTGCCAGAGAACAGGTTGCCCAGGGAAGTGGTTAAGTTACCATTCCTGGAAGTACCTATCCAGTGTTTCAGTGACTCTCTGAAAATCTGTCCTGAAGAGCACCCATGACTTGACAAAAAAACCACAACATATTAGATAAGGCATTCTGGAAGCTCCTTGGCTGTGAGCATAGTTATTAAAATGTGGGGTATTTTTTGAGGGGGTAGAAGGTGAAATGTGAAAACCATCACTGGCTTAAAAATAAATTCATAATCAAGTAAGGAAATATCTGCAGAATGCAGTCTCCACATCTTGATCTTTGAGCAGGTGGAAAAATATTTTTGAATAAGCATTTTCTAGGGTATTTTTTGTAAATATTGCAGTTTGATATCTTATATATTGTTTTCCCAAGTTAAGACTAGTCTAAACTTACTGTATGATGCCCTTGACATCGGAAGAGGGTACTGCATCCGAAGAATAAACGGTTTTTTATCAGTTCCTTCAATCTGTTTTATTTCAGGAAGATTTCCTTTAGAGTATCCACATTGTGGTCTCCTGTCAGAAACCAAGGAGTTGTATCATGATTTCTTTTACCGTCTATGCTGACCAAGTGGTAGTCTGTAGTGAAGATAGGCAATCCTGTTAGGATTGCTTCGTAGTTCTAGAAGTCTCATTCTGGGAAGAATTTCCCATCCCTAACCTGAAAATGTTATCAACTGATTTAGAACATAATGTTTGAGGTTTGTGATGAGAAAAGATGAGTTGTGGTGTGTCCTTGACAAAAAACCTCCATCCTTTCCTGTCATATTTTATAGTGTTAGGAAGAAGCACGAAAGCATGAACGTATTATTTTCTCTACGAACTACAGACACTACATTTCTCATTTAACTAGCGGAATTGTCCGTGCCTTCCTTCCTGCAGGATGACACCCTGTAAAAGTACACTGGATAGATGCTAGCGTAAGGAACATGCTTTGGAAATTTCTTTGTTCACTCTTTACAATCTTACTTGGATTTCGGTAGAGATTTATGCTTTGAGGAGATGTGTCACAGGTGATGATGGGTGCAGCATGGTCTTAAAAGACAAACATGGAGGAAAAACCTCTAGTATACTGATAAAAACTAAAAGATGTTTCCCTGAGTAGAAACTTTTTGGATATCGAGAAAATAGTGTCTTGTTGAGTTGCCAGAAATCCTGCTTTTCTTGGCAATAGCTTTACATTCGTTGAAAAATAATGTAGATGCCACTGTTCTATATCTTTAAATGAAATGCGGATAAAGTATGCAAACAACAGAAATATGATGTTCTATGCCTTTATGTAGCTTTATACATTTATAATCCAGTACTGCTTGTGTCAAGAACCAGTAAAAATTAAAACAACTGAGACACATGGGTGTCACTTGAATTAAGTGTTCTGCTTAGAAAGCTTGGAAAGGATATGAGTGATTACGAAGCAGTGATTTTGAGAGGACTTAATTAGAATTTGAACAAGTGTGGGGAAAATAGTCTACTCTTGTACACACATAAGAATGGCGAGTGAATGCTTATTTCAGTTTGTTCTCATTTTCCATTATAATAAATCCAGGGTGTTTAATTAAAAAAAAAAACAAAAAAAACCCAACAACAACAACAACAAAAACCCACCAAATTAAAATAGTTACATAACACTTTTTTGGGGTTTTTTTGGTTATTTTTTGTTTGTTTTATAAAATATGGGTCTGGTTACTGATTTGGGAGAGTAAAAGAAGAAAGCAGAGATAGGTGAGGATGAGGGAAAGCTCACGTTAAAAAGCAATATAGGGAATGAGCAGTTTCTCTGCAGTATTTTCAATGCAGGGAGGTGTGTCAGAATTTGAATGTATGTTTGAGCACATTTCTTCCTGTGCTTTTCTCCATTTGGATGTATGAACTCTGACACACACATTCCAATTTTATAAATAAGTTTAAGTATCAAAGCACTAAAAAACCCTGTAGTTTTGCTTTTGTCCTGTTTCTCAAAGAAAAGCAGGGAAGTAACAGAGTGTGTTATGAACAGTAGGGTTAAGTAGCAACTTCGTGTTATGTCTGCTTTACATTTTACAAGTGAATCCAATGCACTCTTGAGTGCTCATCCCTAACTACCCAAAGACAAGAATGGAAAGCCCAGTTAAAGGGAAAACATTCTACTTAGAACATGAAAGACTCAGGCATTTGAAAAGCAGTCTGATAATCATTACTTCTTCCAGCCATTCTGGTTATCGAGTTGGAAACAGATCATTGCTTCACTTTGCATCATTTCACAATTCATAATGATAAATGGTTTTTAATGGTCAGAGGTGTCAAACTATAATAATAAAGTGAAAATATAATGAATTGTTCAGTGAGCTTCTAGGTTAAGACTCCTAAGGTAAATGGAAAACAGAACATTATTAAACAAGATGGCCCTTCATTCTCTTCATGAAATGAAACTGCCTGCATGCCTTTGCCATTTTTCCTTGATTTGATTTCAAGAATTTATTTCCATATAATCTCTGATTTTGTGAGCAGGGTTAGCTCTGAATTAAACCACCAGATCTAGGCATGTCTGAATTTCAGCTTCTGGGCAGCATGATTGAACTCTGAATAGCCTAGGTTATTTCCAACACCTGTATGGAAGACCAGTTGTTTACTCTGTGGCATGCTTCAGCCTTAGCATACTAATATGCCAACTAAGGAAGCAATTTCCATCATAATTTGTCAGTGGCTACCTTCTCCAGAATAGCAAGCTTAGCTCAGTATCCAGAGTGACTAAGCAAGGTCCTGACATTCAGATATACTTTCACAAAGGTGAGCTAATTTTCAAACTGGTTAGAACTACAGATTCCCACCATTTTACAGCAGTCTTGGAAGTCACAATTGAATTCCTTGATCAGCTGGAATTCCAAACCCTTTTACCTAATGTCTTCCTCACACAGTAATTATATTTCTCTGGCTGTACTGAGTTCTTGACTGCCACTTAATTTCTGGAACTAAATTTTGAAGCAGAACAGAGTGAAACATTCTACCTGCTGCTGTGCTGATCAGTTCAAAATTGAATTCTTGGTTTATGACTCCTGTATTTTAATTTCCCATAGGTAGATCAAAATATTAGTGCTAGAATTCCTCTTACAGTGTTTCTATCATTCTTCAAGCCCTTTTATCTAAAGCATATTTGGACTGAAAGCTATGGAATTTTTCTCCCAAGTCCAAATTTCCCATTGGTCAATAACTTTATTTTAGGTTGTAGTGGTTTCTGATTAAGTGTCACTTCTACATCTCTTATTCAAAGTGGGTTGATAAACCAAAAGGTATCACACTGCCTAACCTTTTCCTGTTAGAATCATGATCTGCTAATGGTGGCAGGAGAATAAGACCATCCTACTGTTCTCTAACTATTACAATTATGTTTCAGAGCTCCCATTAATCCTAAAGTTAAAAGGAATATGTGCTGGACTATCTATACCATTTGAATACTCACAAGTAGTGCCCTTTTCCAGGTGACTTTTTAAAAAAGTAGATGTTTAATTTCTTGCCTTCAAAAAAGTTACTTTTGTAACTCATGAGGCAAGAGTGGAAGAACAGAATATCGAAGAGTAGAGAAAATAGCATATATTTATCCCTTCTTTTCTTGTTTTTAAACCTCTCCGAATAATGCCTATAGCAAAAATACACTGTCCAAGAATCAGATAATAAATTAAGTAAATAACTGGACAGGTAAAATTCTGAAAAATACATAGTAGTGACCTCACAAAATCCTGAGCAGATAATTGGCTTACCAGACTGTTATTTGGTTTATTGCTGTTACTTTAATCTTTCTAAAAAGTCACAAGATTTTGGCTACTCACTGCTGTGAAATCAGTGGCAGCTGCAGATATTTAGCAAAGTGTCTGTTGTTCTTAGTATTTGAAACTTTGTAGTGAAAATAAAATTTTCTTTTATCATGCATTTGATAATAAAAATGTGGTAGTTGCTATAGCCAAAGTATATTAAATGATCTACAGAGCTCAAATCACATTATTGGTCATTTGGGTTAGTTTTTGATTTTGCCTTTGAAATAATGCATGAATGAGCAGATGGCAAACAATCCAAACGCTGAGTCTTCATGAAAAACTGCCATTTCAGATCAAGACTGCAGTTCATTAGCACAGAATAAATAATATCTTCTTTCTGTAGTGGGACATCTTAGTATCAGGCTTGATCAGAAAGATTCATTAAACAGGAAAAGTAGCAAAGGAGTTTCTGTTGATTTGAAGCATGTTTCCTAATGGATGTAGTAAAGAATTTGCATTCTGTTCTTGAATTTGCCATTGAGTTACTTTGGACAAGTGACTCAATCAGTCATTCTTGATTTCTCCATCTGTGAAATGTGAAATTCTTCTCTAGGGCAGCATAAAATCTGATGGATACTTTTAAAGTACTATTAGTTTCTTAGGCACAAACCTCTTGCCCATTGATACGTTATGTGCTATCTACCAATCTGGGGCAGAGCAAGAACCTTATAAGCAAAATTCAACAGAGGACAGAGATAGACAATGATATCTGACAACAGTAAATCTTTCAGCACACATTTTCCTTTATGTGTGCAGGGAAAGGAGTAATGTAAAAAGAGCAATGACTCTGCATAGATAGAGGTAAGGTATTAATTACTTATAGATTCGCTATTTGATGGAGCAGTCTTAATTCTGTTAAAGACAAAATGACACAGGAAATAGACAGCAAAAAACATATCTCTTAAGGTGGCTGCTTCTCAGTACAGTTAAAATAATCACAGGATAGCTATGAATCCTGTAAACTAACTTCATTATGAGATGGAGAAAATGACAGAGGCAGGATGGGAGAGGAGGAGGGATATTTTTTAATTGATATTTAGAAAAGGTTTTGTAATTACAAGGTTATTGGAAATTGAAGGAAGGTAAATAAAAGATTTTTACTACTTCCATTGTAATGACTTATTTTTTTTTTTTCCTTCATTATGATGGGGGGAGGCTTCACAAAACCTCTAGTAGTTGGGAGGCTGGGTTTTTTTTAAAGCAAACTTACTTCCATTACAAATTTGAATAGAAGTTAAATTGAGGGGATGTTTAGGCAAAGATTTTCTGTCCTTTAACTTTGATTATTCATATTCCTAGGAAGAGAACTATGAATTAATTTTTCATTGGTGCCAAGAAGCACAAGAAAAACATCCTTAGTCTTTTATGTTTCAGCTGAACTTATTTGCAACCACTGCAGTACTCATTTCCAAAGCTGCTGTCCTTTAGCAAGTTAAGTATTACTTCAGAGATGAGACTTAGAGTTGTTACAAGTAGAGTTGTTTGGTGAAACAGAGGACAAAGTGGAAGATTAATGTTATGTAGGGCACAATATTGGTGGATATAACTTGACCCAGAGAACAGAAATATGAGTTTACAAATTGGGTTTTAACAGCCTCCTTGGCTAATAAGCATAAATTGGAAGAAAAAAAAAGTCAGTATTTTATGGGATGCTACTTCGTGATTTGGTGTGGTTTTGGAGTTGCTGCAACTTCCTCTCAGCACCTGTTGCAAGTATCATTATCTTCAAGGGACATTTTCAGTGGGTTACTGATACTTTTTGAAATGGGTTCAACCTTGTGTCTTAGTTGACTTGATGGAGTTATGCTTTTAAGGTCTCCAAAGTTTTCCAGTTGAGCTCTTTTATTGGCAGATAATGGGCTTTGACAACTTACACTTCATCCTGGACTTGACAATGCATTATGTCTATTAATGATACTTTGTGTTTGTGGATGCTTTTGTAATTCTCTTGCATATCCCAGCGTCTCACACGGAAATTGTTCCAGGGCTTCCAGACAGACATTTTTTCAAATCTCTCTTTATATTTGTGATTTGAGAGTTAGTAGACCTATTAGGGGTATAGAGATTTTCATATTTTTCTCACTAGCATACTGAAAAACTGTTAGAATCCGCTTTGAAGTTGCATTGATTTTAAACAAATAATTAAAGTTCATTTCCTAACAAATTGATTTTGGCTGAACAGCCCCATAACTGGAACAAATTCACTGAACAAAGTGAAGACACAATGAATTTAGTTATCAAGCTTTTGTCATTCATCAACAAGCTAATCTGAGTCATCATTTTTTGCTTAGTAATAATTGCTCTCATTCATCCTTTGTTCTGCCTTTATTGTTTTTCTATTTCATTTATTGTAAACCAGTCTCATCAAGAGAAATAGCTGGGATTTTGAATGTTGAAGATGTGCCTTGGAGCAACCCACGAGCGATGCTATAGCACATTTTATAGTGCCGTCCATGCTTGGGAGCGTGCTCTCCAGAGGCATCGACTGGAGCTGCTGAGCCTGAGCTTGCTGCAGGTGATTAACATGCTACCTGTGGAGCACAAAGCACTGGTTTGCTCATTCTGCAGAGAAGCTTCAGCGAAGCTTTTCTTACAATGTGTTTCTCTTTCTTTGAGGTGCAAAAAAACTGCAAGACTGCTATACTTTTCCCACATAAATAGTAACTTTTTCCCTAAAGAAGAATGGGTGCGCACTCATATTACATTTTCTTACTCTGATAAAAATGCTTTTATGCTTTGCTTGTTCTATGCACATAATTAAAAAAAACCCAAAACCTTACCACCACAAAATGCTAATGAGCGCTGTGATTTTTTTGTGGCTTGGATCATCTGTCTGCACTAAGAAAGAAAATGATACCATCAGATAAACCTACAGAGTGTGTGTGTGTGTTTGTATCTTTATAGCTATTGTAATACAATAAGTAGAAGTAGTAGCCATTTATATATGTAGAAGTAGTAGCCATTTATATATATTTCCTGGCACATTTTCTCTGCTGATCTATTTACCAAAATTGCTGATATCAACATGACTCTACTCCGAGTGACAGGACTGTGCAGGGTATCTGCCTTGTTCAAATGATCTAATCAACCCGAATTAGATCTATTGCTAGTGCCAGAGTGATTTGGAGGGAGGAAGGAGGGAGGAAGGCTGCTAGTGTAACTGCTCATAATTAATCTTCTACCTGGAAGAAAAAGATTAATAATCTCTTTCATCCATACGTTTAAATTATATTTTCATATACAAGTTTTGCCATATCTTTAAATAATGTTTTGTATCTGTCTCTTGACTTCTACTGATTTTGTATTAATTTTCCTTTAAAATGTTAAGCTACTGAATATTATGATAATGTAAGTAGCCTTTGTTAACGTATTTTGACTTAACCATTATTTTTTTGGCTGTTTATTCTTGCATCCTTTTTTTAACATGGGTGGAGCAAAGGTGTTTACTTCCTCATAGGTCTCTCAGAAGTGACAGAAGTTTTTGTCAAAAGCTGTTGGCATTTCAGGCAAAAGTCAAATAATAACAAACTCTGAGTGGTTATAATATGACTGAAGTTAGCACAGCCAAAATTAACCTGTTAGGGAATCTGGAGAAATGTAGATAGGCTTTCATTGTCCCAGCTAATGTAGGCTTTATTATGGCTGTTCACAGTCCCTCATTGCAGGAATTGCTGTGCAATTAAGTGTGAAATATTAGGTAGGTTTTAAAGCTTTGTTTTCTTGCAAAAAGAACTGAGGGAATGTTTTGTATGGTACAAACTACTCTATGTTAAAAGAAGTCTAATTTGTCTGATGCATTGAGCCACTAGAGAAGGTTATGACTGTACTCAAAAATTCGATTCTATTTTTCATCACTTTTCCCAAGAAGGTCTTCTAGAGGAGACGGCTAATGGGAGAAGTATTACTCTTTCTCCTTGATTACGAACAGAGCAACTGTTGAGGACAGGGGATGGAGGCATAGGGAATCAATCCTGGGGCATATGTGAGAAGTAAGTTTTCTGACACAGTCCAGCATCATGATTGGAAGACTTCTGTTTTGTGGCAATGGGTTTTCTTGCCCTGTTCCTGCAACTTTCCATGTCAAATCATATAATCCTTGCTGTGTTTGCTCTATGAGTAACTGCTGTACTGGAAATGTAGTTTTGGGCAAGAGGTGCAGCTTATTGTCAAGATTTGATGAGAAAGCTGCAGCATTCCTCTGTATACTTTCATCAGTAAATCATTAATTTGACATCAACTTCAGGTTTAGAACTGTAATTTTTAAGTGATTGTTGTAACTGTTTAACTAAAACCATCAAATTATTTGTATTATGACTTTCTCTGAAAGAAAAATCTTTTGTTTCGGGAGGGCGAAGACCCTGCATGTAGCTGTGTAGACTTTGTCCAGTTTAGAAATAAGCAGACTTGTTTTTAACATCTTCTCAATTAGCACAGAAAAAGAATTCTGGCACTTAGCATTAGGATTTCCCAAGCCCCAAGATAATTGAAATTATATCTATGAAGAATATAGCTCTACTGTTTTTAAAAAGTCTTGAATTGTAACTCTTCAGTGAAACCATCTTTCTCTTTACCTGCTTCAACTCAGTGATGCCAAAGTGATCGCAGACACCTTGTTGGGGACATCCCCTCTAACCTAATTTTTTTTTTTGGTACCCTCTCTTTATGCTGTTACTTCTGGTTTGATGTGTCTCAAGCAAGGACATGTACACAGCTGGATCCACTATCCCATGAATCCATGTATATAGCTTTTGGATTTTTGTTCCTTGTCAGAATACAGGCACTATGTGCATATGTACATTACATGTGCTCTCCTGATGATATTCGTATGTCCTGACAGGTGTGTGTATGTTCTCGCTTTAGGAAGATTTTGATTTCATTTCATAAAGAGAGGGTTAATTCAGATCACTAAATCCTACACAGTTCTAGTTAATAAAACAAAATCTGCCTGCACAGTGTTGAATCTTTTCTGTGACTCAGACAACTTCGCCTTCCCCCAGCTTGAGTCACTAAGCAGATTGCTTTTAATACCAAATTTATTTGGATAGCCTTGATCGTAGACAGTATAAGTTGGTTTTGGGACATAGATGGTGCATTCCTGTAGAATGTTTTATTTCAGATGTGATGTCAAAATACTGTATTTCTAGAATGCAGGTGAAGTTGCTTAATAATTAGATAATTATTTGTGCAAATAATAAAGAAAAACCTTACTGGTTCAGTTTTGGGGACTTCAGAGCATCTGGTTATGTGAGGAAATACTGTTTGTAGGAGAAAGCCAGTATCTTTTCTGTACTCATTTTTGCAGTATGCAGTTTTTTCTGTCTGTATCAGATAATGTCTGATATCAATAATATATCAATGTCTGATGTAAAAGAAGCTTCTTTGTATGCTTTGTTTCAGTTTTTCTTCTACCTTGTCTGGGTGTTATCATGTTGTTATGCAAAATCACGAATCCTGAGACATTGTACAAAAATGATTTAACATATTGGTCAATTAATTTGAGGTTTCTTTTTTATAGACCCTTTTGGAGGTCTGTGTTGCTGATTTTAAAGGTTCCCCTTCCAGCTATTTAGTCATTAGTAATGTTACAAGCTTTGTCATGTGTTCTGTCTCCAATTGTAAGCAACACTGAGGAAAAGGTAGGTGTTCTTTTGAGTATTAAATCTTAAAATAATGATAATAATTGTACAACTTTTCTGACCCTTGTTTCATTCTCTACTGGTGCTTCAGCACAGTTTGAAGTGATTTAACTTGTTACTATGGCCTGCAGTAATGCTTACAGAAATAGTTTTTAAAGCTACAATTATGAACTGAATTTAGTTCTGCTCCAGTTTTCCATGGGTTTTCTCTTAATGAGAAGGAAACTTTTAAAAATAGAGAGATTTTCTACTGCTGCAGTTTCTTTTCATCTGGCCTCTTTTATCACAGTTTTTTCATGTGATATAGAGCAGTAAACAAAGAAAGAAGAAACATATGAAGGAAAATTAAAATAGGCAAAAATATTATGTTTCTCAAATGAGAAAAAGCCAATGTAGTTTTGAGATAAATGCTTATTTTCAATGCTACAAAGCGTTGGTTTAAAATGCTTTGTATCATAGATTTTGACTTTCTAATAGCACTGCTGTATTGTCAGAACAGGTCTGGGTTCCTACAAACACTGATCCTTTGAAAAGGTGCAAGAAGATGCAATTAAGTAAGCAATCTTTTAACCTCACAAGTTGTCGAAATAAGAAATGGACATGCTGGGTTTATTGCATTTTACTGAGAGAACTCCTGGTAAATGCCAAGCAAACCCCTGTCTATGTCTCTTGTTCTTTGAACAACTTTTTGTTTTTCTGCCTTTTCACCTGTTATAAGTATAGAAGCACAGAGTTGTCAGCCTGTAAGCATTTCTTCACTTAAACACAAAATGTGCTACAGAATCACTATCTGGCATCATAGCAGGATTGGATTGAGCTGTTGTTGAAATATGGCTATTTTGCCAAGTGAGACCCAGTGAAAGAGTAGGTCTGTTCTGTGGATAACACTGTAAAAATGGAAAAATTACATATAAATTTCTGGTTTCTTTTCTAAGTGAATCAGAATAATGCAAAGTTTCATGAATGATAAGAAAATTCAAGTAAATAGAAACTTATTAAAAGGTGAGTTGAGGCCAGTATAAGATTTACAGTGTTTCTTTACTAGATCATTTTCTTATCTCTTGTGTGATCTGGATCTGCCCTTGTTCATCTTGTATCATTTGCTTCTAATTGTTTTCCCTTGGGAAGTTTTTCTTGCCAAACTAGTCACAGAAAATGCTTCACTGTTAAAGCATCCCAATTTGTTTTCTAATATGCTCAGTGAATCTACAATTTTTCCTTCATCTTCCACTGAAAACATACTAAAAAAGTGCCCCTTTTCAGAGAGTTAGACAGTCAGTTCCTAGATTTTTGGTGGAAATTCCCTTGGTAATTATACAGATGTCTAGAGAAGGCTGCAGGTCCCTGTGCTGGGTCTTTCAGGCAGTGGCCCACGGCTTTGCCATCTGTTGTACAGGTGCATGATATAACCTAAGGCTATAGGGTAAACAAAAAAAAAAACCTCAGAAGTCAGAGCAGCATTGACAAATTAATATATTGGACTATAATGGGATTGTAGATATCTAAATTTTAATCCTTTTTCTTTTTTTTCCTTGATGCTTACTGTGTTCAATTCTTATTTTTGCATTTCTTCTCACATGTATGGAAAAGATGTTTTTGTTATGGTTTTGGGTTTTTTTCCCCATTCACGTGCAAGAAATTCTGTTCTGAAGAACAGAAGGACTCTCAGTATGTGTTTGAATTAATACACGTGTGCATTTCTGCATCTGCACATTTGGGGAGATGTATGTTGGTATATGGTTTTTTTAAAAAAATTCACTGTGCCGTTAATGCTTTCTGGTTAAAAGACTTTATATATCACTGTAAGAAATTGCTGCTGTAAGGAGAGTCATATCTTGATAAAAAAAGTGGTACATGCATCTGTGCTCATGTCTGTGACTAGAGTAAGGTTAGCTTTTCTCTTGCTTTTCTGTAATTAATAGCAGTTGGATCAGTATTGAATGGCATTAACAAAAATGAAGCTAAATATTGAAATTGAAATTAAAATTGGAAATGTCAAAACCAATGCAGAATTTTTATTAAAGTTCCTGAGAAGATCAAATCCTGATGTCTGACATTTGCTTCAAGCTTTCATCATATATTTCTGCGTCAGTCAGACTGGTTTAAAATTTAAAGCCATTTTTGGTGTTCATGAGGCTTTCAATTATGTTGAGAAAAAACAGGTGAACTTAAAAGGGATGTGTGTCTATGGGCAGTATTTGAGCCAAAAGTCTGACATGCCATGCAGTAAATCAAAGTGATCCATTAAAAAAATTGCCAATTTTGGAACTTTTGGCTGAGGGGAAAAAAGTGCAAATTTTAGGAAACATTTATAACTGAAGTTTGGTTTTGAGGTCTGAGAGGATATATTTTTGTCTAAAGTCCTCTGTCAGAACAAAAGTTTGCCTTTGTTTTCAGAGAAGTTTCTTCCCTTTAGCCCTACCTTTTTGGAGCTAGAGAAGCAGTAAAGAAGATTCACTGAACCTGCCAATTTTTGTGTGTTTCTGCAATCTGTGAGGGAAAATTTTGTTTTGCTTAAATTTATTCTGCTGAAATGGTTAGGTTTTTCTTGTGTGTGGCTGGAAGGAGAAAGTAGAATAGGAAAAGAAAGTTTCCAGTATATCTTTAAAATCCTTATTATTTCTTCCATCATTTTCTATTCTCTATTGTTTTTTCAGATTCAGAAAAAATTCGTCTCCTAACACACTTTTTCATTTATTTCAGCTGCAAGCAATTTCAAGTCAAATCCCAAAGTCCTCACTAGTCTCTCTTTCATTTGCACACTGTCTTTTGCAGTGCAGTTCATTTCCCAAAATATTTTTCCTGTGTGAGGTAATTTTTCTTCTTAAGGAATTTTTACACTTACTTTAAATTGAGTTGGAAACTGATAATATATTATTCTTGCTTACAGTAATCATGATACCCATGTGGGACTAGATGGTGACTTATAAGGGAAGTTTTGCTCTCTAACTTTAGGATATTACAATTTTTAAAGGATGTAAATTAGGTCTTGGCTTGTCTAGAAACTCTTCTAGGTTCTGTATGGTCATTATTTGTCACATGAAAGGAAATTCTTAGTGTTTGAGTTCCATATATAAATTTAGAATTCAGTGAATATTTTTTCTAATTTTTGACTTGGAAGGTTTTCTTTTCACTTGTTGTGGTAGTGATAGTAGTAATTACTTTTATTTGTTTGCCTGCCTGCTGTATTTTACTTGAGTTGCTAAATTTCAAATTTCTGATCGAGTATATAAAGTAGATATTTGGATATTTGTGTGGTTCTTGAAGAGTATTGTTTGGGATGGCAGCTGGTTATATCTAGCCCATGATTTCTTATGTGTGTACCTGTGGGATACTTCTGTGCATATACATATTGCTAAAATCAAATTAATGAAGTCTCGCTTAGCAGGGAATGGAAGATTTAAGGTAAAATTTTCCAAGGTGACAGATGAATCCAGAAAGGACTTGCAATATTGCACTATGTGTCAGATGTTTTTTTAATTATTTTTTTCATACCATGACCAAACTGAACCTAATCCTCATTACCTATGCAGGTAGATCTCCAGACCACTATTCATATACTATCTTGAAACATAATTTCACAATTGAAATTTTTGTTTAGAGTTTTGTGCTGATGTTGAGGCTGTTTGAATACAAAATACTTGGTTTTAAGCATTTTCTCTCTTCTCCGTGAGAACGTTAATATATGAATAATTGTCTTGCTTTGTAATGTTAATTTTGTTTGATAGAGTTTTCATCTGCTAATGAGAAATTATTTTGTCTCTCACTGCTTTTCCTTTGTTTCTTAAATAACTTTTTTTCTGCTGACTTTATAGCGTGAATGAAAAAGAAAGTTCGTTCACTTTGGCTAAACCTTAAGAGGAAATTAGAACAGAAGTCCTTGGTATCACATTTTTCATATTTTTTCTTAACTAGGTCATGATATTACAACAGGCAGAGGCATCCACAAATCTTTCTCCTTCCAATCATTGTTCATTTAAAGCACTTCTGATTCCCTGATGAGGTCTTCAGAAGTGAAATGGTAACTATAGCAAGTGCTTTCTTTTTGCTATATTTTGGCATTTTACTGTCTCTCACATCTGGCTGAAGTTCAAGTACTGAGACTGAGATTGTGCTTGCTTTCTCTCCTTTAGATTAATCTTTTTACTTTTTAACATTTTATCCATAAGTTTGAAAAAGATGTTTCTACGTTTTTCCCACTGGATTGGAGCTTTCTTTTAATCTGTTTCATTTGATTGTTCCTCTGTCAGTTTTCCCTTGAGCAGCAAGTTAGTCCATCCATAAAAAGAATCCTTAACTATTGCTTTGGAACAAATTTTCAAATATTTGTGAGTTGAAAATGAGGGGTGGGGGGGGAATTGTAAATTCCAGAAATATTTTTCACCCCTCCAAAACACGTTCAGAAGAAGTTGTGATAAATTTAGGAAAAAGAATTTGGAATTCCAGAACTATTTGAGAATTTTCTGAATTTGAATCTTGTACACAAACAATTATGAGTTTATAGAAAGAGTATTCTTACAAATAATATCTTTTTTTGAGAGCAGGTTCATGAAAACCTCTGTGTAGAACAAAGAGAAGTCTGATGTATTGTATCGTGGTTTTTTTGCTGTCAACCTTGTTGATAATACACAAAAAAGAAATTTTTTTCTTTACTTAAAAAAATTCTTTGTGGACAGCTAAATGGAAAAAAAGATGATAATATGGTAGCTCATGTGAGTGAGAGCAAAAGCCCAAACCATTTCTAACGTGGAGAGTGTTTTGCTTTTGTTTGTCTTATTACAGTTATTTTTTTTTTCCTGGAAAGGAAGATCCAAAATAGTTCTCTGCTTTTGAACAAAGTCAAATATTACAAATGTTTTCTAAATCTTGTATGGTTGTTAGGAGTGAAAATTATTCTGAAAGCTTTACAAGCATCTCTTTTAGGAAGTCCTTTGTTTCAGTTTCAAATAAAGTTTAATTACAGAGGAAAGCTTGACTTCTCCCGTGAGTATTTTCTTGTAATAATCTTTCTAACGTAGTGGTCCTCTTACAAATAAGAAGTGTTCTTAGTTTTGGAACATGTGGATATTTATTGAAATGTGTATGCTCCCACTGGGCTGTTAGAAATATCTGTTCAGGGATGAAAATTGATATATTCATGTGATCTGACGTCTGCTAGAATTGAATATTTACATTTTGTGTTCTCTTGATAGCCCTCAATAAATATCAGAGGTCTGTTTTCCCCTTTTTTTGTACATCTGTCATTGATTAGCATGTTGCAAATATATTGTTAGTAATTATTGTTTTGCTGTCTTCAGAGTTCTTGCATCCTTTAAAAATGTAATGAATGGGAGTTTAGTACTTACTCTCTATATTTTTAGTTCAATATTTCTTGCACTTGGTAGCACCAACTGTTATCTATTCCATACTGTGTAGTGTCTGCATTCCTCTGGAAAGGCAGAGCTTCTGCATGTGTACTGTAAACTTTAGGAAATTGGAAATAGTATTATTTTCAGATCCACTTGGAGACATCAGTTATCCTCATGGTGAAATCTTGTATCAGTTCACCTCTAGAAGCAGTTGAGGCAGTAGCTGTTCATCTTGTGCTCAATAGCCTTTAGTCCCTATTTCTGGACCTGTTGCCAAGGTCTATGTACTATTCTCAGCCTTGGATCAATAACGCTAAAAAAGACTGAATCTGAAAGATTTAACAAAGCAGTCAATACTTTAGTGCATCCCTAATCTCCTGTGCTCTGGAAAACATCATACAGATCCAAAAATTGAATGGTAGATCTGTCCATCATCACTTGATACTTAGCTTCAACCTTCAGGGGAATCTGATCTCTGAAAACCAGGTAAATGCTAAGGTAGTTCAGAGTGGATACTGTGGAACTTTTCATTGAATGAAAGTGGTAACCACAACTCCTGTCAGAATGTGGAGAAGAATGCAGTATAACTTCTGTGATGTTATTGTGTATTTTGCATTTTTGTCTGACCTGGAAAATATGAGAGGGTAATCACAGCAGATACTCAAGTTTTCAGGAGAAACTGATTATGATTTTGACAAGGTCCTTCCTTTTAAATTTTTTTAATGGATATTAATTTTTTTTTCTCTCTTATTCTATAAGATAAGGCCACACTGTTCCCCTGAAAACATGTGGATGGCTGTAATTATGAAAAAATGAAACGTTTTTATTTTTGGATCTGAGACAAAAATTCATTTTTTGAATGGTTATTCTGTAATCCTGTGAAGTTGCACTTTTATTAAAGATTGTGAATGGAGTCCATATTTTTATGCCACTTGCCAGAGGTGCTTCAAAAATGTATAACACTTAATGGTTTTCTTGACAATGAAGTGTTTGTTCAAAGGAGTCTGCTAAACTATGTTCTCAATGTAATTTACCTATTAAAAAGAATGTTAATTCTCACATTCTTATGTACAAATGGCTGCTTAATGGAACGCACATGACCTCCTGCATCCCAATTCAGCACTGTCTGAAGAACTGTATCTTTTGGTCTGCCTAGTAGGTTATACTTTTAACTTGAGGATTTTCTTTGGACATTTGTTTTATGAGTACTACACATGCCAAGTGAAAAATCATTGTGGATCATTAAGTGGATAAGTGAATATGCAATTACAGTTTTCTTCAGGGTGGAAATACTTTGCAAGATACTAAAAAAAAACAACTTGAAGCCTTTGTACTTTCCCTTTGAGTGGTTAAGATGAATGGTCTTTGGCGTTTATAATAAATCATGAAATTGCTGAAGGATGTACAAAAGGATTAGAAATCTTGATTGGATTTTCAGTGGAAGATTAGAAATTGTGTATACAGAGGTGGAGAAATGAAACTTTGTTGTAATTCCCTCAGATTTTTAAAGCTAGTTGTATTGTAGCTCTGTTTCGTAGTCAGTCCCTCTCCTCTTTTTCTGCTGTAAAGCATTTGCTAATTTTTTTTGCCTCATTGTTAGAAACAATTTCAAGGGATGGTTTTTGTAGCCATGAAGATGGTTTATTATATATTTAGTCCTATATTAAATGTGAAGGTAAGCAAATGAAGTGCAGAAATGAGGTAGTATTAAATACAGTACAGAGGTAGAGTTCATAAAATGTTAAATTGGAGGAGAAATTACTAGCAAGAATATGAGAAGAAAAAGGAAATTGTGTGTGCAGTCACAGAGATTGGCAGAAGGGACTGAGAATAATGATAATGAGAGTTGAGCAACAAAGGTGTTAGGTTTGAAATAGGAGGTTAAGGAAGTCTCTTATGAGCCAGAAATTCAGGGTGAAAGGACAGATTTATTTTTTGGAATTCTATCCAGCAGGTTTAAACACAGCTATTTGAAAGGCTCCCTCCATCCTAAGAGGCAAGGAAAAGAAAATACAGCAACCCTCCTTATTCCCTAAGCAGGCTAGGCTCTATTCCATAAGCAGGCTACACTCTTCGAATACCATGAGGTTCAAATTCAAATGGACAGTGGGATGATCAACCCCAGCACATGGCTTCTCTAGTACTTACCAATCTAGCAGCAGTTGAGATCTGTAATTCCAGAGAATTGAGTCCACCCATCTTTGGAGTAATTGCATGCTCCTTTTTAGACTAGTAGCTCTTTCTATTAGCCTTTGATGCTGTCAATTTAGGCCATGTCACATTTTCTGTGTGCATTTAGAAAGGCCCACTGACCTCTAAATTATAACACTGTGTTTCAGAAAAATAAGCCATCTCTCCAGTTATTTTTCAATATTTCTCACTTTGGCAGGGGCGTTCCTTGGGAATTCATTATCATACTGAATTCTTCTGTAAAAAGAAATAAGAAAATCAATTATCTCAGCTAAGATAACAGAAAGAGTCTTAAGCTTGGATGAAGTCTTAATACTTTGAAGATGAACTTCGACTTGCATATGAAAACAACAGAGATCTTTAAATCCATGTACAAAAGGGAAGATTGCTCAGCTGGTATTGCAATTAAGTTAATGGTAGATATAGGGAGGAGTAGTGTTTACTTATGTGGTTTCTAAGCAAAATATAATATTTGTGGGAAATTAGATCATACTCAAAGCCTATTGCAATTAGTGAGAGAAACCTCATTCAATTGATGAATGGGTACGTTCATATTTTTGTAGATCTGACATAATACTTTACTGCTGTAGCATGACTCTGCTGATAGATCATAGAGCACTTTACAAACTTTAATTAAATGAGTTCAAACATAATCTTGGCAAATGTTTTCAGGAATAAAGCCATTCAGCAGAATACCTAGCTGGAAAGAAATGTACAGAAATATGAACCTTGGATCTGATGTTTTTGAATTAGAGTGAGGCCTGGTTTGTAATTAACATTATTTGCTCATATATGCCGGCCGAGAGTTCTAATGCACTTGAAATTTTCCTGGTTTATTTTTGTTAGAATAGTAGTAGTAGTACATCAGAATCACAGAATTTGTTTCTGTATCGGCATATTCAGTTGAATTCTGCTATCATGCAGTTTCTCATTTCCCATTCCTCCAAAATTTTGCTTATTTTTACTTTCAAGTAATTTCAGAAACGAATATTTGTTTAAGAGTTTATATTGCAGTTGAGTTGAAATCTAAAACTGCATTTGTCAACTGTGAGATGGCAGAATTCTTAACCCAACTCTACCATGTGCTACTTGAACAGGGCAGAACTGGTTTCTGCTCTGGGTTGTGTCTTATCTAAAGAGCAGATCAATAGCACTGAGTATGAGAACATGATAATATGTTGAAGTAAAACTGGTTGATTTGATGGCAGTACAAGTTTCAGTACAGTGACAGCAGAGTGACTATTAACAGGAATTAGTGATTCAGGAAGCCCTGAAGCTAACACGATCTAAGCAAGGTAACACAAGGTACATTATCTCTTACCAGAAGCTTAGTGCTATGCTGTCCCTGCACTACCCACCCTTTTCTTAGGCAAGAGAAGCTTGTGTGTGTTACTGATAAACGATGGGAAACTGTTCAGTTGTTTAATGTTCTAAATCCAAGAGCCTTGGACCACATACAGCAAGTTCTCAGTGGTTAGTAATTCACTGGCATACATCATATAGTGTATCATACAGTGTATTCATATTGGTTTTTATCAAATGCTTGGCTAAACTTCTAGGGTTTTTCTTTTTGTATTAGATAAGCTTTAGTTCCTTGTAAGCTTAACCCTTCATTCTTACCCGACAAATGAACTAAGACCTATATAGCTATTTTTTAAAATGTTTTCTCTAATGAAAATTTTACAACTTCCTTTTTGCTTTACTACCAGTGGAAAAGAAAAGGCTGATAGATCGAGCAAATGGGCAAAACACTAATTAGGGAGGGTTACAGCAGTTGCAGAGGGTTGCGTTTTGCATTTAGTGATACATCCCTGATATAGTTAGCTCTTACCTTGAAAATTGCAACATTAATTCACAGTAATTCATCACACCTTAAACACACCACTTCTGTGGAGTATTAAATGCATTACATAGTCCTCAACATGCTTGCTTGTTTTGAAGGGACCTAAATTCCAGAGCCAACAGATGCTAAATATTTCCATCTTCAAAACAACATTTATGACTGTTGCTTCTTTTTCAGAAGTTTTGGATGTATTTTGAATGATTACTTCTTTTCATTATTCTGATACTAGAGGAGGAAAATGCAATGCCAAGTCTGGTGCAGAACAATGATGACATCTTTGGTTTTATCAAAACATTTAACTTGATTACAGTCAGCCATAATCAATTACATGTAATTTCCAGTATGTGCCCTTTAAACAATATAATGTCTAGGATCAAGCCGGATATTACAAATTAAATGAGAGCTGATGTCTGAGGTTTTCTAACAGTGATTATTTCAGCAAAGGAAATAGCAAAGAATGTTCTTACTGGCAGAGCCCAATATAAAACCAAATAGTGTCATTTTGCTTGGAAACTTATTTTATGTTTTCCTGAGAGTAAGCTATTCAAATAAAGTGGATTTGTTAAATGACATCAAGATAAGAAATTTATGAAAACCACTATCAAATACAGAATTGAAAACTCACACTATGGTTGAACATTAGGAAGACATTTTTGAAGACGACTGGACTTTGATATGAATCTTACAGTAGACTTTATGATGATGAGAGGTCAATGCTGCCTTCTTCCTAAATGACTGAGTAGCTTGCAGCTGCATTAGGTTTTCAAGCAGATTGAGTGGGTAGACTGTTGAAATTAAATTTACGGCACACCTGAGGAACGTTAGAGGAATGATTTCTCTCTTCCCTCTTCTGTAAGCACCAATGTTTCTGATGTGGAAGTGCATGAGGGAAATACAGGACCTACAGAAGGCACTTTGTTAGCTCGAAGCCAACAGTCAGACAAGACAAGCTGTGTTGTAGCACAGAAACTAGACAAGTTTTTCTAAGTTACATCTTCTCTTATTCTTGTGGCTGGGAGGCTTTTCTGCAATTGCCTAAAAATAAGGTAAAAGCTAGTTATGGGTGAATCATAACAAATGCCCTCTGGGCCAGAAGAGCAATGGTCAATCTGGCCTAATATTTTGTCTCTGAAAGGGTTCATGAGAGCCCTGGGGAGAGGGAGACCATCCCCAAACCTGGATGCTTTCAGTAGCTCCTCCTCCAGTACTTGCCTCCTCATTTAGAATTTGTGGTGCTAGAGTAAAGAGAGCTAGACTTCTCCTGTTCCCAGGCATATCAATGTCTAGTAATTGTTGGTCTTCCCTAAAGCTAGGATGAAGTCACTGCTATGGTTTCAATATACTTTCTGAATGAACAAATACATTTCTTTCTGTTAGGTGACCAATACTTAAAATAGGTGTGGTATGTTTAATAATTCGATTCTGTGGTGCTGAGTATAACTTTTGGTTAAAGAAAGATAAATAATTTTGTAGAAATAGTCCCTCCATAGTCCCTCCCTTTTCAATGCTATTTTTCAATGCTATTTTTTTCATTAGTAGAAATCAAATATTTAATATAGGTAAAATTTTTATTAGTGTCTCATGTATTCTAAAAGTTTGGCCCTGTTAGAGCACAATCCCTTCCTAAAAGCAAGTGAGAATTTTTTTTTTCCCTTCTTATTTCAGGTATTTTTTTGTTTATCCTTTATAAATCCTGGTTTCATTCATTCTGTTCTAGTTTTTCTGTTGGAATTCACTTCACACTGTTTTCTCATCCTAAGTGAAAATGGCTTCACTTTGAGACCTGAGGGATATTATGTCACCACCTCTAGATAATGGATATGAGCTTTGAGTAATATTTTTTTATTTCCCTTAAATTTAATGCATTCTTAAGGGACCAACATGCTGTATTTTTGAAGCAGCAGCTTGTTGCACTGACTTATTTCCAGATGTTCCTGAATCAGGATGCTGCTGGTTATAGCTTCTCTCATTGTATAATAATAATAATAATTTTGAATTTTGTAAGTAGTAATAGTAAAAAAAAAAAAAAAAAAAATCAGATTATTTTCTGTAGTGTTGATTCCTAAGTGATTTTCAGAATCCTCTTCTGCCTCTGGCACTGTGTATTAAGACCATTATCTTACAATACACTGTAATAATGACAGAACACATGCTGTGTAATGTAAACTTACAATCCAGTTCTAGGCAGATCTTATTAGACTGTCAGTCTTTCTCAGTAACAGCAGTGGAATTTAAAAAAAAAAAAACAAACTAACAACATAAACACCTATCCCCCAACAAAACCCGAAAACTCACAAAAAAATCCAAATACCTTTCTCTCCCTCCTATCACATCCATCCTGAAGTAGTAAAAACTGTTCATATCTGCCAAGTGATTTTACACTGATCAAGGTTTTTCTTCCTTTAACAGGTTCTTTTTTTATTTAATCTTGTTTCCCTTGCATCACCAAGATAGGCCAATTCAATCTAGACTGCATGTAATCTAGTGAATAATGTGACATCATGTTATTTTTCCTTTGAGGGGGGAATTTGTTTTTCTTCCAAAACAGTTAATCTTAAGGAGTTTAGGGGAATCTCTGGAATACAGATGTTAGCAATGATACATATGCTATAATAATTCTGTACATCTGTATCTGATTTTATACAAAGAAGTGAATCTGCCTTTCATGTGGCCTGTTTTTTTTATAAACTAGGACTACAATCAAAGACTCACTGACTAAATATTTCTCAGACTCTAATAATTTCTTCTTCTATGGATGTTTGTGTGTTAGGGAAGCACTGCCATAGCAGCCATGCAGATATTTAAGTTCCCTGTAAAGAGCTATTCCAGGCTGTGAGGAAGTATAGGCAGCATTTTTGAGCCCTAACTTGAACCTCATCTGTAGTTTCAAAGCTTCCACAGCTTTCACTGACACAACCTTGTGGTGAGAGAAGAGGGTGCCCTGGGAGAGAGGGGGGTAGGAGGGGCTTCTTGCAACATTACAGTGAATTTCTCAACATTACACTGAATTTCTCTTTCCTTTGAGTTCAGGTTTTCTTTCATTTAAAACTCACTTATATAGGCATGTTGACAGAAAATTTTCTGTTTCTTGGTGGTTCTGTGTTAGATTGTGCTTCAAGTTGTGTGAACAGTTATAGAAACTGAAAGTCTCTTTCTGAGCTCATCACTATTCCGTGAGTATCATAACACTGAGATTTCTCAGTTTTCTCTCAGCTTTGCCCTGCAGGCAAAAGAAGTCTGGGACATCAGAAAGGGATATTCTGCCTGCTTTCATGCCTGTTCAGGTGACAGACAGGCTCTACCTAGGGTGCTGCTTGCTATGACTGCCCCTTGAGATTCCTATTAGTCATCTATCTGATGAAGCAGTAGAGGGAGACAAGCATTTCAGTCTCTTCTTGCTACAAGACAGTGATGTGACCCTCTGGTTGCAGCAGCAACATGCTTTATTCCTTTATTTTGCACATAACCTTATGGATTTTTTCATTTTGCCTAAAATATCACCCAGTTGATGAAGGAAGGGAGGATAAAAACCTCTTTCTTCAAATTTTGTTTTATGCATCTTGTGATCATAATTTGTTATATCATTTGCATCTGATACTTTCTTTGGACATGAAGAGAGGAAAGAAAATAAACAAGAAGTGAGGAATAAAACATCACTCATAATGATGAGCTTTTTCTTATATCCCAGTGTGGTTTTTTCCCCCACATAGGGAATGGCTTTTGGATCTTGTTATCTTGAATGTTTGATAGGTACCTTGCACTACAGAAAGAAGTAAATCCATCATCTTGGTTTAATGTGTATCCAGCAGCTGAGACACAAGGGAATGTGTTGGATTTGTAAATAGTTGCAGAGGAATTTTGTACTATTCCTTTAATAGCCATTATGTGTACACCAATGTCTTGGAAGAAAGTTTGCTGCTGCAATTTATATATGAATAATAATATGAATAATCTGAAGGTCACTTCATCATTTATAGGAAGTCCTCCATCTGCCATGTAAATTGTATCTTAAATGTTTCCATTGAATTCTCTGAGCTGAGTGCTTTTCCTACTCTCATAAAAGTGAATCCTCACACCCACAAGGATCACTGGCTAAAAGTCATACTCCAAATCTCTTGAGAATACATACCACTGAAGTGTTTGATTTGCTCTTTCTGTGACTAATTGCTAGAGGAGAGGTTTGGATTTGTGCTCTTCCCCTCCGCACTCTGGTTTACAGAGTCTTCTCCCGGTGTGATTCTGCCATGGCAGGGTTCCTTACAGCTTCCCTGGCTGGCACATAAAAGGGAATTATGTGCTGCAAGTGCACTGCTCTAGGCTGAACTATCTAGTGGGATGTGTGGCCAACTGAACAACCTGATGGACCTGCAGCTGTAGGTAATTTACACTGAATATTTGTCAGGAATTGAATCTTTGAAATTAAAGATAAACATACTGGGAATGAAAAAAGTGAAGAGAATATTTGGTAGCCAGTGGGATTTGTCAATAACTTTCAATAGCTTCTTAGTAGCAGGGAGGAAACAGACCTTTTAAAATTAGGAAATCTTCCATTTGGCCTGTTTATTATAAGTTGTTCTCTGCTAAATGACTATTTAACATTCTAAATATCCTGAAGAAATAGGCCAGGACTTAAAGCTCTGTGATAAAATATTTACAGTTGTCGGGCCAGCCGCGGTGTATGGGGGGGTGGATGGAGTGTTGTGTGTGACCTAGATATAGCTGAAGTCTTGCTAGATGGCAGAATATGATCTGAGAGGGGTGGTCTCTAAAGATTTCTATCACATGTCAGAACCAGGGTGGTTGCGAAATGTTTCTCTTGCTGAGATTCTCACACCTGAAAAAGCACTTCTCAAGCCCATCTCAAATTATTTCCTACATTTCAATTACTTTGAGTGCTCTTATGTTTCTGTTGCATTTTACCTAATGTTTTTTAAGCCGCAATAGTTAGTCACTTGGAGAATTGAGTTTTTTGTGTGTTGTGGAAGGGAGGAGAGGAAAAGGATGTGGAGAGAGTCTACAAGACAACTGAGGCTTTAAAAAAATTACCCATTTTTTCTCTCTTCTTGGAAGATTTAATTCCTTGGATTTTCTAAAGAGGAAAAGAGTTCTCTTTGGGCAAGATGACTGCCCAGTGGCTACTTTTTAATGGGATGGTAAAAAGTAGAGGGCTTGTGATCTGCCATTTTTACCAAAGATAGCTGGTTTATAATTTAAAAGAGCCCTACAGCTCCCTTGCTTCTTTTTCAGCAACTCCCTCATATCCTGCTGCAGGTGAGGTTTCCACCACATGGCTTTCCATGTTCAAATAGTTTGCAATCTTGTAAACTGATCTCTTTGCACGCCTGAAGAAATGGAAAGCTTTGCAGGAGCATAATAGGGATATGCAACAGGGTGGTAGGAGAAAGAGGAGCTTCCCATAGTGACCCATTGTTGATGGACTAGAAAGTTGTGGTTAAAAAAGCTGTATTAATATTTTGGTTTGGCTTTTTCTGGTTCCTGTTTTATTTTTCAGTGGTGCTGAGAAGTTTACAACGCCTCTAAGACCTTTATTACTGTAAACTAACTGCTAACTCTGTGTATAGCAGTAAATGAACATTTTCTAATACTGCAAACAATGTTTTCAGAAGATATAGGACTATAATCAGTGCTTATGAGTTTTTCAATCAGTATTTATTTTGCAGAAAAAATTAATGCTGAAATGGTTTGTTATTAAAGCATCCTATTCTCATAATTTCATACTTTTTTAAAAGGCATGATCTTATATTCTGTATCTTAAATAGGTTTACACTAAAACACCCTAAAATGTGGGGGAAAGGAAATAAAAATAAAATGTTGAAATTAGACCAGCTTGCTTCTATTTTCCATCTGGCTTTTTGGTTCATAATTAATCTTTTGCTTTTGGGGTTTCTTCCCCCCCACGAAATACCATGAACTTCTTTTTTCCCTAAGAAATTCAGTACGTAGAAGAACTTTTATCTTATCCTTTCCTTATGTATGGGAGCAACCTAGTGCATCTTATTGGGCATGTACAGCATCAGAGTATGGTTCCTAAAGGGAAAAAAAGCACCAAATTTTTTTTAAATTATTTTGGGTTGAATGGAAGACACGATAACAGTTTCCACATTTTTCCAAGTGAGAACTGTGTTGCTTTGGTGAAGTTTGATAGATAGTAGTTTCTACAATTATTTCAGTTCCTTAAAGATTGAGTACCAACTCCATTTGTGTCCTAACTCACAGAAGTGTGCAAAATTAACTTAATCTGGAATGTGATGTAAGTGCATACTTTACAACAACTTCACATATCTGTAGTATAGTTGAAAAATTATAGTTATTCCTAGGCAATTTTACATTAAACAGGGATGCTTAATTAGGTGTCTATTTTAATCTTAGCTTTTTAGGTATGTTTCAGTCACTTGTGTTTGAGCTTTTCTGTCAGAAGAGTATCTTAAATTTATACTGGCCTTTGGGTTTGCAATTTACTTGTGTCAACAGATGTCAAGTGTTTGACTTTTACATAATTTAGAGAAAAAAAAATCAAGGGTGTTTATGATGCAGAAACTGTCAGAAAAAAAGAAAGAAAGAGGAAGCCAAATGCTGCTCAGTTGTTTCAGATAAAATTTCAGGCTCCAGTGAAAAGTAAATCCCCAGATTATCTTTTTCAATTTTTTATCTCTATCTAATACTAAGTAAAGAGTGATAAGATTTTCAAAGTTGGGGCAAAACATATCCATATTATAGAAATTTACGTCTGTCATATCTCCCAGGTCTTCTGGGACTGGATGAATTTAAGACAGAAGACTGTATGAAGGATCAGATGAAGGCTCAGGAGACAATAGGATTGTTGGGGATAATGTGAATAATGGGATTATGTGTCTCAGTACTCAGAAATTCATGCTAGGATACTCAAAGTATGTTGTGTGTCCTGGGCCAAGAACAGAGTCTGGATTTCAGCCAGATGCTGGATGTTCAAGGGACCAGGGGTTGGAACTCAGCCTGAAAGCCTGCCCCCAAAAAGGATACATAACCAGATCTGTGGAGGTAGCATTGTTTGTCTTAATGCATTTCTAGCATTTTTCTTTCTACTTCACTGGAAGAAGCTGGGTATAATATCCCTTACTCTCCCTCTGGTCTAACAGGAAAAGCTAAAGATAAACAAGGTTGAGAAATGGCTCAATTGTCTGTAATGAAAAAAATGCGCTCGGTGGACACTTTCATTTTACAGCTATTACCCTTAGGGCCTTCCTTATTCTCTCAATTCACTTTTGCTGATGATTAAAGTCTTGACTGATCATTATTCTCTGAGGTACTTTTGTAGGATTTATGGCTTTGAAGTGGTTGTCACATATGCCACTAAAGTACTTCACTCCTTTTTTTTTATCCCATCGTGACACCTCCTACAACCATATAGGGTTTGTCTTTAATGGAACTGCAATCATAGCAGCTTTACCAGAGAGAAAGGGTTTGAGAGCAATTTAGTACAAACTCTTAAAAAACACAATCATGGTGTTTCAGATGAATATTTGTGGGTAAATTTTCATTTTGTGGAAGTGTGTTCTGTTTTTTTTCATTAATATTCAAATGATTAAATCTTGATTAAATATGGAGTGAAATCTCTGTTTTTGTTTTGGGTGCACAGCATAAGAAGGTAAAGAATTTTTAATAGGTTTGCTTTAAAGAAAAAAAAAAAATAAGCCTGAGTATTAAACAATGCCTTCATAGAGTTACTGTAGGAACAGAAAAGAATATTAGAGGTGCTACACCATGTCAGTGGAAGATACTTCATTTGGGAGCCAGAACAATTCAGATGTGAAGCCAATAAACTGAGTCTCAGAATGCATAGTGCTGAGGCAAATCCGGAGTGGGAGAACTTTGTAGGTCCTCATCAGCCGTGATCAAAACCATTACTTCAGAAACTTAGATCAATGAAGTATAAAATATAAAACCACCATTGAGTCAATATTCACTGTATGAGCTGAGCTGGTTGAAATACTAGAAGTAATGCAAAACTTCTGGTCTCTTTGACTGAGTGAGAAAAACTCAAGGGTATAAAATAACTGATTTGGGAAAGAAACTATAATAAAGAGAAATTTTAATGTACTCAGATTCAAGTTTTTCACATGAAAAACAGTTGAAACAGAGGCTCTGTCTCCTCAGCAAGTGGAAAAGAAAAGATATTCAGCCTGCAGGGCAAATAAAAGTCTGCTGAGGTCAAGGCAGGAAGTGACATTTAAAAAAACATTATTGTTAGGGTCCTCTGTATACATCTCTGTGAGAGTTTAGCTAGATTTGAACTCCAAAACTGCCTGACATTGCCATCTGAGGGAAGAAAGGAAGCACTGTGTTTTTGATCTTATTTTGCTCTATAGTTTTGTGATAGTCACACTAGGAAGCAGTTATTCCAGTGTAGTTGTGTTTTCTGTAGTGGTTGCTCAGTAGCTCCTCTGTTGAGCTGACAGAAATGTTTTCTGATGGGCTCTGGTGTAGGGCGTTGAATCATCTTAGTTAAACTAGAAAACTTCTTTCAGAGGCAGTAGGGCTAGTGGTCCTTATAGAGTGGAATCTACCGCAGGTGAGTATTATCAGCTCAAGTGGGTGATGATGACATGTTGGCTTATCCTCCTGGGAGACTGACAGCAGGGCTACCACTTGGCTTTTACTGTGTATCGGGAAATGGGGTAGCTTAAAATAAGAACTAATGTTCAATATCACTAATCCTGAAAATGTAAGCAAAGACTAGTTTAAGGAGTTAATCATCATGTTGTTCAAAACAAGAATGCCATGGCTGCTGTTGCTTGTGATCTTAGGTGAAGTAGTAGACATATTCTTTCCCAGTATCTGTCACACTTCTTTTGCAAGCCACTAGAGTACATTTTGTACCAATCACAGGTTCTTAAATCAGTCTCCAAGACTATCTAGCTGTTTGATTCCCTACTGAGAACTGGGAAAAAAATACAGCTGTGAACAGGGGGATGGGGGAAAAAAAAAAAAAAAGGGATTTGTGTCCTGATCTGATACTAGAAAACCTTTTAAAAAGGTCTTGTTTTACTGACTGCTTAGGAATGACATCTTTAGTTCTGTCAGTTTCAGGCAAAGGACAGGAGAGAGAGTATTAAGTGTTTTCTTGTCAAGTGTCATACTCTAGATGCACTGGGTAGAGCCATTAAGAGCTGTAATGTCAGTATAGCCTCTTATCAAAGTTTCCATCTCAAATGCAGAGGTAAGCTGCTAAATACTACAGCTGATCTAGGTGACAGGCTTTACCTTTCTCTTTTAACACAACCTCCTCTCCATTCTTCTTACCTTGTTCCCTGTATCAAATTGTCTCCCAAGACTTCAATTTTTTCCTTTTCTCTCAACATGCTGTCTGCCATTGGCTCCCCAGTAAATGAAGCAAGGCTCCAAGACAGAATCTTGCAAGTAACCTGCAGGCCAGTGTATCTGCTGTAGGACTAGAAGCACCATGAGGTGGCCAGCCAAGAGGCAGCCAGCCACTTGGACTAGGTGGATGCCATCTGGCTTCCCTGTCAACACCTATCTATTTGCTGGCCAAAATACACCAGCTCTCTGACTGCTTAGCTGTGTTCCCAGAAGGTAAGTGCTGCTGTTTTAACTCACATGGAAAGCTCAGTGTCTCGCACAGCCTATCTGATTTGGATTGTATTTTATCTGTAGTATGTGGCCTGTTGTTTTCATTTTGTTTATTTGAGTTACATTTAGGGATTGCTCTTCAGAATAAACTGTTTTGTCATTATTTTCTGAAGAATATTCAGCACTTCAGTTTCTTTGTTGTTGCAAGTCAGACATTCATGCAAGACACTGTAGGCTGTTTTCTCCCTCCCTTTCTCAATAAGTTTTTTATAAACCAATCAACCACAAAACATCCATTAGATATTCAGAGGGTGTGGGAAGAGACAGCATAGAAAATTCCACATTACAGCTTCTCCTTAACATCCAAAACTATTGGATTCTTTGACCCAGGCAATTTAATGAAAGCTGTGGCACTGTACCCTTTTTGTCACAAAGGACCTGCAAGTACTTTTGATTGCTCTTGTAATGTATCTTTCTCTAGAAATGGTGCCTGTGCTTAACATTTTAATGTTAAATAGCAAAGGTCAAGAACAGAAAAACTGCAGTGAAGGTAGTGTGTGAATTTCAATCTGTGATTGATTTTATGGCCTTGGAAAAATTAATTTTCTATTATTTGACTTACATTGAATCCTGAAACATTTTGTTCTTCCTCTATAAACAACCTAACTTAGCTTATTTTAGCTTTTTATTTTAATAATAATAATACTAAAACATTGATTTCCAGTTGATTTTTCTAAGCATAACCACTTACATGTGTTGGCAGAAGTTAATTGTTGGCCCCAGGTGATGAACGTATGCACAAGAATGGAATGAGAGAGTCAGCATGTGTGTGAGGACATGCCAATGGCATCATATACCATGGGGTCTGTGTTTTTTCCCTGTGCAAGGATTAGTAAAAACAAGGTGTTATTAGTGTCATGATATAGACATCTCATCATAGGAGAAGTGTAGTGCTATGTCTAACTGCAATATGTTTTATGACAAAAGATCCATGCAGCAGTAATCCTCAATAATATGGTGGTTGCCAGGAATTAATGGCTGGATTGTTAGTTAATTCCATAGGTAGGACAAAACACATTCGTGTCCTACCTATCTTGTCATCAATATGGTAATGACTGTTTTTAGGAAAAAGGCTGCTCCTGTTAGAATCATAACCACAATGGTTACGATAAAAATCAGTCTGTTCTTGCTTTTTATGTTTCTGAAGTCCATTTAATCTGTGCATTAGTTTTGGAAAACTGATTAAGAGGTAATGACCAACTTTGTGCTTAAAGGAAAAAATCCTGAAACCCCTCAGTAGAAGGACCATCGGGAGGACATTGGAGATGTACAGGAATAATATTGTTTAGATAAGTACTGAAATTCTGAAGGAAAAAGAAAAAATAAGGATGGGCCTAGCTGAGTGTCCCAATATACTCTTCTCTCACTGTCCCTGAAGAAATTTAATTCAAATGAATTTGGGTTTTTTGGCCTTATCTTGCTAAATTCATCAGTTCGCCTGAATTTAAGGGATGCAATTGCACAAAACAAACCCTCATACATATACTCCCTTTGTCATAATTCACAAAGTTTCAAGGACAGTACTAGAATCTGGGTGTTTTCTAGGACAGATTAGGTCAAAATGGTATCTGTCAGTACCAGGATCTAGGGCTTAAGAAGTCTGGGATAGGAACCTGGAGAACTTCTGCTCATTGAAGTCAGTGTTTTGCAGGTTAGAGTTTGAGTTTTATAGAGAAGCAATACTTTGCAATGAGGAATAAAATCCCAATATGAATGAGAAGACTACTCTGTTAAAACAGGATTTGAAGTGATTCATGCATTAGATGAGAAATAATTATATTTCTGTGTTGCTGTTAATTTATAATTTTGAACAGATTTAATATGATAACAAGTGAAGACAGCTGATGGTGAGACATTGGGAGAGAACATTTATCTAGCCAGCTCTATAAAAGTTGTCTACTTAACATTAAAATACAGTTGGTTAATCTGTTTCTGAATTACAACAGGAAAAACAGCTTGGGTATAAGTCCTATGCTATAAACTGTGTTCTTCTGCTATTAAATTACCCTCTAGTCCCCTTGTTACTGCTCTCTTGATTAATATTCCTTTACATGAGAATGTGCTTAGTAACAGTTGGGTTTCCTTCTGTGAAGGAAGAGGAAATAGATCTTTTGCCATTGGGCTGTAGCTTTTCCCTTTTTTTCTAAGTAACTTGTTTGTATTGGAAATGTTTGTGATTAGGCTAAGGGTTGAGAGAGTCCGAGAGCCTACAGCTCCAGGAGCTCCTCGGCTGGAAAAGGCCCCAGCATGTCTGCTCCTACATTTTATCTGATCTGGACCACTCCTGGTGATGAGGTTAGGCTAGGGTTAGGGTAGTGGTGACTGTAGTGGGTAGGTTAATGCCCCCTTACAATGATCTCTTTTCAACCCTTTAGAACCTTTCCAGGTTACTTCAACGTCTCATGTTCATTTTCAGCATGCCTTTGGAGATACGTGTAAAATAAACCTTTGTCTCTTTTATAGAAAGTTGCCTTACCCACTCTTCCTCTGTTTAGTTCCTTGAGTGTTAATATCTAGATTGATTTTTAGAGCATTATTGGCTATTTTAGTATTCTCTTAACCATGTCAGAAAACTAAAAATTTCATGTTTCCTCATATCCAAAACTTAAAATAGCTACTAACCCAGAAAATTATGTCAGAGAAAATAGGAGAGAAATTGCTGTCATCATAGCAGTTATCTGCTAAATCACCTTAGCATTTGCTTGCAGTTGGAGATAAGCAGTTCTCTATGACCATTACAGCATTCCCATTAATTGTTTCTGCTTATTCTCTAAAAGTCTTGTTTGACAGCTGAATGTTTTAGTTTCCTGACAGCTAATAATAAGAATTAGGAAAGTGGGGACTGGCATTGTGCTCAGCCTTGCAGAGCAGTGATGAATCTGCCATGGGGAATACAGACTCTGCTGTTTTGATACTTAAGGGACCATGATGATACGGAAGGGAAAAGGAAACCACAGGGACCCTTATTAGGGACTGAGAGTCAGTTAATGGGAGAACAGAGATGAAGACTCTGATGATTCAGAAATGAAGAATGTGAGGATTGTGTGGTGGGAATGAAACGAAGTTAGAAGTACAGCAGAGGACAAAAGACAGACTGAGAAACTGATGCATCTGCTTGCATTTTTGAGCATAAAGGTTATTCCTTTGTGTTGGTTTCACGTGCTTGGGGGGAAGGGTACATTCCCCTCAGGGAAGGCTCCACGTGTTGGGGAGTGAGGGGGATTCTCCCGTCTCTGGGAGCTTCCCCTGTGAGCTGCTGGCAACAATCAGAGAGCTGATTTGGTGATGGACAGCTCGGGAAGCCAATGAAAAGTTATTTCACTTTCACAAATCACTGTGGATCAGGCTAACTCGCTCTCTTTTGGCTTTCGGCTGCCGGGCGGTGCGGGGGGCCCGGGCCGACGCCCCGGCCCCGGCAAGGGCCGCATGGCCCCGGCAACGACCCCAGCCCTGCTGGCTGGGCTCGGCTTTCCACGTGGCTTCTTCATGATCTGGATACAATTTTGACTCTTTTAATGCCTGGATAAGGTTCTCGATTTCCTGAGCTCCCCTGATTGAGAAGAAATAAAGCATGGAGCCCAGAGAAGTCAGCGGAATGAAGATAAAGTTCCTGATGGGAAGAGATTGAAAAGATGCCACTAATAAGTAGCTGAAAACCTTTTTTGTAGGCTGTGAGGGGATTGTGAATTCACTAAAATTCCTTTAAACTGTGAAATATACTTGGGGAGGATGGGTGCTTGAGAAGAAGACTCTCTGTTCTGGGACTGGAATATGAACAGAGACATTTGATAGAGAAGGAGATGAAGAGAATTTTGTTTTTCAGCAG
>JAOTQP010000251.1:20294712-20321000 GCA_026413545.1 Cichladusa arquata | reverse complement strand
GAGGTGTTAGGACATAGGTTGGACTCGATGATCTTAGAGGTCTCTTCCAACCTCATTATTCTGTGATTCTGTGATTAAGGAAGCTCAGAGAGCTCATACTGTGGAAAAAAACAAGTGCTGACCACCTCCTAAAGACAGCTGTCCTGCTGGACTCCCCCACTCCCATCAGCTCCCTGGAGAGCAGAGCTCTGTGCCCACTGCCAGGGTCCAGGGTCTCCATCCCCTGCAGAGCACAAGGTGGATGGAAGTCATCTCCCTCCCACTGAGAAGGTACAGCAGTAAAATCTTTGCTAAAACTTTTGGAGCGTGCACCAAAGTCGGAAAGGAATGAGCCAATATAGAGACTTTAAAGACACACAACATCTGGAAGGAAGAAAACTAAGAGCTTCAGGACTGTACACACAATCCTAAAATCTCTATGGCATCTTCAGGGAGTGCCTGTGCTCATTTAGTCTAGAAAAGACTTTTCAGATCATTGAGCCCACCTGTAATGAATGCACACAAAGGATTTGAAGTTAAATGGTTCCTTCCATTTAGAAGACAAAGATAGTAAAAGGAGGATGTTATTTTATTTTGGTCATCTGAAAGAAGACATGAAACATGGTGATACCACTGTAAAAACATGTTTAAATAATGCCTGATATCTGAAGTGGGTTTGGGTGGTGGAACACCATACACTTCCAACTGCTCAAGTGTGATTTCAGAACACCAGTCAATGCATACTGGGGACATTCCCCAGTGTGTAACCCAGAATTAAAGATCTCAAGTCAGCAGTACACAGTGACTGCTCAGTACCTCAGCCCTGATGTGCAGGGCCAGAAACACCATATTTCCATTGATTTGTAGCACTAGAGGTACTTAAAGTGAAGAAATTGCAAAATTCAAGGAATTAGTAAAATTTCTTTATATCCAGCAAAGAAATGCATATTTTTGCTATTTGTGAAAAAATATTTGAAGAAGACCCTATGTAACACCTTAAAAGAGTTTCTAGTGTACATAAAAAAGGAGTATTCTGCCATGCCTCTGCCCTTACCAAGGGTCACAAATTATCCTTTCTTTAGAACCACTGAAGCACCACTGGTTTCTATCACTATGCAGGAATGACAGTAGCACAAGTGAGAGAAAATGCCAGGCAAGAGGGTTTTTGCTATTCTGTAACATTTTATAATGAAATTACAGATATTTTACAGATATAATAATGAGCATCTAGTCATTTTATAATTTCTATCCTTTACAGAAAATCAATGTGTGTGTTGCAAGCACACACTTTAATAGAAAATTATCTACCATAAATTGTTTAATATGTGTTTTATCGTACCTTGTTTTAAAATATAAACACCTTCATTTAGAAAAATTTTGATTACTTCCAAATAGAAAAACTGGAAAAAAAATAAAGTGATTACAAGAAAGGAAAGGTTGCAAAGCTGCATTTTGCCGTAATACACATGGGATGCCTCAGCTGTTTGGGAAAGAAATGCTATAAACTAAGAGTATGATCTTTGCAAAAACATTTGATTTCTGTGCTTGGCAAAATAAAAGATCAAATAGTATTCAATGTAGTCTTCTCATTCACAAATTGCTGCTTCTAAAATGCATTTTTACTTAATGGATTCACTTTGCAGCTCAAGAGGTGTGAATCTCATTAAACACTCAATGAAGACATATTGATCCCAATTACAACCAATGGCCAACAGAGCCTGCCTATATCTCAGAGGAAAGGAATTGCTTCCAAAGGAAAAAACCCAACAACCAACTAATCAAATATGAATGCTGAAAACCACAAATAAATTATGTTCTCTTTTGTTAGAAAATTATATTATGTATTTCTACATTATTATGCTTAATAAAGGTCTTAAATACTAGAAAAGGTTACATATATAGATTTCATTCAACATAAATTCTCTGGCTTTATGTCAGTTTCTTTCTTGTGAAACTAATGGTATAATTCTGGAAAAATGAATTCATGAAGGAAAAATGAGCCTTGTCTTACTCAACTCTATGGAAAATACATTATTTTCATTAACATAATAATATGGACAATATACAACAAAGCAAGCAGGGCTGCTATTTAATGCTACAGAGCTTTTCATAAAAATGTCACACACACACAGACACTCATTTTCACACTGCTTGGAGATGAACAACTTAGGAGTCTTAATTAAGGTTGGGTAACTATAACAAAGAGGACTTGCAAATGTGAATGTGCATGGACAGCTGAACTCACTGTTGAGCTGAATGTCATTCTGGGAGTTAATTTCTTCTGCTAATGGCCTATCAATACATTTATCATCTATCTGCTTTCAAAAATGTCTTCTAGAACAATATCCTTGCAATCTTTCGCAGCTCTGAGATGCAAATGCTTACAGAAGACCCCTGATGTCTAACCTCCTGCTCATCAAATATTCCACAACTTTGCAGGCAGGCAGCAGTAACATACACACACACGTCTGAGATCAATTGCTAGCCCAAAATCTCCACATGCAGCCAAGGATAGCTAGCTTGCCAAGAGGCTTAGGGTGAAACGTGGTCATGTGAGGCAGTTCAGCAATTTAAAATGACAAACTAGGAATCCTTGAAGACTGATCACAGATTGCTGGAACACACATATAAAAAAGGAAAAAACAGCTGTTTTTTTTTTTTTTTGAGACAGTGTTCATGCAATGCTAGTCCTTATTAAGGAATGGCCTTATTCCAATTTAAAATAAGAAACAATTAAAACACCTTTGTATTCAAAGAAACTTTCACAGGACTCCATTTGCTTTGCTGATTTGATTTTCCTGTAATGGCAGTGCCTCATTTAGACAGCTCCAAGCCTTTATTGGCCTTGAATGTCTAACAGCATTTATTAAATGCAGGCACTTTTTTTTGTGGTAAATTATGCACATGAACTTAATGTTATTTACATTTCTCCCATTAAGACAATCATAACAGATTTAAAGGCTAATGTAAATGAGTTAACATCATACTATACAGACAGTAAGAGCATGACAAGTCCAAATCCAGTGGCAGAGTGGTACCTTTTATGTATCAGGCACATTGCTTTTGAGAAGCAGCTCACAACAATAATGCAACCCAGTACAATGAAAAAGCAAATTCCAGAGGAATTATCTTGTCAAGTCAAAAATGGAGAAAACCTCCATCATGTGCATGTTTTGCTGAGGTTAAAGAAGTGAGCATTATCAAGAAATTACCTACAGTAACAGTAGAAACAACCCATAACAAATACTTCACATCTAATATAATTCACTGTGTGCTCTAGTACTATAACGCATCCAGTTACAACTGGAACACACGGTGTTCCTTCCAGTGCTGAAAATGTAGGAGACAAATTGACCCACGAGAGTCCCACAGCTTCCCTTCCCTGCAAAAAAATGCAATAAAAGTGTGTTCAACTTGGCTAATTTCACATCCTTCCCCTTTCAGTTTCTCAGGGAGGCACCCTTAACATAGAAATCACCATGATCAGAATTTGCTGGCAATGTGTAACATCCTGCTCACAGAGCAGCTGTAGAACACCACTGGAACAGATACATTTGCAATAGGCAGGAGTCAGGAACTTTGCAAGCACAGCCATGATAATATGAAAGACCTGCTGGGATTGAAGAGCACAAATTGTGAGCAGGACAAAATAAGGGCCTTGGAAGTAGAGGCTGTTTGAGACCTTCAGACCCTGGAACATGCTATCTCCTTCCTAGATGACCCTCCCTATTCACATTTGCATGCTAACAGCTGCACACAAGACCAAGGGTTGTATTCATTTAAGGCACAGTACCCTTTGGGCCAGAGGGGCTTTGTCCTGGGGACACCAGTGATGCCTGCAAATGCAGACCTGCCCATTGTCCTTCTGGAATTTTAATTATCTGAAAAGCACTGCAAATATCCGACAGAAAACCATTAATTTAAATTATTTGACTTAGGGGAAGTCACAGGCTTTTTTTTTTTTAAGTCAAGGTCATTAAGAATAGCTCACTCAATATGAGACAAGGTTTTATGACTCACAGGAGACTGGAAAAATCAGCAGCAACACTGCATATTTAGAGTATAATGTTTAGTCATCAAAGACACTTTCAGAGTTATTGCCTCCTCCTTAGACACATTTTTTTAATTGCTACAACAGAGCTGCAGCAGTAACAAAGAAATATCTTCCCCTAAAATGCACAGTCATAGGAGTAACTGGTCAGCAGGTCTGCCTTGCTGCTATGGGCCTAAGAAAAACAGGCAAGCAAATTCACATTCCAGCAAAGCATTTTTTATCTCACAGCCTCTCCAACCATCCAAGGAATAATGATGTATATGTATCCAGAGCAGATTATGCAGCAGCTGAAGAAGAGAATTTCTTGATGCTCTGCATCCCATAGCAAAATGTTAGGAAGACACAAATATTTGAACATTACTGTTTTGCTTTGTTTTCCCGGCCTGATCTTTATAAAGTCCTGACAAATACCAGACTAACTGCTAGAGTAGGTTAGATTTTTATTTTTTTAAGTAGTAATTAAAGCAGTGTCATTACAAGTCTGTGAGCAAACCATAGGCTTTCTGCTCCCAGGTGAACCCACTGCAGATTCATGTGCCAACCTGTCACACAGAGACAGAGGATGCACAGCTGTGCTTCCAGGAGCAGGAGGGTGATGGCACTTTTGAACACCCCTTGGCAGAGCCAGACACACCACTGGCCAGCTCCAAAGCCTCCAGACCAACAGTGAATCTTGCCCAGCCACAGAAAGCTAAAGACTGCAGAGTTTAATAACTGCAACATATTGCAGTTAAGTTGCAGTTACTGCAATGTATTTTCATGTACCACCAACAGTAAAAGCCTAGATGTTTTACCACAAATCAAACTCCTTGGAAATTATTCAGTAAAAGAAAAACATCTGCTACTCTCATTGATACACAGGCAAATCAAGTTTCCCTGGTCCAGCTTTATCCCTGTGATGGAGGATTCAGCATGCAGCATATGACCTACATATCAGGAATTCAAACTTTGTTACAACCCTGTCCCCCTGAGCACTGAAAAATTTGGAAATCAGACAAGATGAACGCAGTGGCCCAGATTCTCTCTGTCATTTGGGCAATTTTGCATTGCATCATTAGTCCTAATTCATCCTGCAGGGGCCACAGTCATGACAGTGAGCCACAGGGCCCATCATTCTCCAACTCTATGTCTAGCAAAAGCAAGAGGACACTCACCTTCCAGGGCTCCCCAGCTGCTAAAACATCATTCTGCAGCTGTAGATTATAAATATAAATTACAGTAACCTTTAGGATGCTGTAACTCACATTGGCAATATCTACTGAATGTTGAGTACATGCTTGGGGCCCATGTGTGCCCAGAAAATTCTCCTGTGCACACTGTTTGGATCAGTATTTCTACTCAGACACAGACCTCAGGGTCAATCCTAAAACAAGCATGGGAAGAAGGGAAAAAACACAGGGTACCAAATTTAATCTACTTTTCCAGCACCATCCTTCTAGCCACTATGTCAGTCAAGAGCCTTCCTGGAATAATCATGTCTTCCAATACCTTCAGGACAACTGTGGTTTGTAGGGCATCTGACTACAGCCAGGCTAGTGCTGTGTGAAGAGCTGCAGGTGACCCACATCCCAACTTCAAAGATATGTAATGCTGTAAATACTTCTTTGTCCTCTCTTCTGCCTCACTGAGCTTTGTACCCACGGTATCTGCAGTAAAGGGATGCAGGAACTCCAGGATCAGGTGCTGACACATTAGGATTTCTGTGTGGGGTTACTAAAAGTGGTCAGACACATTTTTAATGGCATATTTGACTTTGATGACACTGCAGAAATCACACCCAATTTCCTGCCAGGTCCTCTTCCCTGCTCTTCAAGTGTATTTCTGACAAGTTGACAGAGAGTGGGAGTTAGAAAGAAGTTATTGCTCCAGGATTATCTCAGAGATTGCAGAGCTCCTAAGATGCTGGCTTTTCTACAGATCTCATTAGGCAGGATGCCAAGAAACTCAGAGCAGAGTATCTCTGCCCATAAACTCCTAGGCTGCCAGCTCTCTGTTAGCTCATCAGGCAGAAAGAAAAGAAGCAAGAGCCTGGAAGCTCTGGGAACGTGCAATTCCTTGGCACCCTAGGCAGCCGGAGGATCCAGACAGAATTCCTCAAGCTGGGGACCCCAGAGCCTGATGTCTCTAGTTCCAGGTATCATTACCTTCAGACTAGATGATTGTCGTAGGTCCCTTCCGACTGAAAATATTCTATTTTATTCACTAAGAATGGAAAAAAATACTAATTTTCATTTCAAACCAGAATACAAACAAATTAAATAAATACATCGAAATCCTCTGCAAATTGGCATGAACTTTTTAATGCTGCAGCACTTGAATAATGGGCTGTTATGGCTGGTGTACAACACATCTTGTGGTCCCATTCCCTAAAGACACAGACTGTAGCATTAGTCAGCAGACTGATCTTGCACCATATTAACTGCCTCCTCTCCCATCCTCGTCCTAAGTATGTGAGGCCTCAATTTCAATTTAAAAACCAACCCCCTGAGGAAATAACATGTTTTGTGGAGTTTCCCATTGTAAACATACCTAGATTTTCTATCTTTGTGTAAGCTGAATTGAACAGGATTTATTTTTCTGAAACTCCTATTACCACAAAGCTCTATATGCAGGTCAGCAGGCTTATGTAACAGTGATGCATCTGGCTTTCTGTCCCACATAAGTAAAACAGAATATGCTGTGACTGCTACCTAACCTTGTGCACTGTTCAACAAAGGCTCATATCCATTTCCTTTTTACTCCTGTTAAGGGAGACCCACTGAAACCTCAGTCTTCTGAAGACCAACTTTTCTAAAGACCTGTAACTGTTACATGTTCCCCACAGGATGATTCCAAACAGGCACACAATATAACTTTCACTAGGCTTTTTTTTTATATTATTTTTTAATTCACTAGTGCTCATCCATTCAAGTTCGTTTTGTTTCTGGAAAGAAAGTACTTTGATTTAATTCATATTAATTGTATTTTAATATAATCTTTTAAAATTAGTTATCTTGTGAGTTCACTCCAGCACAGATTCTTGCTCTGCATTTTCCTTTGACCTTTCCCATTTTGTCGCACATCCACCAGTCACCCCAGTGAAATGCCCATGGAAGTGGTCAGGGATTCATACATATATATATCCACAGGGCACAGCATGGAATACTCTATCCAGTCTCAGATGTTGTAAAAAAATCTTCTCTCCATTAGAACTAGGTCAAGGTGTTTTGCAGGGAACAGAACACAAGTCAGCAGCAAGTGCCCAGCTCTCATGCTGAGAGGAAGCATGCACAGATCCATGACACACTCCTACATACTTGAGAACAGCAAATCTGGCCTACTGCAGCAGGCACAGTGATTTGTTTTATTCAGCTATCAAATAATTGTAGACATCTATGCATATTCCAATTCTAGATTAAGCACATAACTCTAACTTCTAATTCTAGCCTCCAGCTAGTGTGGAAATGAAATCACTGACTTTCTATAAAAATGCAAATATGGATAAAAATGCGAGGTGATCTACCAGGAATACAGAGTGCAGCCTATGCAGAATGGTGGGTGTGTCCAGAATGGCCCTAAAGAAATATCAGAGGCTGTTCTAACAGACAAGTCAACACATTTAACAAGCACATACCAGAAAGACCAAACAGGATTTGGCATGTAAACCAGCAGGCTGATTGACAGACAAGCCTTAGACACCTCTCAGGGGTACCAATGCTGAGGAGCATATGTGAAGAAGGATTCCCCTCCCATTACTCCTGAGTCTGAGACTTTTCAGAATAAATGGTCTATTCTGCAGATATGACTTTACAATGTTCTTATTTATTTTTTTCCCTTCTAATTCCATTTTTACAAATAAAATATTGAAACTAGTCCAGGACAATATTTCAATACCAAGTTCACCAAAACCAATGGTTTTCACTGCAGAAGTATAACTCCAAAACTCCCTAAATCCACATCTGTAATAACATCCAGAGTATGGCCTGTTTAGTTCATGCACAAAACAGGCTCACCCACTGAGCAATTTCATGCTTAGTTAATATATGCAGTACTATACTAACCCTAGTTAATCAACACCATCTATTCTAAAAGCAGAAAAAAAAAATCTGTATGTCTATCACACTCCATCAGCTTTCCCCACTCACTTTAAGCAATTAGTTTCAAAGACTTCCTGACTAAATTTACATAAAATGCATCCTTCCCTCCTACACTTTGTTAAAGCATTAGGCTATAATTTTATAAGGTGTTCTTGGAGATCAACAGTGGCAGACAAGTACCAGAGATGACACTATACTTTGAGCATAGACCCAGGAATTTATGAGAGCAGCAATTTCCTGGATCACCTCATCACCTTTAATTGACTTAAATGCTTGTGGAGCAAAAAATATTATTTATTGTCAGAGATTTTTCTGGGTCTATCTGCAGAGAGATGGCTGTGGTTGCAGATGGAATAGGCAGATGAGAACAGCTATCACTGGATGTAAAGCTGCAGTTGAAAGGTCAGAAAGACTCATGGGAAAACTTCTGAAAGAACGAACTTCAGTCATTTGCAAGGGGAGAAGGTGGAATGACCTATGTAAATAAAATTTTGAGGTCCTGGCTTCTGGTGGTCAAAATGTTTGGTTACCAGGGTTTTGGTTTTTTTAGCCAGGACTCCAGCTGGCATAACTTCACGAGTTAGCTCAGTTCTAGACTGATGAATTAAGCAGGTGGTGATGTATTTTGGATTTCAGTTAATGACTTGGTCTTGCAAAACCTCCTCACACGGATCTGTTCAGAGTGTTGTAATGGGAACAGCATATTCAGGAGACTTACAAGATGAAGCCCAAAGTACTAGGACACAACAGTTGTGTTGGCAACAAGCTACTGCAAACAGTTGCATAAGCTGAAGAGAAGCAAGAGCAATAGTTCCAAGCGTCTGCTTTTAGCATTATATTTACAGCTTCTCCCTGACTGTGCATATATTAAGCAGATTGCAAACTTGTAGTGAGTGGAGGGAACAATCTGGGTATTCAGAAGGCAGCTAACCTTTGGCAACCTTTGGCCTTTGTATTAACATTAAACAGGTCTGCTTCACTTTCAGAGGACCAGCGTTTTCATAATTTGGATGAATGAGAAAATACCTCACAGCTACCTGTGGAGATAGCCAGAAAGATTTTGTCCTTGCACTGTGAAAGATCTTGGCTGATACAGACGAAATAAAGTCAATGAAACCCTGGGACAGCAATGAAACAAAGGCATTGGCAGAGAGCAGTGACTCCAGAACACGTGCCAGGCCGAGGGAGACTTTTCACGTTGTAATATTCCCATTGACCTCCTTCTCATCAAAAGAAATGTGCCACACCTATCTTTGTTCAGAAGCCACCTGCCAGTATCAACTATCAGCTGGACTCCTCAGCTACATAATTTATCTAGTATTACAGTGGAACCAAAGAAATCGAAAAAACAATGGCTGGCATGACATTTATTTTTCTGACCTAACTTCAATGTTTTCTTGTTTCTAGGGCAACTCACAAAACCCATGTAAGAAAATCCCTGTCATGATGGGAAAATAAGGTTTTATTTTTAGATTTGGTAAACCTATCCATCAAGGAAATGAAATGAAATGAAATGAAATGAAATGAAATGAAATGAAATGAAATGAAATGAAATGAAATGGAGAGCTGCAGTAACACTGCCATAGGACAAACACGATGTTGTCATTGACTACATCTGTTGAAACAATTAACTGAAAGTACAACACACTGCTGTTTACAGAGGTCCAGGGCTGATTTACTTGGGTTATTTCCAGCTTAGCAAGCAATTTCATAAAAATATTTTAAATATACTGTGCATACTGTACTCTCAAGATGCATACTTTAATTTTAGTGGCTAATTCAAAATTTTCTTTCTGAAAAAGCACAACAGAAGTCAGAACCTGCCTTCTACTCACCTTCAAACACACAAAACCAACAAAGAAACTTTTGGTTTTCTCCAGAGAGAACTTATGATGGTCCCTAATTGTGTATTAATACCATGAATTATTCACAGCAGGTAACAACAAACATTTTGTGAAGTATAATGATACAGCTAAACATGAAAAACCATACAAGCAGTATAATTAACAATTAGAAAAGCAGAGTTCAATTAAACAGCAAATCCCACTGTTGCTTATGCACTTCATTGGTGGATGGTTAATGCCACAACCTTCAGAAGTGCCAAGCTGCTGTAGCCCCAGGAGACACAAGGCTTCAAAGATTCCCTCTTGCTCCACGGGAAGACAGACCAGGAGCTTTACAAGGACACCCACTACAACCAGTCCCACTTCAACAGCAGAGAGAAGTCTCCATCTGCTTTCTGTTTGCTGTTCTCTTGGGAATATTTTGAGGGGAATTTGAGGCAGGTCATACTCCTCTCCCTCCAGCACTTTTGTCCAGTAAAATCTTGCCCCAGCTGATCAGAATTCACTACATTATTCACTGGTACCATAAGTAATTCCAGCCCTGTTTTCTAAATGTTAAAAATGAGGCTCAAGTTTAAGAAACATGTCCACTGCAAAAGCACAAGGGACACTTCATGGGACCAGTTAGTACCTCTTCTACACTATTGTCTGACTCACTGCTGTCTGTATCTAGAAGAAATGAAAAAATCAAATCCAATCCAGGAACACAAAAATGAGGCATAATATTTTCATGGTTTGAATTGTTCAGATACAAATTGTACAAAGTGTGATTTTTCAGAAAAGAAAGCAAAGGGAAAAAAATCTCTAATTTCTAGAAAACTAGTGAAGATCAGTCACTCAGCAAAGTACAGACCCCCTAAATACTCTGTCTCATAAACTACAAAAAAAATAATATAATCTAGGCAATCTAAGAAGTCATGGCACATGCTTCCTTAGAGAAGTGTTTCAGTAGTAATGAGGAGAAAATTCAACTCAAAAAAGAGGAAAATTTAAATTATAAGTACCCGCTGCAGTGCTCTTTAACTATTACAGATGACCCTCTCTTTTGACTGAAGATCTCAGGTTGGAGATAATGCATCTATTACCAGCTATACCTCATTCATTTTCAATTTACATTTCCTATCTCCCCAAGCAATCATTATTTAGTGATATAGAAAAGACAATTCAAACCTTTCTTACACCCAGAAGTCATTTTATTCTAAGTGATATGAATTAAGGGATGCTGGCAAACTCGCAGGGAAAACTAGACCTTTGCTGACAGCATGAGCTAATTTTTAAATAAAATGGTTTGTTCACACTTTATTTCTTCCCACCCTTCCTCACTCCATTATAAATAGATTTTTATGTGATGCCTTTTGAAGATTCAGCAGCAGCTCTGGGATGAACCAGTCCAAGTGGTGTGTTCATGTGATGGAAAGCAGCTCCCCAGACCACAGCTTCTACCATTTCTCACATCTGTGCACAGGCTGCAACAAGAAACAGAATGACTGTGCTTTCTCTCCAGCCATCCCCATGCCAGCATTTAACTTGCAGCATTGGACACCAGGCTCAAAGGTCAGCTCTGAACTGTTTTTAGCCAAAAAGCCAGAGGCAGATTGTCCCAGCTAACTATGCAGGCATTCTGGATCCCACACCTTGAACATACCAAATCATTGGGATTATGTAGCTGATTATCCTGCAAATTCCATAGGCCTGAGACTGAGAAAGGGCACCAAGCCCATAAAGAATGATACTGGGCAACTTCTAGGTACCCTCACTTCACTAACATTTTTTATGGCGGCATTACACATTCTGTCTTCACTTCAAAATATGTAAACCACCCTCTTTTGCAAAAGCAAAAGGAAATACACAAATTCCTTCAAGCTTCCTCTATCATTGTCCAAGGGGTTTAAGCACAGAGTCAGACATTCAGTTATCCATCTGGTTTAGTGCCCAACTGCCTTGGATATAGGGGCCATATCTATTCTCTTATCACTGGAGTGTAAACCCTGAAATATGCTCAGCAGTGCTTTGTGCAAGGCTACATTTTCATAAGACTAATACACAAAAAACTCCCTAATCTCTGACAGGAAGAAAAAAATGTGGATACTTCCCTGATCCTGCAAATCCTTGGTTACACAAGAAACAAGCAACATGGATAATATCTTTTCAGCGGCAGAACCTATTTTATCAGCAGAGACTGATAGACTATACACTATATGAGTGTACACGGGGGGGTACACCAGCGGGAACTATTGGGGGAAATTTTATTTCCATGAGTCTAGCACTATTCAGTCTGCTGAAGTAATGCCCACCTAATTGGGTGTCAGCTGCAAGGAAAGTGCTTGTCCCCTCTCCCACTTTTGGCAGCACCAAATACTCTGAATTGAAACAAATACCAATGTGAGCAAATTACAAATACCCGAATATTCCCTGTGTCCCACCAACAAGGGGGAGGCACGTTTTTTTCAAGTTTTCTCCTATCTAATTACATCACAGAATAATAATAGAACATTCCAACTTATTAAATTACTTCTTCAAGGATTCAAACCAGCAACTGCTGTCTCATGAGCTGCCCTGCAGCTGTGTGAAGCAACACAACAACCAGCTAATGCAGCAGCCATCCCCAGCCCACAACTTGGAGGAGGGAGTGGGTACAAGTTTGTGTCTGCAGCTGTATGCTTCATGTTCCACCCCTTCCCCTTTCTCCAGAGGAGAGCTCATTTCACAGCCAAACTTTTCAGTTGGTTCTTGAGCACAAACAAAACCACCTTTGTGCTGGGAAGGAGGCAAGGAAAGCAATACAAGTGGAATTTCTGATGCAGAATCTTTCTTTCCCTTGTTCCCCTGCAGAAAGCTGCCCGGCCAGCAGCAGCCTCTCGGCAGGAGCAGGCTGACAGTCTCAATAAAGCAAGTAGCAAAACTGATCTGGCTTTTCAGGGCCAGACAAAAAGGAAAAGAGTTGGGACTCTTCTAAAGCAATGAGAGGTTTCCTTTGTAGGACTGAAGGCTGAACAAAGGCTCACAGGAGACTAGAATCTTAACTCTTCCCTTATTTCACTGGTTTAGGCTCAAGCAGTATTTTACAGGCTTAGCCAGCAAATTCAATTGGTAGCACAGATGAGCTGTGGCTACAGGAGTGTTTTTAGGCTTGGTTTCCAATGGAAATGGAGTAATCATCATTCCTCCATCATGTCTACACTCACTATTGCCTCTATTTATCTGCATTCCTGCATTACTCTTGAACCCTGTGGCCATATTAACTAAAAAAAAAAAAAAAAAAAAAAGCCTCAGACTTCCTACAAAGAATTTTCTACAAGAAAGAAGTGCTTTCTGAAACATCAGAGGCATGGCAAAAGCAAACAACTCTCAGAGGATGCTTCCTCACTGTACAAAAAAAGTACACAGTTAGGATTTTCCCACCTGCAGAGCTCACATGGGTCCTCTACATAGCAAAATACTGCAAAGCTTCTTCGGGGCCTCCAGCCCATGGAGTAACTATCAGAAATATTCAACTCATAGGCAAATCTGAATCACAGTTTTGCTGCTTCTCACTTGAAAATTCTCATTCCTTTGTCACCAAGAGAGGTCCCTTTGAGAGAGCAGCACTAGCATTTAATGATGCCTGTAACAAACCACTCTGTAATCAGGTTGTTTTTCCTGTTTGACAAATGCCTGATCCCCACTAGCACTGGGCTGTGTCCTCAACAACTGCATCCGACAATGTGGGTTTACCTCAGCTTCACAGAAAACACCTTTTCTTGGTTTTCAAAATATCTAAACAACATTGCATCTAGAGAGCAGTTTCCACACACAGGATCCACAGCAGTCTGTCTTTTGACAATGTGATTGAGGACTGGAACAAATGAACATCCTCTGTGATATAAACCATGGGCCTTCCCAGTGAAGAGCATCTCTCTAATTACTAACCTGTGTCACAGGAAATTGGATTCAAGTGCCAGCCTTTCTCATACTCCCCAAGTCAAGGCCCTAATCCATGCTGGACCAAGCACTAATTCAATGGATCTAAGCATTACATTAAGCAGAATGCTGTTGCAAGCACCCCTCAATTATTTTATTTATCTAGATAGCCAGATCCTTCACTGTCTTTGCATTGGTAATGCAAGGTTACTATAGCAACATCTGTGACCTGCACGATCAAGACAGCAGAGAAGAGCTGATGCCTGGATTAATGTATTTGTAGGCTTAAATAGGAACTGTAAAGATTAAAGATTAATAGTCTGTGAAATTCATAGGAACCCTACCCATGATGTTACATTTATCCATTTCCTCTCCTTTTCCAAAAACACTTATCTCTAAAAGAGTATGTGATGCAATATATTATGACAACACTATTTAAACTTGCTGTTTATTTTCTGTTTTCAGTTTAGCACACAATTAAACTTCTTCATGAGGTCCTAAGACAGATGTATATTTTATACTATGGTTGGCCAATTTGTTAGTATCTTGTAGAAGCTAGAGCTCTTGAACAGCTTTGGAGATTATTTAGATCCCCACAATATTTCAAAAAGAACATCCAGAACAAGTTATCCACCTAATGCAACATTTAACAGAGAGACATCCTCAATTTGCTTTTTATTTTCCTCTACTTATTAGGTTCATTTTAAGAGCCAACGACTTTCATTCAACTAGAGACTTGCTTGCCAGCAGTCTGCCCAAGTTCACAACAGATCAACACACATTCAGATGTTTCCTTAGCTCTTCTGTAAACAAGAGAAGACATTGCTCCTGAATCCAAGGCTGGATGAAAGCTGCTCACACAATCAGGATGGTGACATGAAGGAGGTAAGACATGGAGAGAGGTACTGGAGAACTGAGGTAATTTTTTCTTTTCTTTTTTTTGGTTTGTCATTTAAGTACAGGCTTAGCTCCCAGAAGAATTTCAGCCAGAAAACATAGCTTTACTCTGTGTTTCCTCCATTAACATTGCACAAACTCCCTGAGTAGGCATACATGATCATAGATCAGAAAAACATGAGCAGTTCTATCCAATTTTAACTACTTCAGGTGCAGAACAGGCAAAGAATTCTCATTCTAAGTAACCATTCAAGCAAAAGAGACAGAACAGCAGGCCCTCAAGTGAGATTCAGCAGCATATATGTCATATGGTGATCTTCCATAGAGTCACAAAATGAGGGTTCATTGCTCTGTCTCAAGTAAGTGTCTATTTTAATTTTTCTAATATTTCATGCTAATACAATTCTTCTCTGAGCCAACTACTTCTCCCAAAGGCAGAAGGATTACTTTTCTATTTTCAGGAAGGAGGGGAACTTAGCTTCAAAGTACAGTGCCTCAAAAACCATGAACTATAAAAACTTCCACCAGTATCAATGGAAGAACTGATGAGGATGAACTAAATCCACGGTGAGAATATTCCATTACTGCAGTCTTGACACAAAATGCAGACTCTGTTTTGGCCTTGGAGTCTCATAGAGCAGACAGCTGAGGGATTCTTGGACTGAAAACCTCTATCATCATATGGTCAGTGGCATTTGGGGATTTTTTGTTGCTCTGCTGGATTTTAGCTTTGATTTCTTACTGTTGGTGATTTAGCTAACAAAGAGCTTTTGTATCTCCGCATTTGGCCTTTTCTTTCTCACTGTTTCAATTGCAGTCTGTAGATAGAATAGGAAAGATAGACCCTCACCAAGTCCAGTAAAAAATTTCATTATTACACAACCATTTTCCAACAAAAGCACTTATTTCAAAGATATCCAGTGGAGACTGCAGAGGGAAGAAGCTGATTACATTGGTTCCATCCACCTGGCTTCCCAGCATTGTTGGAGTTCTACTTAATTCCAATCAACCAGCATAATTGACATCAACCCAAAAATCATTGCACCATATGTCAACTTCACACTTCTAACTTTTAGACTTACTTCCCTTGGATATTTTAAGGCTTTTGGCTAAGATTTTTAAAACTCACCTTCCCCAACCTCCCAGCTATAATTAAATGGCCTGGTTTTATAAAAGTGCTGAGTGTGTCACACCGTCACAGAGGCCTGAATGGTGCTTAGTGTTTCTTGGTTTCAGTCTCACGCGTCACAAGTTAATCTTCAGAAAGTCTTAACTGCATTTTCTTGCAGCACTTACATCAACCAGCAAGGAAAAATCTTCCTATGTTCCCAGCATAACAGGAAGATGAGAGGAGGTTTTTTTTTGTCCCATCATCACTGCATTCCCTTGTGTCTTTGCAAATGAATATTACACCTCTCCAGCTAATATGGCCATAAATAATTTCTTCTCGCCTCTCTGCACCCTCCTGCGTTCTAAGCCTTTTATTTTAATTGACTTAAGAAAAGGTTTTATCAACGAGGACAGCACACCAGCTAGCAATTAAAATCTACCAACATCATTTCTGCAGCCTCCCTTATAATTCTAGCCCCTCTTTTTCAGCTTTTGCAGCAAAGGGTCAAATAGTCTCTAAAAACAACACAAAGGCAAGGAAAAATATACACAGATGTATCAAATGGATGACTGAAACTTTAAAATTTATTTTTGTGTTAAAAGTTTCCCTCACTTTCATTGATAAAACTATCTTATCTTAATTGTTAAAAATATCTTATCCAAAACATCTAAAAAGATGACTGGTAAAAGCCCCTAGTGATACAAAGACTGAATTTTTTTTTCCCCGTTCTATCAGGATTTGCACCAACAAATAGCAATGTTGACATAATCTACATTTTAAGGTGATTTTGTAGGTCACTCTTGAGTCTAATCTGGGGTCTAAAGCACAAGAAAATTTGGTTCAGCTTCCTTCTTATCCCCAGACTTCTTGAAAACTGTTAGAGAAATCACTCAGGATCTCTGTGTCTTGACCATCTCCTTGTAAAAACAATGATGTAACAACTACTCCAATGTTTAAACACCTGCCTAACCCTCAGTTTATCCACACCTTTAGTGAACTGTCTTCTGCTATTGAAGTTCATGATATTTCACTAAACATACACTTAAGCAGTTTTGCTGATATGGCACTGTAGTGTACAGAGCATTCCCATCTCTATGAGGATATTAAAACATCTGAAGCTATATAATAATGTATATTTTACATCCATGAACCAAGTCAATATTTTCTTCCTTAAAACCCAGGCAATCCTGTTCTTCCTTTGTTAAGAGAATCTATGTGGTTCTGTGTGTCCAAATTGAAGCCATTAATCTCTTCTGTTTGTCACCTCCAGATTAAAGTAGTTTTGCAACCAGAGACAGTGCAGAGTGTTCCTGATGCTGGAACAAAGCTCTCTCTCAGGAGCCTCTACTACTCTACAAAGGGTGAAAATTGAATGTTTTATGAAGAGCATCACAAGTAAGAAGGAAATCATGTATTCCTTCAAGCTTTGATCCTGCCTAACCGAACTGCATTTCACTATTGACTTTAACAGGAGCTATTTTGTGCTACTAAAAGCACACAAGTGATTATTCAATATACTGTTAGCATCAAAAACTATTTGTCTTAAGTTACACCATCATTTTCAAGATTGTATGATTCTCACAACAAAGACCATATGTTTGCAACTGTCTAAAAAGTATCTGATTATTAAATTATTTTTAAAATTTCTTTTTTCTTAGCAAATGTCTGCTTTTAAAGGCATTTCCTATTTTGTGAAAAATATCTGGGAGAAAGGAAATCTTTTTCTTTGGCAATTTTAAAATTGGTAGAGAGCATTGAAAACAAGTTTGTCATCATATAGCCTCACCTACCGAGGTGTTTGAAGTTACCTTTAGTGACTATGAAAACAGCTAAAACACAGTACAAATGTAATTTAATGTGTTGTGCTTTGTCTAACTTAGCAATTAATGAAGTGCAATAGGAGCACAGAGAACAGAAAGCAGGTATTAAGGACTCAGTAGACACATTGGACAAGTTTTAGGGCTTGATTTTGAAATAGCTTTAGTCTGATCTGATGAACTGAAAACCATCAGCATCTGGAAAGCATTTTTCAGTATAGAATCACTTAGAAGAAATTAGTTTTGCCTACTGCACTATTTTATCTATACTGCAGCAGAGGGAATGAGCAGGGGATTAATTTCAAAAGTGTAAACTAAACACTCAGGCCAACACATGCAATCTGAGTGCAATTTAGGGATTAGAATGTGAGTCAAACAATTCTTTTTAAAAAAGAAAGGAAGTAGTGTCCATCAGCACTCACAGAATTTTTTATTTTATTCAAGACAACTAGTTTTCTTCATCATTTGCTTTCTCTTCTATTTACTACAGTATGGTATTTGCCAAGGCAGTTTTCCATTTTACCTGAGGTAGATCAAAAGATACCTCTACTAGAAAAGGTAGGGTGTTGAACTATATTAAAGATCTTCTAAAAATATTAAATCTCCATCTGTTGAATAAGCTATAGGATATAATCAGAGACTAAAGATTTTGTGTGAAAAAATTTCAATTCAAGCTTTACAGCAAACATGCAGAATCTACTGTATGGCAATAAACACATAAGAATCACTGCTTTGTCATTTAGACATTTAGATTTTGCCTTGACTAACATACAGCATAATCAAGGAAGATACTCTCTCTTATTAGTCTGGATCAAGATTATTTCCTTTTACTTTTTCATACCTGTCATCAAGACTAATCCTTCCAGAAATCATATGAAATCAAGATTTTCCAATTTTTATTTCAAAGGTAAAAAATAATTAAAATCCCAAATCAATCAAAGTCAAATGAGTAAATTTGTGTTGTGTTTGCCATCCAACAGGCTGAGTGACTGCATTTTTGAGGCAATGGACAGCACAGCCTCTGCCCACTCTTGGACATGTACACCAGGGACACTTGATGTGGGAGGCATATCTTGGAATAATAAATTGGCAGATCTCCACCCTGGAGACACAACAGCAAAAAGGGAACATTACCAAGCATGTTCACAAATAAACATTTGTCACTCTGATCTGGGTAAAAAAGCCACCTTTAGACCTAAGTACTTATCACTTAGTACTACAATATCATATTTATTATTTTAAGATGAGGGGCCTGCCACAGCTCCTGTGCTGAAGGGCTGGCTTGGTAGTTTGTCAAAACCACAACAAAGCATTTCCAAAACGGACCAGTAACAGCATTTAAACAGCTATCACTTCTTACTGAGGTCAGCCTGTGCATGCAGGGGCCCATAACAGCAGGAATTTATTATTTCCACTTGCCTTCTAGGATGTGTACAACACAGAAGTGCTCATGTCAGGGAAATCTCTGGGTAGCCAGCACTGTATAATGCCTCACCCAGCCAAGCCCAAACTCAGCTGTCACACCTTGCAGAACAAGCATTCTTGGTGAGAAACTTTTCCTTCATGCAGTGCAGGAACCTGCCTTTTAAAGGCACTTAGATTATCATAGAAAGACCTAATTAAAATATTTTTATCTGAGACCCTCTCTACCAGGCCAGCATTTTTCTCCACTCTTCACCAAGATATAATGTCTGCCTCTTACATTCTTCAGAAAGAGAAATTGTAATTTTTTTAATCAAGCTTCAGAAGATCTTCCAAAATTTGAACTCCCTGTATTTCTAAACTGTAAGTCCTTACATACTAGTTTTATTAAATCCTCAAAGCAAACTTTGCCATAGCTGAGTACTCTTCCACTGTGTCCTTAGTAACACTTTTTCATGTTACAGTGAATAAAATCAGATCCTAATCAGGTGATCTAAGGTTGTTCTTTATCTCCCAGCTACAGTAAACTCCTTATCAATCTGTATCAAATCCAAATACCTCAGAGTTAACTGGGGCAGGAAGTTTGGTTCTTAAAACTGAAACAAAACACCCTCAGCTCTCACTTGCCTTAACAATTAATCCCAGCTCCTCCTCCATCTGCTGTCACTTGGAATTTGGTTTTAATGAGGCACTGAAACTCTGTTCTACTCCAACACATGATATCTATTCAGGAATCACAAACAGATACTCTAGTTAAAAAAAAAACAACAAACCACTAAACTACTTTGTGCATTTCTGCTGGATAACCAGTAAGTGAATGTAGTACTGACCCTTTATGGATTCTTTGGCATAAAAGTGTCTCCATATTAGAATGTGCCTATATTTAAAGAGGCTTTTGCCACAAAGACAATAGCATGGACTGAGTACAGGCATGTTGTGGGGATAAACATTGGCATTAAATTTCCCATGAAGAGCACAACTGCTGCCTTACAAGAGCTGGTGACAGGCTGGTGCTTTTCAGAGGAAAACTGAGCTTCAAATCATGGGGCTGCTCACCTACACCTCACTGGACATTTTTCTTCTCAGACAGCAAGCCAGAAACACCACCAATCTGAACACTGGTTTTAAATGGACACAGAGAGACTGAGTTTTCTAAGACAGCCTGGAAAAGAGAAGAAATATTCATGGCAAAATAAATGAGTTTTGTACAGCCTTTTTAGCAATGCTACCCACTGCACAAATTTTTCTGATACAATGCTAGACCAAACTAGTAAATGAGTACTGATCCTTTGCCCTGAAAGGAGTTTTATTTGATTGCAGCAGCTGAGATTGCAGTACTTTGTGTGCTATATAATATATATATGTAATACGTGGTCTATGAAATGAGAAAGGAATAGCACTGAGTTTTCTTTTAATCTATAACACAAGAGTGTTAGAACACTTGTGAGTAAGGCAAGTTTTCTTCAATCTTTACCATTTAAAGAATTTATTATCTTTAGAAGTTTTTGAAATATATTTTTGGCAAAGTAATTCACTGCACTACGCTTTGGCATTTGGACTTCTGCTACAGACCTCACTAAAAGTCAAGAAATTGTTTATAAATTAAATTAGTTATTTTATGCTGAACCTTATTATGGTTTCAAATCTATAATCTTAATCCTTTAGGGAACTAAGTGTTAATGGCATTGAAAAAAGTTCTCTCTTTCCTGTGGGAAAGAATACTATAATATCCTTGACATAAAAATCCTTGTATTTAACAGCCCTGAGAGAATCCCACTCCCTTCCCAGAACCTGCAAGGCAGCAATTAGTATCTGTGAGAATTTAACATGACACAGAAAGAAATTATCTTGGCCATTGTAATTTTTATAGGCAGCTCCTAGGTCACTGGTGTGGGGTGCTGGAGGAGACCCCTGGAGCAGAGATCAGATGGACTGGGGGCAAAGGGACAGGATAAACCCATGGCTATACAGTTTTCCCTATTTTTTCTCATACTTAAATCACCCACACACACAGTTGGCAGAGAAAGAAACCAGTATCTGCAGTGGAAGAAGGTAAGCTACTGAATTTCCAAAGACAGATGCAGGGTGTTTACATGAGAAACCAAGGATCAAATGAGCATTTTTAGATCACAGACTGAATCAAATAATTCCAGATGATTAAGACATCTGGGAAAAAGGACACACAGGCAAAGCAGCACAGATAATAACTTCACAGAATTTGTTTCAAATAATATCCAGAGTTAACTCTAGCTCAGAGAAATGAACCTAACCTTGCTGTACTTTGAGTAATAACTGCAAATGATGCTCTCAAAGAGCTGCTGTAACAGACTCAGAAGCTGCCTCAGCATTCAGAGCCCACGAGCACAGAGAAGGCTGAGCAGGAGCAATGCTGCCAAGGGCAAACCAACTGAGTCTCACCCCACTGCTCAGGATGAGTAACTGGATGTCTGCAGGGGCTCACTGGGGGGAGAACCACAAACCCCAGCAGAAGCTAATGTGTGCCTGAGAAGGCACATCACCCACTGTGTGCTGGGAACACACCTCAGTGTGCCAGGAGAGCCCCTGAGCAGCCAGCCAGCTCGGAGACACTGATGAGCCCCCAGGGGAGTTTCAGGAAAACAGAGAGGAAAATTTATGTGCAATACCAAGTACTCCTGGCTTGTTTCACACCTTTTTTTCCACAACACAGTATTTGGTGTTTATTTGTTTACATTCCTTCTTAGCATTAGAGGTGTTCAGGGAGCAGTTTACCCATTTCTATCAAATTATGCAGGTCAGTGGTTGCTCCAGATTAAATATTAATAGAATAAATAATGTCTTTTGGTTACCTGAGTACTTGCTGAACTCATGGCAGACTTCCCCAGTTCCTCATCTGGGTATAACCATGGAAGAAAACAAAAATAGTCAAAAAGGGGTTGTGAAAAGCACACGTTTATATGATTTAATATAGGACAGATAACTACCTTTGCTGCTCATTAAGTTGTAGCTGGTTATTAAAGAGTGATCTATGTTTCATAGCATTTACTTTATAATGATTTGATTAGATGGACTCAAGGGCAAGTAGATCTTCTGTCAGACTCGGAGACAATTAACATAAAAGCCTCCCTGACCCGAGCACAGCTTTGGTATTCACATGGCTGACTAGGAATGGTCCTATTAAAGCTTTCTAATATTTTTCAAGCTTATCCTCTGATTCATATCCACCAATTACTGCAGAAAGTAATATATATGTAAAAGTAATATATATGTAAACAAAGACAATAATATATATGTAAAAACTGAAAAACCAGGCTAAGTATATTAGGCCAAATCCTATGGCCATTATTCTTCTTCCCCTCCTCCCCACATACATATTTAGGTAACTGACTTGCTTAAGCATCTTTAAATAATGAAACATCTTTAGCATTCAGGCAAGTCTCAGGCTAATTTCAAACAAAAGATAAATTTCCAGGCTTTCACAGGAAACTACTAGCTTGGTCTGCCTGTACCTGTGCTACAGAAAGCCACAGGAATGCCTCAAACTTGACCCAGTGCTCACTGCTGGTACATATTCATGCCAGCTCCCCCCAGTTTGGGGCTGTGTAGATATATCCAAATTCTCTTTTAAGTTGGTATGTACATCTTCAGTCCATACAGCTAATTCGGATCATTTGGATTTAATTTCAGCTTTGCACAGCAAAGTGCAACTTAATCATCAGGAAGCAGTGGATTTCAAAAGGACTACTCAAAGAATCAGTTCTTAGTTGATGCTGAGCAAGGGCTTCAGCCATGAAACTGAAATTTCTGTTTGCAAAAAATTCTCCTGAGTGCCACAGTATAAACACTGACCAAAAAAACTGGATACAAGCATACAGCAACTGCGAGTAAAAAAATCCTTCAACTTCTATCTTAGTCTGATGGAACACAGACAACTTAAACAGCCTGAAGATCTGTTCCTAAATGCATGTCTTTATTGACATCTTAACCCACGAATTATTGTATTAATACCACATACTATTGCATGAATAATAAAGAAAATGGGACCACTATTATCATTAATGAGGTAGGACCAAGGCCTTGATAAGAAGATGGAAACAACATCCCTTTGAAAGTTCATAAGTCATTTCAGATAACACTTGCATAAATCCAAATGACAGAATGATGTTACACTCATGAGGACTGTGTTTAGAGTAATGGAAAGGACAGCAAAGATACTTATTTAAAATTAATGTGCACAGGAAGATGTTAAAGAATTGCAAAGAGTACATAATTTTAAACTAGAGATCATAGTAGCCAAACACCCTGTGTACCCTTAATATTGCATCTATACCAAAACAGTATAAAGAAGAGAATGTACTAAATTTTTATATTGATAATAGAATGCATTTTCAATAATGAATCAGAAAGTTTTTTCAATTTTCATAACAAAAAGAGAGTCAAGTGATCCTGACTAAGTCAGCACAGATGTGTTGGCTAAAATGAGCACATACCTAGACCCAAGTGAGCTGCAGCAACCACTGTCTCCTGTCCAGCCAGTGGCCAGGAGCTGTGAAAAATGGTTAACAGCACTGCAGGTCTCAGAAGGGGTGAAATGTGGAAGGGGCACAGTGGGGCAGACAGAGGAAACACTGAAAGAGAGGAAACTCCGATTTGTGAAAGGGGAAGATGGAGCAGCAGGTAAGTACCTGGCATCTCATAAGGAACCCAGTAGCATGTTTCCTCTATGAATAGTGATCTAAGCATTCAGGCAGCCAAAGGATCAAAGTACAGACTGTGAACTCTCATTTTTGTAGAAAAGTATCTCTTTCAAGCCCACACAAGCTTTCAGTAGCTAGACCAATGCAAATTATTGTGTCTATTAATGAATACAGGACTCCTGCATGTCCCAGGTAATCAGTATGGCACCTTTCACAAGCACTAAATCTATTCAGAATCACAGAATTGTTTAGGTCTGAAAAGACCTTTAAGATTATGAAGTTCAGCTATTAACCCAGCACTGCCAAGTCCACCAGCAAGCCATGCTCCCAACTGTCACATCTACACATCTCTAAAATACTTTCATATTCCACCACTTCCCTGAGCAGCATGTCCTTGAACACCCCTTCTGTGAAGAATTTTTTCCTAATATCCAAACTAAACCTCCTCTGGTGCAACTTTGAGGCCATTCCTCTCCTCCTGTCACTTGATACCCAGGAGAAGAGGCCATCTCCCACCTGGCTACAAACCTCCTTTCAGGCAGTTGTAGAGAGTGATAAGGTTCCCTAATACATAAATCAATCTCCATTAAAATTACATGTCAGGTTTTAATACATTTATTTGTATTGGGCAAAATGTGTCAACTCTTCCTTCTTGTTGTGAAAGGATCCAGTCCTTAGTGTACTGCCCTTGGATTTAGACCAGATTTTGATACCCTGTTTTGCTACAGACTGTCCATGACTTTGGACTTAATCTCTCTGTACCTCAGTAAAGGATAAAGCTGCTGCATTTCAAGGGCATGGTGAAGCGTGCTAGGTTAAGACTGTGTGGATCTTGAATGCAATCAAAGCAAACACAGCTCAGAGAGGCAGGTAAAAAGCTGATACACATTGGCTGACTCAGCAACATTGCATAACCTGAGTCTTGGCCGAGTCCAAGTGATGGATTAGAACCAATGAGAGCAAGAAACCCAGCCTTCTAAAGTGAAAAGGAAATACAAATAAACATGGTATTTCAGCTAAAAATATAGTAATTACATTAGGACTGATTTTAAATAGTTTATTTTAAAACTATAATGATGACAAATCTTTCTACTTAGTTTGCTGGCTTCATTTTTTTTTTTTTTTGGTTAAGCAACAGAATAGATTATATGTCAGTGACCACTGTGCAAAAAATGACAGATGTGGGTTCATCACCAGAAATGGTTCTATTGACTTTATTGAGTGTTTCAAGATCAATGTGCTGTATTTGAAATTTAACACTCCTAAAAATTAGCATAGAGGGTTTTCTCTGTCTAAATGAAACTAGAATAAAAGCATAAAATTTAAATAAAACTTAATATAACAATATTTGTTGAGATAAAACTTCAAATGCTGATTTTTATTAAACCTACCTTGCATTCTGCATTGTAAGTTTTGCAACATCCTAGTTCATCCTCATCTCTGAATTGAACATCAGGATGCCTCTCTCCACTGTTAAATAATACAGACTGAACCAACTGCTAAACTCATCCCTGGAGAGAAAACAAAAATCATACAGCAAGAAGAGTGTTTTCATTAGCTTTTTCAATCACTGACATAGTGTAAAAGCAGGCACTGGAGCTTTTGTTTTCGTGAGGAAAGTCAATTTAAGTGTCCCCAGTTCAGCACAACATTTCATCTGAGTTCGTCCCATTAAGTCAATTGTTACCCCTCTGGCCAGCACAGCATTCCAGTTACAATGTACTTTCAGATAATGCTTTAAATGCTCTGGTTCAACAGGGACACAGCTTTCACATACCAACCACACCTGATCAACACTGTGATTTTTCCCTATTAATTTTATATTTTGGAGATGAGCAAAACATTACTCATCTCAGTCACTATCTGCAGCATTAGCTAGGCAGTCTAATTGCATTAAAATATGTGGTGGTACAATTACTTTAATTAAAAGGGACTTTTATTTAACAGACAAAATAGTGAATGAAAAGAAGCAGTTGTAATAGAATAGCATGTAATAAAAAGACAGTATCTGAAATAAATAGCTGCTAAATTCACAAGGCAGGAAAGTGAGAAACACAACACCTCAAGCAGAAAAGGCTGACTGTCTTTCTTAATATTCAACAGCAGAATAAGTGGGAATTTGGGGTAGAAATGTGGCTTAATGACATAAAGACTTTGGCTTTAAAAGTTCTATCAGAATGGGTAGCAACTGAAAAGGCAAGGGGAAGCCTGGAGATGTTAATTGTGCATACATAGCTTAAAAGGGTTGACAAGAAAAGACTCTCATCCTGTTTTTCCTATTTACTTTGCCCTGGACTGTAGTAACCTAACACAATATGAAAAACTGAGGATTTCCAGAGTGTAAAATACTTTGGACCTGTACAGGAAGACAGATTGCAGTATTAGTCATACCTCCAAAATTTTCCTGTGGTCTGGAATTTTCCCAGTGAGTACTCTCTCTTAATTTAAAAAAACAAAACAAAACAAAAACAAAAACAAAAGCAAAAACACCCGGCGGCATTTTCAAACTTTT
>JAOTQP010000251.1:20182337-20294702 GCA_026413545.1 Cichladusa arquata | reverse complement strand
TTAATTTAAAAAAAAAAAAAAAAACAAAAAAAAAAAAAAAACCAAAAAAAAAAACCAAAAAAAAAAAAAAAAAAAAAACAACAACCAAAAAAAACCCAACCAGTAAGTGACTATTTACAATAAAGACTGAAATTTTGGAGGAGAGAGGTTTTAGGACTTTTCAAAAATGTTTACCCTAAACATGACAGGAAATGGCTTTGGAAATTTGATTCCAAAAGCTAAAAGAAAATTAAGATGTTTGCTAGATAAATTCTTGTGCAAGCTTTACACTGTAAAGTGAAGACTGATTCTTGGGTAAGACTATACCTAAGTGGAGAGGGAAATCAGGAATGACAATATCCAGGATGTACTGACTGGTAACAAGTTAGTAACAAAGTGGTGGGAGACTCCTTTCCATGGAATACTGCTAAGAGAAAAAGTTCATATCGGTTCAAGAGAGCCTTGACAACTTAAAATCCATCAAGATTCACTGAACGAATAGAAACCAACTCTGCTTCAGGAAGTCCTTGAGCAGAAAATGATGAAATCCCTGGAGAGAAACAGTCTGCCCCTGTCTCTTCCCCAAGCTATCTGCTTTCAGCTGCTAGCTCATTTTTTATGGATCTTCCTTTTCTGACAATAAGCATATTTCTATCCTATTCACAAACAAGTTTCCTTTCTCTCAGGATAAGAAACAACACAACACTCTGGCTATTTGACTTCACTAGTTGTGCTCTAATATATGCCTGCAAAATACATGAGGAGGTGTAGAGTATGAATGAAGCCAATTTTTAGGAAATTATGCCTTACAGTAATTTGAATGCTGTAACTTATTTGCTCACAGGCTGTCTACACCACACTGTCATCATGTCTGGGGTACCATACAGGCACAATGTGCACAAGCCCTGTCCTGCCACGACTCAGCAGCAGCAAAACCACTTTTGGCAGCAGTAACCACTGTCATCTCATAACTAAAAGGCTGAAAAAGGGCTAAAATAAATTTTGAATGATGCTGCCCACTTTAATAACTCATTAAGGACAGAGATATTAGCCAGATCCAACTGTCACACATCACCAGGACAGAAAAAGCCCTGATCTGACTGGATAAAATCTCAGAGTGCACAAAGATAGATCTAAGTGCTCTGGCAAAGGAAAGAAATGTCAGCTGGCTGTTTAACTTGTGTTAGCTAACCAGACACTACTTCTGTCTCATTTAAAGATACTTTCAGAAGGAAAAAAAAAGAAAATCCACCACTGCAACTAAGTGACATGGAAGTAACCAACATCAGCTCCCTCTATGGGAAACCAGGTGTTGCATTTATCTCAGCTAATCTTATGACAAGGCTCTCAGCTGAAAACACATTGTCATAGGGTTTCTGCAGCAGCCGGGTGACCAAACAAAATGAATGGGAATTCCAGCCTAGACAACATCTGTTTCTTCATTCTGACCCATTCCCTTTCTCCCCCAAGAAGTCCTTGAGCACCTGGGCTCACCAGGCTCTCCCATCTGAGCCAGCCCACCTGCAGGTTTCTAACTCTGCCTGTTTGCTGTGGAGGGACAAACACCTCCAGCATGGTGAGACTGAACTAAGTTTTTATTAGATTTCTTAGAGATGCATTTGAAGAAGAAAATGTCATGTCATGCATTAAGCTATTCTTCAAAATGGGGAGAAAAGGAGGAAGAGTGGAGACTCCTTTTGTTCCCCAGAATATCAAGAGTTCATGGCTGAGTCAATGTAAACATTTTTCATATGAAGTTTTCTCCCTTTTAATTACTATATAAGCAACATATACACAAGAAAATCCAGAAATAGGGTTCACCCTGAATATTATTTCACCTATTTTGCTGAAAATGCAAACACAGTTTGGAGAAAGACAAGCAATTACAGTATTTTGCTTTTTCTGAAACAGGTAATTTAGCAGTATATAAAGCCTTCCACTCCTGAAGGAAGCTGTCCATATTCTTACCACAGATCATAATGTTTCTGGCTTTAACTATGATTTACTAAAGAATTAAATGTGAGCTAAGGAATTAAGTATATGTATGATTTATAAAACATAATCATCAGAATTGAGAAACAAGGATTCACATGTAAATTCTGTCCTTCCTAACGCACATGTGCCTGTTTTTCTCTTAGTGCTTCTGCCTCAACACAACTTCATTTCTTTTTCCATCATCCTCTGCTTCTGTTCCTGGATAGATTCTTGTTTCCATCATTTCTTCTCTTAAATGTTTTTCCTCTCCCTTCTCTTCCTGCAAAATGAGTATGAAAGAAACTTCTACCTAACTAAGCCCACTAGCCTTAAATCCTTCATAATTTCACTGTGGCTTGTGGATTACATGAATAATGAAACTCCCTGTCACCAGAAACCTGACCAACACTCTTTTTCATCACCTCCTGTCACAGGACAGTTATGAGCACTCCTGAAGGAGACAGACAAGCCAGCATAGAATCCATTTTTCCAGATAAATAATTTGTTTCCAACCACAGAAATTTCCAAACTTCTCAGCAGAGAAGATTTGTATCACCTTAGTGGGAAAACCTTGTATTTGGGGCACTGGTCAGTGAGGCCAGGTGGGGCCCCCCTTCCCACATCAGATGCAGACTGTGAAAAAGGCAAGTGCCTTCCTGCCAGCTGCCTGTGACATGGCTCTGTTCACAGAGCAGATTGTTAAAGGTCAGAACATGGAAAAAATCCTATTTTCCGAAAGTTAGGAATTGTCTTTTTGATTGCACATCCCAAACATGAGTGTTATGGCCTGGACTCAATCCAAGTCCACCATATAAGAGGCAGAGCTTGCTCTCTTCTAAGGTTACCAACCAGTAGACTGGACAAGGGAAGTTAAAAAAAAAAAAAAATCCTTGAAATCCAAAAGCCATAACTCACCAATTAAATATGGGATTGACAAGCCTCTGAAATTCTCCGAGGACCAGACCCTAACTGAACTTTAACTGAATCAGAGTAAGCCTCTGTTGAAATTGGAATGCAATCATCCCCAAACTTCTTTAGATCACAAGTACCTGCAAGCTGGAGGTCTCAATTTACAGCTGTTTGATAAATAGGAAAATTAGTAAAAATTCCAGGTGCAAAATGCTAAGGAGCAATTGCTGCTAAAATCACAGCTCTGGCACTGAATTAGTGCATTTGGAAACCATCTGTGCTCTTACAGATTTGATTACAGGTGGCAATTTTGCTGATAGTGCATATGATTATCAGAGGCAGCAAAAAAAGGCTGTTTTAACTCTGAACTCTTCTGTGGATGAATTTGCAATCAAGCTGCCGGGGCACAGCTACCACAGCAGACCAAAAAAGAGAGAATAAACAATATCAATGGCCTACTAGTAAGAAGTGGATGAAGGAGGTATGGCCCTAAAATACCAAGCACTTTTCTTAAGTTTTGCACCTTTCCTCTGCTCCAAGCAGTCACACAATATCCCATTTCTGCAGGATTCCATCACATGGGTTTGGCAAAGGAAAAAAAATTCCACATTTGTTTTTCATGAAGAAAATAGGGTTTTCCTCTCAAACTACAACTGTTCCTTCCTGCTTTTATGTGCAGGGGTATTGGAAAGAGATTTCTACACTTTTCCAAAGGTTTTAGACACAAGCACTTCCAAAACAAATACGATGCAGAGAACAGAATCACTTTTCAAATGAAAATATTCCAAGGAAAAAGCATCAATGCCTATGTGCTTACTGCACTTGGGTACCTCATGACATTTTGGGAGGGAGGAATTCGTGCTGGAATGACTGTGCTCAATGAGGGGAGCAGGAACAGACCTGTCTGCCTGCCCAGGGTGCCAAAGGGCAGCAGCTCTGATGTTTTGCCACTGATACACAAGTCTTACCAAAAGCTAGTAAAAAATTATACAAATGCACAAGATCCATTAGTCACAGGCCAGTGGCAAAACCACAGCATTAACCATTGTCACCTCATTTTATTAAGAAAACAGTTTCTCTTTGGTTAGGTAAGATGATATTATCATTATAAAGCTTCTCTTAATGTTTAGAATACTTCACTGTTCCAGAGGGAGAATCCTGAGGTGGAACTTGCTTAATTTATGACAGAAATTGCATGACTTGGATCCCACAATAGCCTGGGGTAACGCTTGCAGACTTCCATTCTTCCAGCATGGTCAGGCCCAAAGGAACAGTGATAATTCTGGTCTCATTACAGCTAACTTGCTTTCTGCTCCAACAAACAAGGTTTCTTTTGGTTTAGTAAATTAACTAGTACCTATCTATACAGAATAATGAGAGTCTTTCCCCTCTTCTACTTATTTCCGGAGGAAAAAAAAGAAAATCAAGAATATTTGACCCACATCCTAACCCACCTGAATTAAGGAAATTAATTCAGGTTTGGAAATAATACAGTTAAGGAATTAAGGCTTCTTAGAGGATCTATTAAAAAAGAAAGATGAACAAAATGTTTGTAAATGTAAAAATGTATGTCCATATGGAAGGAAAAGCTAAACTGTCCTTTTCTGTGAAAGAAACTCAACAGACTGCCTAGAAATAGGCAGCTCCCATTCCCCTTACTGAGGGAAGCAAATGCCATCCAGATGGAAGTTATCAAATAGATCAAACAGCTACAGTTTATTCTCAAATGATTTTTGTTCTACTTATCACTCATTATACCAGGAAAACTATTTTTCCTATAGCCCAAATATAGTAAAAAGAGTATTATTTATCATATGCTCATTCAAAATACTCTGTATTGAAGGTCTCCCTGATGAGGTATCGGTCTTGACACACAAAAAGGGTGAGAAGAAAAGCGTCCTTCCTAATGAGAACATTGCTTTAAGATCTGTGGGTCTGTTAATTCCTATTAAGCCCACACTGTCCTGATGCCCCCTTCAGCAGCTCTGTCACTTGGCAGGTTTTAAAAAGGGGAATGCTACCAAGTCCCAGTGAAACCACACTGAGGTTCTTCAGCTAGTTTTATTTATACTTTGGCCCTAAGTGATTATGTAGGGCATATATAATCAAATTCAATATTTTATGGGGTGTTTTCAAGGACATAAGAGGCATTTGTTACCATCTAAAAGAAAGGCACTGAAATCTGAACTCCTAATTTTTTCTTATGACTATGAAAAATTTCTGCAGCATTTTATGTGGAAAAATCATATTTGTTTAAGTATGCCCTCCTATTTATGATTATATATATGGATGATTACCCTATTCTTTTATATCAGCTCTAGCTATTTAATTATAATATGATCTTCTTTTAGCCTGAAAACTGACAGCAGCACAAGTACAATCTTATATGAGGACATAAAATGTTTAACAGCTGTGGCTGACTGACAGGATTAGATCAAGAGCATCTAATCTAACTGGGCCATGTAACACTACCTTTTATTTCACATTAATCATTGAACACGAGTTCAACTGTGTCATAGTTCGATCAAGTGGGCCTATAAATTAGACAATAAATTAGAAGTTGATTTTTTAATGGTGTGGTCACTAACAGATAACGCTGGGCTCAGGTGCAGCAATCTAAAAATACAAAGGATCCCACAGCTTCATGAGTACTGATAATCAAGGAAGACTTGAACAAGCAGTGTCAGATATTTTGTAGAACTCTGTGACTTGGTAATTAGTCCCAAAACAGTCATTCTGAAGTGGGAAGAAGTCCCCAATATTAAGCTTCCAGACTTTGCAGCTGAGACATGCAAAACAAAGTATTGCTACCAACCTCTGTTCAACTGAGAGCTCAAAAGTAGTAATTCATGATAAGTTGTATATCATGACACTTCTAATAAAACTTACAGACAGGACAACCTCTTCTAAGGGAAAAGCTAGGCTGGAATAATAAAATATGAATGTTTTTACATTTTAAAAGGGTCAGATTTATCCACAACAGAAGTCATTACTCCTACTAATACTGCTAAGGCAATTGTGTTATTCATAACCTATTTATCCAGAAAATTTAGAGTGTATCCCAGTACTGCAGAAGACAGTATGTTTATTTCAAAACAAACAAGGAATGTTTGCTTTCATGCTAGAGCTTAGAATTTTTTCCCCCCAAAGACCACTATTAAATTGAAGTAAAGCCCTCTTTTCAAAATGGTTTATTTAAATGAAAGATGTGTCTTGACAATCACATTATTCTTTCCCTGGTATCCAGTTTGCCAGTGCAGGGAGCAGCACTCATTCTTAGCTGACATGTCATCTTCCATGGACTTGCAGGAGTCTGAGCAATTGCTTTTAATTTAGGAGCAGCAGAAACCACTTCCCTCCTGTTCACTCTGCAAAGCTCCCAAGGAAGCATACCAACAAGGAATAGTTTTAATATCACCTTTCCTAGGACACAGAAATTAAGAACAACAAGAAAGAGGTCAGAAGCTCTCTAAAGGAAACACTTGTGCTTAGGTGATTTCCCAGGAGAACAGCAGTGCTGCAGCCACTAATCCACTGCAGAGAACTCCCCACAGCTCAGGCTGAATCCATGTTTGAATACACTGTTTTATAAGCTGCTGCCTTGTCCTCTGCATTGTCCTCTTTCACACTGTTCAAGAGGAAGCATGCACAAGTGGAGTGCACAGTTCACAGATAAAGAACAATGGATCTGGCTCATTATCCTGCAAAAGCTCCCGAGTATTAGCACTACATTCAGCATATGCTCAATGCCTCACTTGATGAATGCTGCCTCTGATCTCCTGGGGCCCTGGAGAATCTGTCAGGTCAACAAGGCTTCAGGTATACATGCTCATTTTATTTCCTGTTTCATCTATTTATAAACTGGTACCTAAACATTTTACAGTGAATCCAGACTTTGTGACCATAAACTAAGACAAAACTACACAGTTAATCCAAGCTGTAAGTACAGAAGAAAAGTCCTCAGGCAGAACATTAAAAAAAAAAAAAAATCTAGATAGAACAACACAAAAGAGAGATTCCCAAGTATTAATGTCCCTTTTCTCTTCTATGAAGACTACTCTGGTGTTCAGAGCAGTCACCTAGGACTCAGGAGGAAGACTGCAAATCTTTGTCCTGCTAAGCACAACCAGGTCACCATAACCAAGCACCACCAGACCTTGGTCACTTCACTACTACATTTGGGTGGGAATCACCTCCCCTTTTTCCTGCAGTGTAGACTTGACATCTGAGGCAGTTCCATTCCACTCATCTTTATTGTCAGTGAGTTAAAAAGGCACCTCTAGAGTGCAAGTCATCTTGCCTATTTTAGACCTATATTATGATGGGATGAATCCTGTAGACCAAGAGATGATTTCTCTTCATGACTTCAGGGACACCAGGAGACTAACTCAGATTTATACATGTTCCAAGGAATCTCACTCCTTGGAGCAGGACTTAAGCTTAGCTCCTAAACACATGATAACCAGCTCTCTGCCAGGGAGACAGACACCTGACAATCACTGCTTGAGGGTCTGCAGTGTTGGCTGAGCTGTAAGAAATAAAGAGCTTAATTCTGTAGCCTAAGAAAAATGTTACCAGAGAAGAACCAGGAAATGTTGAATCAATTGTTTGTCCAGATGAAAAAGTCAGTGCAAATGGCAGTCTCAGAGTCATCTCTAAAGTGGACAACAGGAATTGCTGTTTGGGGAAAGATGCAGATGTCAGATATAACGGAATCGCAGACTTACACAATATTTGGAGTTGGAAAGGACCCAGCAGGATCATAAAAGTCCAACTCCTGGCCCTGCACAGGACAGTTCCAAGAATCACACCACATGCCTGAGAGCATTGTCCAAGTACTTCTTGAGCTCTGCCAGGCTTGGTGCTGTGACCACTTCCCTGGGGAGGCTGTTCCAGTGCCCAGCCACTCTCGGTAAAAACATTTTGCTGATATCCAATCCCTGACACAACTTCAGGCCATTCCCTGAGTTCCTGCCACTGTCACCACAGAGCAGAGATCAGAGCCTGCCCCTCCTCTTCTTCCCATGAGGATGCTGTAGCTGCAGTGAGGTCTCCCCTCAGTCTCCTCCAGGCTGAACAGACCGAGTGACCTCAGTGGCTCCTCACACAGCTTCCCCTCAAGGCCCTTCACCATCTTTTAGCCCTCATTTGGACACTAATAGCTTTATATCTTTCTTACATTGTGGTGCCCAAAGCGGCACACAGGATGTCACCTGATCTTGCTTTCACTGCTCATACACCCTCCTTTTTCACCTTATCTCCAAAGGAAAATCCCTGCTCAGCCAAGCCAGCCTTCTGCCTCATCTACTTGACTTGAGACATTTAGGAATTGCCTGCTTCTGAGCCCTTAGGAGATGGTTCTTAAAAACAGACCAGCAGAGATGGACCCAAGCATCTGCAAAAGCTTTTTCTCAGGGGACCTTACTAGTTCCCTGAGCAGTCTGAAGTCTGCTCTCCTCATGTCCAGGGATGAAGTTCTGCTGGCACTTTTCCTCCTGTTTAAAACCAGAGATTTTAAACTCAATCACTTTCCTCCTGTTTAAAACCAGAGATTTTAAACTCAATCATTTAATGGCTGCTGTGGCCAAAACAGACACCAGTCTCCACTCTGCTCAACACCCTCTCTGCTAAGCAGCAAATCAAGGAGGGCATCCTTCTTAGTAGCCTTTCTTATGATTTAGAGGAATCTCTTAGCTCCTCAAAGAACAATTTATCAGTGTCATTGGCCTGGCTAGGTAATCTATAGCAGAGTCCCATGATGATATCCACATTATTTGTTAGCAAATAGTGGTTTTTTTCTGGCTATCCTGAGCACCATCACACAAGGTACGCTCTGTAAAAACCTGATTCAGTCCATGTAACAGATTGTGATTCTTGTCCACACCAGCTGCAGCTTTGCTTCTTAGGTGTCAAAACCCTGAAGATGTCATTGCCTTCAACATGCTCTCCAACACTCACTCAGGGCCAGACACCTGCTGCCCACCACCAATTCTCCAGAATTACTGCACAGCTCCCTCTGTGGTCATCTGCTCTTTAGCAGGTTCATTGTGACCAAAATGGTTTCTGTTTATGCTCACAGCCATAGGATACAGACAGTATACTTCTGCCTTGCAAAATGATGAGACATCAGATCACCTAGGAGCCTTATAAAGTAGATTTATTATTTATTTCTGCCAAGCTCAGGTACTTCAAATGAGCCTGTCTGCTCATTCATAAATAGACATTTGCAAAAGATCTACCACCCACAAAAGGTCTCTAATAAGCTGTTAATTCAGCAGCCACATCATATTGGTGACCATAACCAGCACAGAAAAGGCACATAAAATTGTAAGAGTGGCAGGGATGAGCAGAGCTCAGTCCTTTGCTATCCACAGAGCACTTACATTATGAAGTACACTTTCTCCTACAAATCAGTTCCTCTAAGAGACAAGAACTGCCTTGTGTCCCCAGGCAAAGCTCTCTGTGCAAACAGTCACAAATTGTCAATACCTTTCAGCTAGGCAATCTCACCACGAGATTTTAAAGCCCATTTACCAGAAGGGACTGTCTGCAGCCAGCTGGAATAGAGATGTGGCTGCTGAGAGACAGAGTCCCCAGCCCACAGATGGAAAGCAGGGAGGCAGCACTCAGCAGATGGTGGGGGCAAGGGACAGCCACATCCTCCCTTTTTAGCAGCAGCTTTCAGTGAGGGTGGGAAAGAACCACTCATAATTTTCAGCCTTGGAGACACACTATAAAAACCAGCAATGTGCTCCAGGTGCTTCCCCTTAAAGGAGCCTTTGCCAGCCAGCCAAATGCTGACAAGCCACAGCACTTCAAATTCCAAGTTGTCCAAATACAATTAATACAAGTCCAACCAAAACAAACTCCCAGCAATTCTGCACTGAAATTCCCCTTCGCTCCATGTTCTCACATAATAATAAGAAAATACGGTGACTAGGCAAAACAGGTAGCATCTTAATTTCTGAGTAATCACTGATTAAACACTCCCAGTAACCTATGAACAAAAGAGTTCCCTCTCTCCATCCTTAGATATTTGAGCTGGTTCACTAATGGCTTGAACACACAGTCTCAGTCCTGGGAAGCCAGGCTCACAGCTGCTCTGGATCACCAGGCTGAAACTGAGCTGCTCTTGCACCCTGCTGAACTGACCCACCATCTGTAACAGGATCCTTGAGCTCTTTTTCCTTTTTCTTTTTTTGCTCTTTTTTTAAAGACCTGCTTACTTCACAAGTAATAGCTCTTTCTCTAAAGAACTTCCCACACTACATTAAGATTTCCAAAGGCAGATAGTTTACATTACATGAAATATAACAGTGGCACAGTTCAAGAGTCCCTTAACATGGATGTACGCCAGTCTGGCTCCCAACATGGGAGCCTGACACTTTCCCTAGTGGTGCCTAACTCCCACTCAGAAAAGGCTCAATGGTTTATGCAGATAAAAGCAAAATAACAATATGTTATGCAACCACTGATCTTTCTTCCCCCCACTGTTTCAGCATCAGAAGAGACAACAGGGAGCTAAACTGCTACAGGACAAAGTGTCCCCCACTGGCCTGGTCCCACTGTCACCTACATTTGGGTTGGCATGTGAGGCACACAAGTCAGTGTCCTTCCCATGGAATCTAGTTTATTTGGGAAGAAGAAGACAGATTGGATTTTTAATCTGCAGTGTAGTCAAGGCACAATCAGAAATTCCACTGCATAGTCTTAGTTTCCTCTTAATTTATGGTTTAAATTCAGTTTTTAAAATAAGAATTAAAGAAATCAGTTTCTTCTCTTGTCCTTACTTGTATTTTCAAATCCTGAGAGGAAAAAACAAAGCACCAAAAAAAGAATGATCTGCAGAAAATCACTTCTCCCTATTATTTTAAACCATATTTATTTATGCCAAACTGCATGCAATTATACATCTATATCGTTGTATATATATGCACATAAATATTTTATACACATTTATATGTAAATGAAGACGTTATTCTATGGTTCACCATTATCCTGACTGATAGGATGATCAGAGCCAGACAGAGTGCAGACAGACTATATTCCTAGCTAAATGTAATAGGCCATTCTTTCTGAAATATCCGATTTTCTGTCCCAGCCTTTGTTGTTCTCCTCACTCCCACGAACGAGGTATTGTGAGAAGGATGGACCTAAGTCAGTGCTGCCAGATGCCTGACCTGATGAGAATACATTTGTGCAAACAGATGTGTGAGGTTTTTTGGTTTAATCAGGCCTTAAGATAAAGGTTTACACTTCAGAAATCTCTCATGTATTATCTGGTTTTAATTAGGGGCTTTAGTATCCATCAGCTTATGGGCTCAATGAAAAGGCTGTTACTAACAAGGTACTAGATACTGCTTTTACAAATCAGAATTACTACTCAAAAAAAAAAAAAAAAAAAAAAAATTAACAGGTTCTTAGGGACTAGAGCAAATTTAATCATGGGCAACTTGGTTCTGTCCTGACTCCTACAAATACCAGTCCTGAGGATGAAGCTGAGTGACCACAGACTGAACACAAGACCTGATTCCCAAATTTCCTATGGGCATGAAAGCTTTTCACAGCACAAGGCAAGCAATACATGAGGAGTAGCAGGAGTAGCAGGCTTCACGAGCTACCCTTCTGCATTTTCTACAAATGTTTAATTTGCAGGACAACCTAGTATCCTGGTGTCTTTTATCTGAAAGACACTGAGTTTTGTCATCTTCCCTACTTTCCTGTGCCTTCCCAGCCTTCCCCAGCATATCATTTCTCAAAGAGAAATACAGAACATGTTCCTTCCACTGATTCTGATCAAACCATTTCTGTTGTAGACATTCCTAAAGTGTAATGGGCAACTTTACCTTATTACTTACATGATGAATTCTTTCTAGTTAAGTGAGACTGCATGCACAGCTGAGTATAGACAAAATACAGGGCAACTTACCATTAAAAAAAATTATTATGAATGCTATTTTCCTGAAAAATAAGAGAAGTAGTCTAATGCAGGAATTGTACTGACTAAAGAGAACTCTTTTAAAATATGCATAATCTGTCATTCTAGGTGTTCTTTGCATTTGAACATAAATACTGGCATTACATTCCCTGTTTATGACTTCTCTTACTAGTGAAGAGTAAAACAGGTAAAGCACAACTGCAGGAGGATTATTAGTATTCTTTAATTTCAGGAAAATGCTCATTTAGCATTGAAAGAAAGTGATGGACTTTTTTTCACCTCTTACAGGAGAAAGGCTATTCTTCCAGTGGTTTTTGATCCTCAGATTCCAATTCCTCCCCTGTAGTGTGTACAGACTACTCTACAGTGCATTTTTAGTCTCAGATACACCATGAGTTTCCTTTTTAAGTTTCTCTCTCAGCCTTTAGAAAGCACTGTGCACTATTTCAGGTTACTGCTTCCAGGTAATTCTATTTCAGAATAATACTTCTGTTGAAATCAGAGACAAAAGATACAACTTTGCTGCTAAAAAGAGATCTTTTGATTTCAGTATTAGGTAGCTCAAATCTAGAAGAAAGAACTGGGCAAATATTGCCTGTATATATTAATAAACACTGGTTTGATACTAACTATTGATCCTAGAAAACAGTTTCCTCTGCTGTTTCAAACAATATATTTGGGAGTGAAAGAGTCTGAATGGGGAGCAGGCTCAGTGAGCATCAGTCAGTAGGCAGCATGCTGTCATCCAGCTTCCCTCCAAGTATCCTCATCCTGTCAAGTACAGAAAATGCCATTCAACTGATGCAGGTCCTTGGATGGCAAACAGCAGACCACAGGTGACTCAACAGAGGCCAATTCAGATGTGCTCTGCAAGCACATTGCTGCTGATCCCCCTCACTATAAAAAACCCCCCAGCAAATAGTTTACAGAACAAGGACTAAAATTAATTATCCTGTATAACTCACTGAGCAAGCTAAGACTCCCACAGGACCCCAACTCAGCAGGACACCAATACAGGAACCATCTGGTCTGACACTGTACATTTTGGGTTAGGCTCCTCTAAATGACCATGTTTAAAGAATTTCAAGAGCCTTGCTTGATGGTGCAATGTGCCCTCTCATCTTCTTGTAAATCACCTAGTGCATAATTATTTGGTATGATCTTACTATCACTTCTCATTTGTCCATTCAGTAGTGGGAAAAATGTAGTAAGACAGAGGTTTAAAAGAGAAAACCTTTAGCTGACTTACCTTTTCCAGTGCTGCTGCATGCAGCTCTCCAAACTGATTGCTGCTAATTTATTGACATTCCTCCACTGTAGTGTCCAAACTGTCACATTTTTAATTAAGAGAAAGGAAAAGCAGCTGAAACAGCTGGCCAAATGATAATTGTGGTATCTGCACATCTTTAAACAATGCTCTGTAGTAGGAAGAATGGATGTGTTAAAAAATTAAAACCACAACGGGCTACAGGATTTTAACTGAAATCTGTGACTTGTAAAGCAAAGCAATGAAGTGCCAGCACAGAATCCATTTGCTGGATGAATTGCTTGAGTCCATTTCAAATTACAGTGCTTCAATGTAGGTAATATCCTTGCAAATGTCTGTTTTTCCATCTACATCTCTGTGTCTGCAGCCCTCGTTCAGGGAATTATTAGTTCGAGCAGGAGGAAGAATGGGGCCAAATAACCTAATTAGCTTAAAATGAAGCTGAACACTTAAAATAAACCACACTTATCTGTGATAGAAAGGGACTGGACTGACAAAGGCTTCATTTCATGGAAAGTAACTACAGCCCCAAACACAAAGTAGATTGCTTCACTAGGATAACAAAGACTTATTATCGTATTATCACAGAGTATTGTTATTAATACTCTTATTATTAGCACACTTCATGCATTATAATCTGACCTCAGATTGAACTGGCAGGCCCTCTATTTTGCTGCCAGCAAGATAAATCCCCAAAAAGTTCTCACAATGGCTAATTCTTAAAGCATCATTTTATCAAGATAACAGTTACCATGTTCAATATTTGCAAGTAGTTTTGCATATCAAAATATCTTAATTCTTGACAAAGCAGCTAATGGCTGAATAGCAGGCATATCTGTCTTCAGAAGTTCTTGCATCAGGGAGAAAGACACACAAAAACAAAAGCCCACATTTTGGAATCTCACTGGTGCCTCCTGCTTAGGCAGCATTCAACATCATCACTTCCAGGGGTTGTTTCCCTTGGCATCTGGTGTGTGCATTCCAAAGATTTGTTGGATGAAGAGCAATTCAGTTACTGCTGCAAGCAACTGCACTGCTACCTTACTGAGCAGCTGAAGGCAGGTTTCCACAATGGAGTGTGAGTGTGTGCATTAATATTTCATCAAAACCAGGCATTTTATTTCTGGCTTCCGAAAAACAAGCAGTAGTGTACTATGAACCAGCTGGGGTACTCAACGGAGGCAGAGGAAAAGTGCAGCAACTGTGACATGCATTGCTGTGTGTGAATGCCCTTTTCTAATAAAAGTGATGAAAAGTACAGAATAATGTTAAAGATGTATGAATAATGGATGTTTTCCAAATGTATTAACTCTGGTGAGAACACAATATAAATCAGTATTTTGTAGAATTTACAACCATGCTCAGTTAAACTTCCCAGAGCCAACCAGCATTAATGCACTCATGCACTTGCACAGACACACTATTCTCTCCTCCTTTTCATAGCCAGGATCCACCCAAGGCTCCTGCAGCCCAGACCACAACTACTTCTGACCAGACTGTGAGGAAGAGCTGTCCTGGCAGTGCCAGCCCAGGCGGCCTGGCACTCCATACACTTCTCCCAGTGGCAGAGGTTTGGCAGCACAGGGTGCAGTCTGCATCATCCATGCTGTGAACTCAGATGTTTCTGTGCCCATGATGTCCATGCAGCCCCCTAAAGACAGTGGCCGTGGACATGTCCAGTAAAGCTACTCAAGCTGAGCTGCAATTTGTACTCAAGCAAACCAATAATTGAAGGATGCTATTTTACAGATATTAGCCTCTACAGCAATACACTGAATGTCCTGCTGTAGTTAGATCTACTAAAAAAAAAAATGGTAATTTTATTTAAAATATCCCAAGAGTACAGAAACACAGCAAAATTACCCTCTAATTTTTGTAAAATTAATTTCTAGGAAGTCCATGACACCACATTTCCTGAAATCCCAAAGGAAACAGTCATACAAGGGAGATATTCTTTCAGAACTTGCCACTGCACACTGAAGAAATAGGCATAAAAGCAAAAGTGATTTAATAGATTGTTTCACAGTTTCATTTAAAAGAAAATAAAATCACAAACAAAAGGTGAAAAGAAAACAGGGAAGTGGCCTGGCTAATGAAAAATCCATGTGTTTCAGTGATCTCAAATGTTCTATGAAATTTTGATCATAGAAAATATCACAGCTCTTTTCCATGTAAATTTTCCAGTCATCTCAAACTACTTGCTAGGCCATGCTAACTAGTAAAATACCTGTGATTTAAAAAAAAAAATTATCAGTACTTTTGTATCAATGGGAAAAATCACATTGCTAAAATGTTTACCTGGTTTTATTTCTGCAGGTTTTATTCTTTCCCATGTAGCTGATTTCTCCCCACAGGATATCGACCTTTATTACTTGCTGACAACATGTCTGGCAAATAGCTTTCTGCTGTGGTAGCTGAGGTTGAGCCATCTGTTTTTTCTCTAGAGAGCCATGCCTTATTCATAATGGCATTTTTGTGTTTCATTCCCTGGGGAACAGCACCTGCATGCTGATTTCCTATTTGACCCCAAAATACATCATCGTGTTTCAACAACCGATCCCTCCCCTTGGTGGCCCAGGACACCACACCACACTCTGGGGGCACTGCAGCATCCTTCATCCCTGACAGCACAGGCCAAGGGCCTTCCTCGTGCATCATGGGCAGGTGGGGACCAGCCCAAGGGCTTGAGCTGGAGGGGACAACTGAAGGTATCTGAGGAGGAAAGAACAGAAACCGTAACCTTGGATGTCCCAGGGTGTTGCTGTAGGTTTTTATGGAAACAATGCTCTGTGCAGTGTGGCCGATTTCAACTATAGCCTCCCATATAATTGTACAAGAGGCCCATGTTCTGCTTTCATTGGCATTTAATTAAAACTCACATGATTTATATAAAAAATAATCTCTGAGTTCATGAAGATCAATCAAAGTGCTACTTGCATTCTGCTCTTCGTAATAGTTTTCTCTTATGGGCATATTTTCATCGGTGTTTTTTACGTGTGAGTGTGAGAGAGAAAAAGACCAGGAAACTTGATTTGAACTGTTATATATATCCCCCAGACTAAGTAACATGTTATCAGAATTCTGAGTCACCATTTAATTGCACAATAAATTAATTAACAAAAAGGGAATCTCAGTATCTGCATATTCTTTTCATTAATGTCAAAAGCAAAAACTATGCTTTGAAATGTTTCATTGCATTTATTTGAATCCAAGTTTATAAAGGAGGTTATGTTGTCTTAGAGAGGCTGAAATCTCTTGCATGTTTAGTTTAGCAGCAGACTGTCACAAATGCAATTGCAATTGATCAGCTCTGTTCTTAACAGGATTCCTGCAGTTAATGGAAATTACTATAAAGAGCTTCAGGGCATAGGAATAATTGGATCACTAAAAAAAAAAAAAAAAAAAAATTGGAAGGGAAAAAAGGTAGGACAAGATCAACATAATAACTTTTTTTTAAAACATCTAACAAAGATTTACCATCTTACCATACTATGATTTACATAGTAAGATTTACTATCTTACCATAGAGCACACCATGATGAAAAAAAGGTCTTTTAATTATTCGTACAATCCCCAAACCCCTTTTAAACAATGGGAAAGAAAATGCATAATGAAAAACATTAAACTTTTATTATTGTCAGCTTGTCTAAACTAACAACCAACTGGAAGGAATCATTCAAACATCTCTATCTTCTGCCAAGAATAAGAGATTTCACTAACTAAAATCGGTGAGAAAACTTTTACTAACCTGGCAATTTTTGCAATAGTTTTCTCCTAGCTCTTGTTGCAAGGCTAAGATCCTCTCTGGGCTTGTTACTCTGAAAGAAGAACCAGCACACAAGTTTGGGGTGATGGGAGAACTGTGGGGGCCATCCATCCCTGGCTGAGAGTTTGCAGATATTGATCCACGTTCCACATGATCCTCTGGCTGTCCATTAGCCTGTGAAACATCTGTGGAGGAAGGCAGCATCTGCAAGAGAAAATTGCATTTTAAAAAATTCAAGATAGATTAAGTATTCCAATGCTGTTCATTTTGGATTAGTGGAAGCCATTTGGATGAGTTCACTAAAAGAAATACTCACAGAAATTAACTGTAAATAAACTACATTTAGCAAAATAAGGGAAAAGATAACATACCAATTATTTCAGTTGTGGAGCATTACTGCACCTCTCTAAATAAAGAATCCTGTATTCAACAAGTCATCCTCAAAACAAAACAAGAAAGATCTCTAAACTTTAACTTAAGCTGAAAATTTGCCTTGGGATATTAAGAAAACCTAGATTAAAACTAGAAAAAAATTCCTAATTTAAAAAATTATCTCAGTTCTCTTGAAAAATCTCAAAATTTCTAACAGGATTCTTTTACACACGTATTTTCTTATTCCACACTACATAACTTCAGGTTTGTCTGCCTTTCAATGCCCAAGAAAGTTAAACTGAACAGACTCCAAAAGTGTGTTAATTCAACTGCATGAACTCTCATACAGACCCTCCTATTCAAAACAAAAATAATTCAGCTGATCTTATTTCACCTCCAAATCAACTTTAACACCACAGAAAACTATTCTTTTAAAATATCTTCACTGAGCTGCAGACAAATTTAAGAGAGAAATGGCAGTCTAATCATGCACACTTTCATAACAGCTGCAAGCAGGAGTAGATCTCTTGGAATACAAATGACCACTACACAGCAGCAGCATTTTATCATTCAAACCCAAATTTATTATAGCTACTAGACCACTGCTGCATTTTTTCTTGCGATTGCAAGCCTTGTCATTTCAGCCTTTCAGTTTTTGAAGAGTGATTTATTTATTTCTAAAATGAATACACCTCATTATGCATTAACATCTCATTCCCATTAGTCCTCTTGCAAAAGCTCCAGAAAAGCAGATACATATATATGCCAGTTCAGGAAGAATTACTTAAAAGAAAACACATTTTACTTAAAATAATATATTGTTTTTGCTCTGTGCATCTTTATTGAGTTTTAGCTACCTCACTTGTGTCCATTAAAAAAAAAGAAAAAGAACTCTGAAATGCAATAGCAGTGTAGGATTGCTCTGAAACGACCCAACAGAAAGATGAGCATTTATTGACAAGCTCCTGCATCTAAATACAGTTCTATTATGACATGAAGAAAAACACACAGTGTTTTTGTTTTTACCATCTCACCTCCTGTTCTTGGCTCCCCACCACGAGCAGAGGGAACCAGTTCGGATGAATTGTGGCCATTGGTCTCCTTAAAGTACTCAAGACTAGCATGTGTGGCCAGCTGAGACACTGCCCAGGAGCAGCTCCACCTGATCCTCTATTTCAGGCTGAACAACAGGCCAGGGAACAAGGCAGGCACATCCAGGAATGGAAAGGCCACTCATACTGGTCAGTTTGGGGCAAAAAAATTTAGATTGCTGCTCTTCCCTAAAAGATTTGCTTTCTCTATACTGATTACAGAGGGCGACTGTGATACTATCTGGATATTGCATTTATTATTGCAAGGTGGCATGAATACCCAACATATCCTAGCATTACAGGCATAGATCAGCTGGAAAGTGAAAGCTATACATTTGGATGTTCCCCTCTAAAAACAGGAGCCCAAGGCAGCTCCAGAAGTCCTTGGTTTCTAACCAAGGTTACTAGTGCAGTATCTCTCCCCATCACTCACAAAAAATGCCAGCTGGCTTAAAGCGATGAAAGGTCAGCCCTGAAATGTTTTGAGGCATGAAGATATCTGATCTAAAATTATTTTATGAGAATTTCCTCACTACAGGAAGCACAGTTAGAGGCATTTGTGGTGATAGATGAGAGTGAGCAGGAGCAGAACAAGTTCTGGAGGTCAATGACCCATGCAAAGGCAAATCACTGTCCTGCTTATAGGCAGGGGAGCTGATAAAGCTGCCAGAAAAAAGACACACCACCAAATCAAAGCTGTGACACTGTCACAAGTCATTTCTAGAAAAATATCCTCCTTGCAGGGTCATTCCTTTCCTTCAGCTCTTTATCCCACAAAACCTTTTGCCTCTTGGAATTAGCAAATTCTTCTGCAGCCAAAGTAGTGACACTTGGCAGAAAGCAGGGTTAGTGCAAACCCCAGTGAGTGAAGATATTACTACCCTGACAAAGATTTCACAGTGTAGTCTGCACTATATTAGAAAGTTGGTATGATTCTTTCAAAAGACTCATGTCTTGTGTGTCATAAGACTAGCACTAAAGATTGCATTTCCCATAGCACTAAGTATGCAACTAATCAAAAATTCTGTGTTTTGTCTCAATGCCCAGACATTAACCTTCTCTTTTTGAGGTTGGTTCTTTATTATTATTATTACTTTTACTATATTTATTCAATTTTCCTTTTGTTTTCTTTTTTGCTTTCCCCTTAATGTTTCACAAATTACCCAACCTAGGAAGAAATGAAAATATTGTGATATTTGACCAAATTGAGAAGAATGTAAACTTGCATAATGCCAAGATCTAGAAAGGAACGCTATTGAAACCAAAAACATCAGCTTCCCCAACCCACAAAAACAAAAACAAAAACAAAGAGAGGAGTCAGAGTGAAGAAGAAACTGTTTTAATATATCTGCATATTTTTAATAATATTTTTATAATTTTACATTCAATGTTAATCTAATTTTTATCATTTATCAGAAAATAAAGGAAGGTTAGTTTTTGAAGCTTTTCTTTTTTTTAGTCATGGCTACTCCTGTACTGGCATGTGGTACTCTAGAGGAACACATGCTGTTGCCCATGAATTACAGCAAAAGCCACTGCTAAAATATCTGTATTATGCAGTCAGGAAATAGATCTAAATCTTGTCAACTAGACCAAATTTTACTTGCAAATGGCACTAACCTTGAGTAAGAACTTTCTCCTCAGCCACTACAAATTCTCGGGATCCCCGCTATCCAAACAACCATTTATATAATTATTGAACAACTTTATCAGTTATATCACCTGAAAGGCCAGGTTGCCACTAACTTTTTAAAATCTCTATTTCATGTCTCTCAGTATTTTAATAATTTCTCTAAAGGACAAAAATAACACATCTCTCAGCAATGGACTTTACCCTTCTTTAAAGAAATTACTAAATAATTAATTCCACTTCTTCATCCACTTGGAATTCCAATGATTCAAGGCATGTTTTTAGAAATGTCAGGTAAATAGAAGCCTCTTCCTGAAAAAAAAAAACTTTGTCTTGAAAGATTCCTTGCTCTTGATCAGCCTTGTCCCGAAAAGACTGAAAGTCCAAAGTTAAATGGGCAGGAGAACTCATTGGAAGAATGTCTTTCTCTGCGTTAACTATGAAAATAAATAGATTTACTACCACAGACGACTGTCAGAAGTACAGACATCATACAGGAAATGTATCTCACCCTCAGTGCCAGAAAAGCCTCTGACCTTAACACAAACCGTTTTAAGGAAAGCATCAGAGAATTTTATGTCAGGCCTATTATCTTCAAACACGATTCACTGGAAAGAAGTAAGTGATTTATTGCAAAGTAATGAGTAGAAATACAAACTAATAAAAAAATAAAAAGCACTGTTCTACCAAAACATATCTCAGAAGAAATTCCTTGACAGAAAGAAGAATTAAGCTATGCTGTTCTGTGCATTTAATCCCTATTCTGTAAAACAATTCACTGCACTGGACACATTCCTTGCCTGGAGCTTTCCATCCATAAGGTTTAAGATGACTGCAGCAAAAGCATTAAAAAGCACTACCATTTATCCCTACATTCCTTGCACCAATCCCCTTTCAGCCCCAAGAAATGAGGGCAAAGAGCCACAATGGTTTCAGACTCACTATGGAAAGAATATATAAAATATATCATCAGGTCAAAGTGTTCCAGCACAAGAGAAATTGGATGAGCAGCATTTTCCATTACAGACATCCAGACAAAGGCTGTTAGCCCAATCATTTGAGGGGAAGAATTAAACATAATCCTTTTTCTCCACACCTAGCCCAAAAGAGAGAGAAAAGGCCCAAAATACTGCACAACCGTACTGGCTGGGCTGAGCCCATATGAAAGGGGAGCCAAGTTCACTTGCTTCTCTGTGTGGTTCTCTGATCCATCAAAAGCAGCAAGGACACAGACTCAAGCTCAAGCCAGCCAGACTGGGTAAAGCCTGGTTCTTAAACTGCAAGTAGACACATAAACTCAGGAATAAACCGAGCCTCCTCTTTCACATGTCCAATTACTCCTCTGGACCATCTCTTGCTTCCTACTTTTACCATCCCGAGTAAAGCAGCTGTTGCAAAACCAAGTCCCAGCCCTTTTTTGTTAGATGTTTTGTGAACATGAATGTCCAAGATCAGCTGATGAATGCTGTCCTGTGTTTTTTTCACTGGGAAAGGCAGAAGAACAGTAACTGTTAATAATGTCCTTGAATTAATTCTACAAAAGCAAGGAAAGAAAGATGAGACCAAGGTCCTTGCAATTAAAAAAAAAATAAAATCAGCATTCAGAAGGAGGTGATTAAAATGGGACATGACAAAAGGCCAAATGTGGATACATACTCTGTGTGTGACATTGGGCATGTGAATCCTAGCTATGGCACTGTGCCAAGTGCCATGGGTACCCTGGAGGCAGCCCATGTCCAGGAATGTGTCCTCTTCAGCTACATGCTTTTAATTTTCCAGACACAAAACAAGACAAGGTTTTAAAATATTTCTAATGCCAAAATTTATTATTGGCCTACTCCAAGGAGCTGCAATGTTTCTCAAGTCTTTTAAAAAGAGAATATATCAAAAAGCCTTAAAAATTAACTTTGTGCTTCCAAAAATTTCAAGTCCATATTAGACATACACTGTCATTCCAATGCCTGCCCCAAAATTTTTTTTTCAAAGCTCAGAGGCAGCATTTGTTCGCCATCCTGCACAGAATTTTTGCTTTCACCACAGTGACATAGGTAGTAGATGAAAAAGAATTGAAATAAAACCCCTTCTGTGCAATTATATATGTTTATTATGATAAAAACCCAGTAAAATTAAATTAAGTTATACTAAATTGATCAATTAAACTATAGCAAATAAAGAGCTTCATGGTGTACAATTTTATTGTGAGGAAAAGTAATTCAAAACCTAGTCCTCTTTACAGGGTTTCATTAAGAGAAGGAAAGCTGGCTTTCTTTTATGAACACATTACTCCAGATATATCTGACCTCACTGAGAGTGCACTGCTGGACCAAAACTATTAGATACTACATGATTCAAGCAAATTTTTTTGCCCACTCACAAACATTTGAATATAATGCTGGGCTGTGAAAATAATCAAGAATGACAAGCCTCAAAATGTATGCTGCTCTGCTGAACTGAACTGAGGGAAGTCTTGAGTTAGTCAGCAAAATAACCCATAGGGACAACAGGGATTCATCACGTGTGAGAGTAGGGCCTTGAACGCTGAAAGTGAAGTCAAGAGAAGCTCCAAAGACAGTGGGTTTTGCATAACACTAACTTAGTGGTTTAGTATTTTAATTGGGATGAAAATTAGGGAGAAAACACTTCTGGCAAACAGAAGGAAATGACCAACCACTGTGTCCTGAATAAGCAAAGGACTCAAGTTTGCCTTGGTCTGTAAGCACGAGTAACTTAGTGGTGCCCATAAGTCCCCCACTGAATCTGGGGCATCCCAGTACCCAGCTGAAGCAGCTCTACGTGAAAATACATGTACAGATGAAAAAAAAAAAAAAAAGAGTTCTTAATGGAACTATGAACCAATTTTTTTTCTGAGAACATGACTCAAAAGTTTTTACTGAACTACAAAAGGCCAGGCACTGAATTGAGTATAGAGTCCCCTTTCCTTTCAAAAGGCTCTGGATCAGCTCTTCATGCATCACTGCAAACTTTGAGCTGAAATTCGTACATAAGTCAAGGCACAGAGGTTTGCTGCCAATGTGTGACAGGCTTCCATTTGTTACTGGGTCCAGTAACGAATGAAGTCAATTGCAAATCTTTAATTTAAGAATTAAAAAAAAAAAAAAAACAAAAAACAAAAATACAAACAAACAAATCCAAAAAAAATTCAGTAGGTTTTGTAGAGTAGAATTCAAATGTTAGGAATGCTATAGGAGTGAAGAACTGAGGGAAAGAAAGGAATGAGCTTCCAAAGAAATTTTATGTACGTGGATGTTGGGCATAGCTCTGGAATCTTGCATGTGAAGTCCAGTGAGAATAAGAGTTGAAAGCAAGAAATAAAACTTCCAAGATGAAAAGTCAGTTCACTTCAACATATATCTACAGATTTCAGTACAAGATCTTTTAAACCAAAGGAATGTATCACATGAATATGAAACAGTATATATTTTTTCTTTTTATTTTTTTATTGCAAACATTATTAAATTAGCAGTAATGAAACTTGGACATTCTTTCATTGAAGTGTCTTCCACTGGAAACCTGATGCATAGATATATACATTTTTAATGGGAACATACAACTCTTCCTTGGAAGGAAATTTTCCCCGTTACATATGGAACTACTTATCACAGACCAGAACAGCCTTAAGATCAGTGTCAAGACATCCAGCAAGAGCCAGTCTGTTCTTTGCATAATAAAAACCCCCAGGCTTGAGTCCTGTTTGTGTCTGAGCCTAAGTGAGGTGAGACCTCTGGCCACAACAGTGCTAAACAACATGGGAAGGGGCTTTTGCTCCACTTAGCATGAACAGCTAAATATCTATCAAAGCAGGGGATTTAATATGGGAGTCTATGCTGCAGGTAAGTTCACTGGCTATCAGAATATATATTTAATCTAATTCTCTCTTGTTGAACCTGCTAAGTTTTGTGGTAATTGAACATTTAGGGAGACAATGTGAGTGTGAACAGTGTTTTAGCAAGCTTTACTAATGCTCATCTATCACAGCAGTGTCTGAGAAAAGGTCTGAAGGCAGTGGAGTGCTGTCTTCCTTCTGACAGAGGAGTTTCTAGCCACTGTCACAGAAAACACTCCTGTGCAGGGGGAGCTTGGGTGAGGCAACACACACATGAGGTACTCAAGGAGACACAGCCAGACACAAGAGTCCTGTCCCACCCTGCAATCAGGAATCAATCCACCTTCTCCTTAACATGCAGTAAATTGCTTTTTAGCACAAAAACAAACATGACTGAGTGATAGCTTGCAACACTTAGTAATACTGTAAGGATAAGCACTATCAACATGATATAGAATACCACTCAGTATGTAAAAATGCAAAATCATCAGAAAAATAACCCTGTGGATTTACTATACTATATGTCCATTTTGAGCATCTTCTGCGGGTGAATATGTCAATGTCATTAAGATAAATAATTTTTTCTTTTCACTTTGCAGTGCAATGTGTTAGCTGAAGTACAATATATAGTATGAACAATATTCTGTGTTCTGTTGTGATAAGCACACGATATTATACGAATATGTAACATACAGTATTTCCTACCCCACTTTAACCAAAAAGGTTCTACCTGAGCATACTTGTCACAAACATTACCAAATATTGTTTGGGTACTTTCACAGGCTTTAAAAAATAAAAAAAAAAATTAAAAAAAAAAAAAAAAAAAAGAAGCAGAAAATCAAAAGGAAAAAGAACTTGTTGATGGACGCTGAAGTACTGCAAGGGAATTCCTGTTTCTTCAGGTTGCCAGATTGAGATTCCTGTCCTTAAGAATGTCTTCAAGTAGGTGCTACTCCAAAATTAGGAAGTTTATTCCCAGCATCCAAGATATTAATGACAATATTGAATAGAAGCAGGTGTGAAACAGGCTGCTTCCCACTTTTGCCTTGCCAAAGAAACACAAGTGACTAACTCCCTTTCGAATACAAATGTCCACTGAGTTGACTTAAGTCTTAAAAATATTCACTGTTGACCTTTTTTTTCTGACTTCTCAGAAATCAGAAACAATGCACTGTGCAGGAAAGATATGCAAAATTCATATTTTTAAATGAAATTGGGTAATATATGCTGCATTATCCATCAGCTACTTAAGCCAAAACATCAGGAAAGTGTTTCTTGCATGGAACATTGATGCACTTTGCTTTAAGCTCCTGAAATTTAGACTCTACCTACAACAACAGTAAAAAGGCCAACTCCACTTATTTGTCTGAAGCAATACTTATATTAAGCAATGAAATATATAATAACACATTAAGTCTCACCAAACACTTTGGAAACCAACACAATTCAAAAGTGCAAACATAAGGATACATGTTTACAAGAAGTATGAGGACTTACCTCTTGATCACACATTGGTGTAAAAGCAACCGTGTACTCTGCCAGGGTCGTGTCATTCACCAAGCTCTTCATCTCCCCATCAAATGCTGAGTTAATAAATCCTTGCTTGTGGAATTCATCATGCATTCTCCTAATGAAGCTGTTCCTTTCCTGGCACTTTTGAGTGAGGCAAGCCAGCTTAGCCTGTGTGGCATGAACACATAAACATTCTACGGTTCTGTCATTTCACTCCCTGCTGAGACTGCAAGATTACATTTTGTGTCTGGTCTTTAATTCCACACATTTTGACCCAAAGCTATAGATTGTATTCCTATGTCTCTACATTATTAGATGCCTCCACACCTTCAAGAGCAATATATATACACAAATAAACTGGAAAGAGATGCTCCCTTTCCATGTGCAAGGTCCCTCTCCTGACAGGCTGAAAGTAGCCTTGCAATAATGTGAGTGAGCCCTTGCCTAAGGTGAAGCCCAGCAGCATCCAGCTACGCAGGGACAGCTGCAGCAGGAAGAGACAAACACAGAAACCTGTAAGCAAAGGGATACCCCTTGTGTAGGTCCTGAAACAGTGCTCAGGGAAACACAGTACCTTCAGAGGAGCTAATGTCAACTTCATTTCAGACTTTCTCTTCTGCAGTTCTTTCTCCTGAAAGGTTGAAAAATATCCTGCATCAATTTACTCAAGAATCACTTTGAAATACTCTAGCAGTTTTTTGATATTTGTTTTAGACCTGACTCTGAGGTGTGCACTTTGCATACATTTGCATTAGCTCTTAAAAATTTACAAAGGTTTTTAGATGTTCTTAGATGAAGCCTTGTATCAATGAGGTTATTTAATCAAAGCAGCATCACAGTTAAGACTTAGTATCCTCCATTATGCACTCATGTTCATATTTTCTCTGTGAATCTTCCAAAACATTCATTGGGGGAAAATTTTCAGTATTATACTGTAAAACTAGAGACTACTGTGGAGAAAGTAAAATGGAGCTCGGTTCCCAGTAGAGAGAAGACAGTAATCTCTTGTATTTTAGAGTATAGACAGAGGAGAAGCATGTTCTACTGGTTCTATCAGGCTATGAAGAACAAAGACCACTATTGAGAACATGCCATTTACTAGCTGTTTCAGAGCCTAATGGGCAATTCCAATTTGGCTCACATTGTAACTATCATCCCGTTCCAAAATATAGTTCCCAATAGGAAGAAAATCTAAGGGGAAGAAGTCCTAGGAGGAATTTGTTTCCACCCATGAGTTCAGTAGCTGTAGTCACACTTACAGCAGCAGCTTTGCTGTCACACTGTAAGGCAGCAGCTTTGCCAATCTTAAGGTATCTGCTCTGGTTTGCCAGGTGAAATGATATGCACAAGTGTAAAAACTGCTTGTGTAAGTAGTGCATACATGAGGGCTCTCATCAGAATAACTATGACAAAAATCCAAACCACACACCTATCTGAAAATGTCTTACTGAAATGTCTTAACGTGTAACCCTAGCAGATGAGCCAAAGAAGTTAAGAGAACCCTATCAAAACTCTATTATTAGCTTGGAGTTTCATATCTGTTCTAGCAGAACAAGAGAGTGGGAATGTTAAAAAATCCTGACAATTTAAGCCAAGGAGGTGACTCTGTAAAGAATTTCAGCATGGCTGTGCTTGCTTTGCACTATGGGGATTAATTAGAGCAGAGACAACTTTCATGATCATCTATCATTTTTCCATAACATGGATCACTCAGGCAGTTTACATAATTTCCCTATTTCTCTGAAGTCAGAATTACTTTCATATGCCTGGAAACCATTCAACTATCCTCAGATTCATTCCCAGGAAAGAATCCTATTTTGCTTCTCCCCTTTCAAAAGAAATCTGAAGTCTAAGCTCACATTTAAGCACACAGAAAACAACCTTATACCTTTTCATACAGCTGAGCCTGAAGGAATTTCACTTCAATCTGCAAGCCACGAAACTGATCTTGTAATGCAGCCTCGTCCCTGAGCTGGGCTTTCAGGGTCAACGCTTGCTGCTCTAACCTCTTACAGGCTTTTTCATACACCTCTTTTTCCTGGCCATCCTTCAGTGTGTATACAGGCTAGAAAGAAAATACACAGATTTTCAATTTAGGCGTATAAAACAACAAAAACATTCTTAATCGTGTCTTATACCACAAAACCTCTCAACCCATATAACTACCTACCTTATACATCAAAACGAAGCAAACTGTTATAAAATGTATGATCCCAAAACTTCATGAACATATTAGCACTAATATTTTGCACTCATCTTAAATTCTTTATATGTAAAGAGTACTTGGCCCCTGTGAGAACAGGTATAGAATTGGATTTTCACAAAATTTCTTCAAGGTAAATATATGTACTGTAAAATGGGGAAACTGGACAAAGACAGATGAAGTGACCAACCTGTGGTGACATAGTGAGTAAGAAAAACACACAGAAGTTGCCAGTCTCCTGCTTCAACAAGAAGCTATGCAATATGTCTCTTGTTTTTCAACATATATTTATCTCAGAGAGATAATTCCACTCTCCCAAATGTTTATTTGTTCTGGAACATTATTAATAAACTAATCAGATCTTAAGTAAAAATTTCTAAAGAAAAATATTTTTTACATTTAAATGTAATCATAGTGACACAGAACAAGTGGAAAGAGAAGCTTCTGAATTTAACTCCTCCTGCCCCACTCTCCAATTTCTTTTCTCCCCAGTTTCATGCACTTAGATTGGAAAGATTACTGAGAGCTTTAGATTGATGGTCAGCTCCTACAAGTGACACTGCCTGATTAAACATATAGATTTAGAATGAGGAAAATCTGAAGAAGAAGAAAGTATCCTGAAAAACATTTATGTTATTATATTTTAAAAAAAAATTGAGTTGATACAAACAGCTGGTCAAGATTTTTGATCATGTATGTATCAGTATATAAGCAAGTCTAAGCTAAAGATTGTAGTCAGACCCATGATATACTGGTTTGATTTTAAACACTGATGCAACTCAGAGAGAAGCTTATACTCAGCCCTGATGCACAACACCACAGTAAATTTTTCCCAGCCTTTCTGACAGCCTTTCTGGATTTGACACCCTTGACTACAACACACTGAAGGAATAATTTCATAGGGAACTGCAAACTGAACTGATAGATCATATTATTCTGCCTGCAACACATCAGTGCAACACAGAAAAAAAAGCCAGAAATATGATACTGTCATAGTGTTGTTCCTCGTGAAGCCAGTCCTCTGTGGCAGCACTGGAGCACGTCAAATGCTTTGTACCAAACTTTTTGGCTCCCTCTTGTGTCAAGAGAACAATAGGAACAGCTGGACACATCAAGATGGATTAGACCGGGGCTGAGGGACAAAAGCCTGAGGATGAGACCATGACATGGTATTTCCCTCATCTTCTCTTCCCCATGAAAAGTATGTTAAAACAAAAAGGGAAACACTCTCTAATTGAAGATGCTTTATGGAAAAAAACAGTGAGGAAATAAAACAACTGCGTGAAGGCTAGACACAGAGCAAAGTTCCCTCTTTCCTTTTGCATTTGGCTGACCCACTAGCAGCTTTCTGTAGTTTCAATGCACAAATGAGGCACACAAGATTTATGTATGAGCACTCTGTCAGATGTCCCAGTCTGCAGTGACCAGAGGTTATGTAGTCAAGCTCCAGAAGGATGAAGGACCCAGGCAGCTGGGACTGGGAAATAACCAAAGGATAACTAAGCCTAAACATAGCATTTAACACACTGCATTTTTGTAAAACTAGATCACTAGCATTTGAAGTTGGTACCTAAACATTAAAAAAAACCAAAACAGTATCTTCCTCTTCTTATGTGAATTGTGCTTGCCTGAAAATGAGTGAGAAAATGAGAGGGAATATGATCTTTTTTGCTACAGGCCTTTCTTGCAGACAGTCACCAGGAGTTCACTGGGGAAGCCTGGTGCCTTATTTACTGTGTGCATTTCATGCAAAATTCTTCTACTAATTTTTAAAGCTGTAAACAGTACCCTGACCCCTTCCCGCTCACCCCTATATTTCTCTTAAATTCAACCACAGCACCACTGCTCAGAAGGCCACCTCAACATCCCAGAAAACCCAAACAAATACTCCCAGGCTAAAGCATATTTCGACTGCTACTAACTTCACTGAAATAGAGTCCTAGCAGTAAGCTTCAAATATATTATCTTAGTTCTCTTTTACTTGCAATGAATAATATCGTGACAGCCTTATGGAGTCTCAGGTGAGAACTAGGATCCCTGGGCAGCAGGGCCTGTAGAACATAAGAAGTGCAAAATGCTCTAAAAGACACTCCCAAAACACAGCATATTTCAAACACTTTGGGTTCTATGCCCAGAGTGCTCACATCTTCATCTCTTTCAAGCATTGCAGCAAGAAATGTTTCAGAAAAATGAAGTTTAGAACAGGAAAAAGCATAAATTACTGTGATTTACTGTATCAGGGTTTATTAGTAACTTTGAGTAATGAAAAAGAGTTTGGTCAAGGGTGGGAAGTGCCACCTGAAAACAAAAAACTGAAAACCAGTTAACAAAACTGCTAGAAAAGTAGATAATAATTTTTTTTTTTTTAAATCTTTTTAATCTTTTACAAAAAGTATTTTCTTTTTAAATCTAGAAAAACTTATATTTTAAGGTCTCACACAAATCTACTATCAACAGCTTGGTGTATGTTAAAAAGTTTATTTTAAAATTGAATTATTGAAATAAAGTTGACCTCTGTTAAGACATATCTACTCTACTCTCTATATATATTGTAATATTTGCTGAATTGTGCCATTAAAACCAGTATTATTTGGTTAAAACATAATGAACTTGAGTTATGCAGATAATTAGTTCTGCCATCAAATAGTGCAACTGACAGATAAACCCAGTTCTGTGATGTACATGGACTCCATCTCTGACCCTGGAATAAGGCAGCTGTATTCAAAAATTTGACACTAAGTCTACAGGTAATTCAACTGGATGAAGAAGTCAGACCTAAATCAAAGAGCATCACAGTACTGCATAAAGATATACTACTGATAGATAAACACTAATTTGAAAGCATAAGCTGTTGGAGGGATTTAAAACTGGCAGGGTTTTTCAGCAAAAGGCTGACCTGCACTTTTTCCAGTGTAAAAACATTCTGCCAAGGTTGATGAATTTTATTCCCATGTGTGTCACAGGAGTAATTAACATCTTACTTAACTGACCAACATAATAAACAATAATTGCCCCAGACTGTCCCTAAACAAAAGATTAAAACTCCATTTCCCAAAAATGCACCCAGGATCTTAACTGCTAGCTTAAACGAAACATGTGACACGTCTTTTTATTTGGGATTTTCCTCTTGCTTGAAATAGATTCTATTGTATTAGGATGCCACATGGCAATACATCACAATGATATGAAAAATCTGTAATTTTTTTTCATTTAACAGTCAGAATTCAGCTGTCTTAACACCTGCCCATAGTGCCATGTAAGGTGTACAGGCTAACATGAAATAACTGCCTAGGACTTCCAGGTGGCTACCTACACCCTCAGCCAGGATGCCCTAAGGCCTTTAAGTGGGATAAACAGTGACATTTAGGTGACTGAACTGATCTCAGAATCCTTATATTTTCCAGAATCTGTTTCTATTTTCCTCTAAAGCCATATCTATCCAACCTATTCAAAATGAATCTGCAAATATTTGTAGTTTGCTAGAAATGTGCTTTTCCAGCTGGCAGAAACTGCATATTTCCTCCTTGCAGCTCACCAGTTAAGGAGGGCAAAAATAATTTCAGGACTAGCTGAAAAGTCTTTATAAAAGCTGCTTCCAGAAGATTATTCAGTAATTAAAAATCTTTTCATAAACCACTTTATTTTGGTGGAAAACATAAACCTGTATCAAGACAGAGAACCACCTGAAAATTAAAAAAAGCTTAATTTACAGCAAAACCAGAATTTCTGTATGGTAAACACATTCCAGTGAAGATTTCCTGGATTTTGGGACACATATTTGGGCCATATGCGTCCATTAAAGACTTTGACTTTAATCCACACCATCTGCTCACAGTGTCATTTTGCCAGTGCAAATCCAGCAATCAGGGCTACGAGGCCTGAAATCAGGGTAAAAAGGCCAAATACTGGAAACACTGCAGACTTCTCAAAGACCTTTCATTAAGGCCACCTGAAAATGACTTTGGCTAAAGACAGCAGAGTAAGAGCCCTCCTAAACAAAAAAATGATTGTTTATATTGCCCATGCAGAGCCCAGACTCTGGACTATTCTGCAGACAGATGGTCTACCTTGCACAACATCTGCTTCCTTTTAAATTTCCAGTGGCTGGAGAGGCTCTACACTTTTTTCAAATCTATTCCCAGTATCAATACTGGGTGTTTCTGCAGCCAGAACACTCCCTCCCAAGGAATGTGCTTTTCTCCATTCCATTTACATACATACCATTAATTTGCAGTGCTGCTTTTCCTGCATTTTGTCCTGAACTTCTCGCTTAAGGCGGTCTAATTCTGAGAGAGCCTGCATCAAATGAGTTTTGGTTTCTTCATACCTTGTTTCAGCAAAACCAAGTTCTCTGTACCACTTCTGAGCCTGACAGAAAGAACAAAAATGACTGAGTATCATTAGTCCAGCAGTGGTATCCTTTTTCAATGCCAGCTTACAACCACGGATTTTAAGCTACTGTCTACATCATAGCTTTTGAATTGTTATAAATTGATTAAAATAAATGAAGTTATACAATACACTACAATCTTATCATAAGACATAAATGCAACTCTAGAAGTACGCCCTATAGAATACCTCACTACAGCTATGCCAAAAATATTATTTAAATTTATTTCTAAATGTGAAGGTACCATGAATATTCTGAACAAAGTTTTAAAAAGTAGTGGTGTATGCATACATGATTGCAGAGATGACTTCTAAGTTTTTTTATTATCTGGGGAGGGGGAAAAAAATTTTTGAGGATCCTGGTTTCAACTGAGACAGCTTAGTAGCTGGCACAATACAGTGTTTAATTCAGTATCAGAATCAAAACAACAATGTCAAAAATGAAGAATGCAAAGAAGGGGAAAAAAGGCTCTCTGTATGTTTACCTTTTAATTTTTTTCTAGGCTGCCTTTATTCAATTACACACATTACTGTAGGTCTGAAAACAAAAGCAAACCCAAACCAAAAACCACAAACAAACCCCTCAATAGCTCATCTGGCTGCCTGACAGCAAGCCCTTTCCTTTGTATGATATATCATTTTTTCTCCCTTCTGGAAGCAAATGTTTCACATCATTTTAAGTAAACTGAGGAAAGTATTTTAACACACAACTTCCTTATAAAGAACTGAAATTAATCAGATTTTACAAAAGAAATAAAAATAAAACTTTATATTCAAAACACAAGATCAGAAGTCCTGGTCTAACCATCCAACAGTCACCTAAATCCATCTCTTCATTCCAGTTGCCTCACTTGAAAGCTGGGAAGTCTGATAAAGCAGCTGTCAAAGGACAATAATTGTTTTTTTTTTTTTACGTACCCAACACACCTGATGCTGCCAATAGTTAGTCCACAGGGCGTGTGAGTGATGCCTGTTACAGCCCCATAAATATACACTTGCCATAAAAAAAATACATTCTGCTTAGATGTGCATGGAGTGGAGACTGACCAATAAAAAATAGGAATGTGAGCATCCAGTGCATTTGGAAAGGGACAACACTGCAAGTTTCCTCGGATGGTGTGAAAAGTGCAGATTTACCTCACAGAGACAGAGAACTACCCATCCACACAAGTCTCCAGGCAGGTGGTGCTGGATGTGGTGTTTGCTACACAGCTGTGGAGAGAAGGGGCAGCACCCCTGACAATGCCTGTGGATGCAGCAAACCCTGACAGTGCCAGGCTGCACATGATCTGGCTTCTCATTCACAATCTACTTTCAATTCAGGTTTGCAGTAACCCTCAGCACTTCCACTGCCTTCTCCTTCTCCTTAATCCCACTGAAGCGGAGGGAAGCTGCTGCCCAGAGATGGCCAGAGCAGGCAGGTTGCTCTGTGTGCCTTTATCAGGGCACTCAGCCTCTGCCACTGTGTGCTGCAGGAATGCAGTTTCACCTGATGTCCTGTTCAACCAAGTGTGACTGTGCCATTCATCACTCAAAGATCAGAGGAACACTTTGGTTCTGCACATCAGAGACTTCCCTGTTTTGTAAAAGTGTTAGAGCCTGGCAGAAGGAAGACAGCCATGTAAGAAAACACAAGAAAAAACAAATTTGCACCTCAGAAGTACATCAGAGTTGAAGGTTACCTCTTTTTTTGATTTTTCTAATTCCTTCTGCTTTATTTTAAGTTCCTCTTCTGCCTTTCTGACTTGCTCTTTCATCATATTGTAGCTTTCAAACATGCTGTCCTGGATAGACAAAAAGACACGATGACTCCTCTTCCCTGTACCAAATGGCACACAGCCATTTAAAGAACAATACATGGTTTCCTCCTAAACTATTACCAAAAATCTTGGATAAAATCAAGGTATTGCATATAAATATTTCCCTGTTTACTGTTCTATTGAAGCAGCAATTCTCCATTTGTAAGTACGTGGTAGTCTCCACAGAACTTCACTGTGGTGTAAGACACACGATTACAGAGGAAAAACACGGATGAGAAAACCATCATAAATAATGATCTTGTCTTTAGAGATAGGTTTCATATGCACCAAAACAATAAAAAAATAGACTCAATCAGAATAAAAATTAGTAAATGAACATGTGCACACTTTTCACCAAGACATTTTTCACCACTATAACAAGCTTCCTCCTGTTAGGAGAAATTGTGGTGGAATAAAAGCTTCTTGTAAAAGCTTTTACTCTTGCATTAAATAAATACCTTTTTAAAAGCCTGAACAGTGCAGTTTTTTAAGTATTATTTTTAACTTTGTGGCTTGCTGTATCACTTTAACATTCTCAAATACAACATTCCAAAAAAAAAAAAAAAGTCCTCTCTGGTCTGGCATTTTGACTTCAATTTCAAAGTTAACTTTAGCACCTCAGCTCATTTTAGAGGCTACCTTCCTCCATCACAAATTGTCACGGTGTGACTTGGGTTTGCCAATTTTAATATATTTAATTTCTTTTAGAGATAGGATTTAGGAGTAGAAACAAGGCAGACTCAAAACTTAAAAGGGTATAAGAAGAAATCTATTAATAAGACAAAAAAAGAATTCAGAATAAGATTCCTAGATTGTTTCCTCCTCCCCCTTCCTTCATTCTATATTCCTTAACAACCACATACAGAGAACACTTCAGTCAGTTATCTACTTAAATAATCATTTCAGTTCACCCTAGAGAGAAAAGTTCCTTTTTTGGTTTAGGTTAGGGGGGTGTCTTCACCTTTACAGTCTGCATCCACCCGGACCTGCAAACTGTAATTTCCTCCCATTTCCACAGTCCTTCCAGAGCTGTGTTAAGGCTTATGATGCACACTTGGGGTACCACTTTTAAAGGCAGGCTGCTGAAAAACAAAATTCTCTTCATCTCCTTCTCTATCAAATGTCTCTGTTCCTATTCCAGTCCGAAAACAGAGAGCTCCATTTTCCTGAGGCAAAAAAAAGTCTTCTTCTCAAGCAACCAAATCTCCCCAAGTATATTTCACAGTTTAAAGGAATTTTAGTGAAGTCACAATGTCCTCATAGCCCCTACAAAAAAGGTTTTCAGCTACTTATCAGTTGCATCTTTTCAATCTCTTCCCATCAGAAACTTTATCTTCATCCCGCTGACTTCTGTGGACTTTTTGCTTTATTTCTTCTCATTCAGGGGAGCTCAGAAGATCGAGAACCTTATCCAGGCACTAAAAGAGTAAAAATTGTATCCAGATCGTGAAGAAGCCACATGGGCAGCTGGAGGCCTCTTCCGCCACGTGGAGAGCCGAGCGGAGCCGAGCCGGGGGCCAGCGGGGCCGGGGCCGTTGCCGGGGCCATGCGGCCGTTGCCGGTGCTGGAGCCATGCGGCTGGGGCCATGTGGCCGGGCCGGGGCCATGCGGCCGGGGCCGGGGCCATGCGGCCAGTGCCAGGGCCACGTGGCCAGGGCCGGGACCATGGGGCCATTACCGGTGCCGGGGCCATGCGGCCATTACCAGTGCCGGGGCCATGCGCCCAAAGCCATGCGGCCGTTGCCCGGGGCCGGGGTGCCGGGCCAGGCCCCCCCCCCCGGGCCGAGCCACGCCACGCCAAGGCCACGCGGGGCCACACGGAACCGGAGCGGAGCCAGGACTGCGCGGGGGCCACCCGGGGCCGGAGCCCCAGGGCCTGCTATCCGCCTTGCGGCCGGAAGGCCAAAGAGGAGAAATTAGCCTTAGCAACGTGATTTATGAAAGCGAAATAACTTTTCATTGGTTTCCCGAGCTGTCAGCCACCGAACCAGCTCTCCGATTGGTCCCAGCAGCCCACAGGGGAAGCCCTCAGAGACGGGACAGCCCCTCCTGTTCCCCGGCCTCGTGGTGCTTTCCCTCAGGCAGCTCCGCCCCTCCTCCGTTTCATGTGCAACCAGCACAGGGGGTTTTTTGGTAAATTTTATTTTTAACATATATACAATGATTAATGGAGATTTCCATGGAGAGGAATGTTTAAGATAAGCCTACTGGTGTTGTACTCATATTTTTACTACTACTCTAATCACTGGATTGTTGCTTATTCTCCCTTCCTTTATGTATGGGAGGGATAGGGAAGGGCTGGGTGAAGGCACCTTCCTGACAGGTAGTGGAAATGAGCATTTGACTGTTAGAGTAGTGTTTGCTTAATGCATTGGATCAAAAATGCTTATATTGATGAGATCTTGAAATTATTTGATGTGCCTTAAAAGCAAGGATGACCCCTTAAGGAAAGCATGTAGGACACTACATATGGTATGTGTAAAATATGGCAATAGGAAGAAATAGACAACAAAACTGTTGAGTGAGGAAAATTTTTTAAAATCAGTTTTCATAGAATCACTAAAGTTCAAAATTACCTCTAAGATCATCTATCAGCCATTAACCATGTCATCCAACCATTAACCTAACACTGCCAGCTCTTCTACTAAACCATGTGCCTAAGCACCCCATCTACACATCTTGTCCACTCTTCCAAGCACAGTGGTTCAACGACTTCCCTGGGAGCCTGACCTAATTCTTAGTAACCCTTTCAGTGAAGAATTTTTTCCTATTACCCAATCTTAGTCTCTCAGCACAATTTGAGGCCATTTGGTCTTATCCTGCTACTTGTTACCTGGGAGAACAAACTGAGCCCCACCTTTCAACAACCTCCTTTCAGGTACTTGTTGGGAGTCATAAGGTCTTTGTTAAGGTAACATCTCTGCAGACACACTTGCCCTACCTGAGCTGGGGCCCAGGCTCTTTTGCAGCTGTACCCTACAGTCACACCAGGTTTCCTTAGGACTCGAGCACTGCCCTGGTCCTGCTGGCCACACTATTCCTGACACAGGCCAGGATGCCATTGGCCTGCTTGGCCACTTGGGCACACTGCTGGCTCATGTTCAGTCAGCTGTCTACTATTATTTGATTATTATTCCTTCATCATTATTATTATTACCTATATATTTTAATATATTTGTTTATATGCCTTTTCATAGTGGATCAGTAATGTGATTATTTAATTTGGCCTGTTGATCCCTATAGCAGTGGGTGTATTTGTGAGTAATTAGAGTTGTTGCCTGTGAGATCTCACCTACTGTGAGCAGCAATCTTAGAGAAAGTATGAACTACTGTCCGTGATATAGTTGTATTGCTCAGAAAGTTTTATTTTTCAACTTTTTTGCATTCTCATTACCCTCAGAAGGATAAATTTCTTGATTCTGTGTTTTTTTCTGACTTTTGATTTATGCTATATATTAAATGCTTCATAGTTATTAACTAATGGATGCTTTGCTTTTCCCTTGTACCATTGCTTGAATGTGCTTTTATTGAAGCAAAAGAAGTGATTAAGTAGGGATAAAATAAATGCATCAAGGTTTTTTTAATCATCTGATAACTACAGAACATGGTTTCAGCGATGGGGAGGTGACTGAATTTACTTCCATTTGGATTGTGAAAAGAGACTACTGTGAAAAAGAGAAACTACTGATCTTCTATCAGAAGGCGGTAGTAGTGTGTAGACAGAAAAAGAGCAGCAAGATTCTCCAGTGGTGTTCAGAACAGCTAGGGGAGCAGAATTTTAGGATATTAGAGCATATTTAGCAGGCAGTGTAGGCAAAGCCTTTATGTGCTTCAGCCTCTAGACATAGTAAAGGATGACTAAACCCAGTAAATATATTAAACAGTATTTTTAAAATACTGTCTCAGCCTTAATGCCTTTGGTCTAAGTAGACCATGATAATCCTAGAAAAAAATAAAGATATAAAAGGAAAAAAGAGAGGATATATCCTAGAAATAGCTAGAAGGCTAATAGTGAGGAATGGAAGCTAAAACACTATAATACTTTTCAACAATAATCAGGAAATAAGAAATTTTGTGTTGGTTTTCTGCAAAATGAAACAGTTTTCTTTTCCAGAGACTGGGAGAAACAAACACTTCACGAATTTTAAACAATTTTGCATTTCCTCCTGGCTGATCTTTTACGGTTTTTCTTCTCTGACTCATGCCAAGAGCTATTTCAGCTTGACATGCTGTGAGTGCATTTTCTGTCTATAATGAAATGGAGAAATGTGAATGATGGATGTGCAGTAGGCTTGCTCACTCCTCTATGCCTTGCTATTGATAAGTAAGCTGGGGTAGCCAGAAATGAACTTGTATTTACTTCAAAGCCATCTGGGCTCCCTTCATTCAAGTTGTCTGTAGCACCGTGGGTGTCCTCTTGTCCTTCCAGTGATTCATGCCTCTCACTGCAGAAGATTTCTACTTTTCTCTTTACCTCAGACCCTGTAAATAAGTCAAATGAAACAGGTCGCTTTTTACAAGGCATCTTTTAAATGTATGATCTGTCCTCTTCTGCAGACTGCTAGAACACTCCATAGTAGCTCTATTAACTTTAGGAGCATGTATTAATTTTTTTATTTCTACAGTGCATACATGCTGATATTGCTATAGCCAGACTCTAATCTGTTGTTCTCCATTTTACAGGTGTAAAGCAAGAATGGTGTTTCCTTACACCACTCTTTTGTAGCCTTGTTAGTAAACATCAGTAACATTTCACTTAGTGAGGGTCAGTCCCTGACAGAGTTACAGCTCAAGCCTGTCGGTTTCTCCATGAATAATATCTTTCTGATTTTACTTTGTCATTTCACATGTCCACACTGGACTTTGCATCTTTAACTGTCCTCTGCCACTATTATATGGCATTCTAACTTTGAGCTCATTATCTGGCGCCTGTTAGAGGAGGCTGATAAGAAGGTTATGAGCACTATCATCCCCCTTCTGACTAATGTCAGTTCAGTTTGGGTGGTAGATTTGTCATTTCCTAACAATTTAGCTTTCAGATATGTGTGGAATTGTGTTTTCACAAAATGAAGGTGAAGCTGACCAAAAAGTTCCTGTGCCATACCTCTCCCTTTGTTGCAGCAAATTATTTTCAAGTAATTTTAAGGTCTCACTTAACTTCTAAATGTTTGAACTAGACAAATCTGTATTATTTTTTCCTCTATTGCAGATAAATTACGCATTTGTGAAAGCAGTCACAAGCAGGACAAGTAAAACTCAGTCATGTCAAGGAAATAGAAATATTCTCATGGACAGAGAAAACAGGTTTAAATTCTGATCCAGTCTTTTTCCTTTTAGGAAGATAAAAGTTATGCTGGTGCATCAAATGAGGCATTGGAAATCACAAAAACAACTTGTGAAACACATGGATTCTGTAGCATGCAATTGTAACTCCCCACTCATGTCTCTATGCATTTGGCAGAAATCTTGAAACCAAAAACCTCCCTCCTCCCCCAGATAGTTACTGTTTTGCCCACCTAAAGATATTGCTACATGAGCTTTGGTTCGTGCATTAATGTTCATTTTAGCAAGCATCAGATCTGAAAAAATATCTTGAGCAATCTAAGCAGAAGTTCTCCATGTCTCCAATCAGACACAGTCTTCAAAATGAGAATGTTATGTGCTAGTTATTTATATAGCTGCTGGATTTTTAAGAGAAATTAACAATCTACAGTTCCCAGTAGGAGTAATGAAGACGTTTGGCTAATAGACTTTTCTTACATTCCTGTACTGATTCTGCAGCCTTCCATAATTTGAGATATTTTAAAGGATCTAATTGCTGTGTGCTTTTACTTTCTATTACAGATAATGTTTTAAAAAATGATAGCTAGAAAATTAACCTTCAGAAGCTGAATACTGTGAGTTGAATGGGCCCATAATTATAGGCTACCTGATATCCAGAAAATTCTCAGTTTCTAATTTTGACCCTAGACAGTTTTTACAGCCAGCAGCTGTGGTAGGAACACAGTAAATCTAAAGCTATATAATCCATTCTTTTTTGTGACAGCATTTATTGTTTTCTAAATCTACAAGCAGCTTGAATCTTGAGCATTGAGATTATCTTTTCTCTCTACTGTAATTTAACAGTATCTTCTCAATTCATCTGTGAGTTACTAACTCTTAGGATTATTTTATCCCATTGAAAACTTCAGATATTTAAAATTATATGTGAGAATCTCCATAATGTAGTTCTAAGAAGTGAAACAATTTTGAAAGAATTCCTACTTTAAATAAAAGATTTTGGTTATTTGTAGGTGTAAAACAGACTAAAGTTATGAATGTAAAACTGCAGGCCATTAGATATGTATTTTCCCATTACTCTGATCTTTAAAGTGGATTGTTGCCTTTCTTCTTTCTTGCTGAGATTCTTAATATTCAACATATAATTTGCTAGTAAGACTCTCTTAAATATTAGAAATCTGACCATGCTTATATTGGGTTTTTTTGTTGGGATTCTCTAATATAATTTATACATAATTGTTACTGAGGGGAGGCCTCATTGGGGTCTGCAGCATCCTCATGAGGAGAAGTGCAGGGACAGATCTCTTCTCCCTGGTTACCAGTGACAGGACCTGAGGCAGTGGCACAAAGCTCTGTCAGGAAGGTCTAGGTTGGATATCAGGCAAAGATTCTTCCGGCAGAGGTGGCTGGGGACTGCAACTGGTTCCCCAGGGAAGTTGTCACATGGTGCTGTGTCCAGCCTCACAGAGCTGGACAATTTTCTCAGGCACAGGGTGTGATTTTTGGGACTGCCCTGTGCAGGGCCAAGAGTTGGACTTGATGATCCTTGTGAGTCTCTTCCAACTCAGGATATTCCATGATTCCATGAAACATTAGATGATAGGGATGTCTTTATTGACATGAAGCTTGTAGACCTCCTTACTGTCATATCAAGTGAACTTCAGGGTTATAAAAATTCAATAGCTTGGAAAGATGCTCCGGTAAACATCTGAACTTGAAAATTAGACAACCACATCTTGATGGAGAAGTGCTGAGATGAGTAAGTAATTTAGTATTTTCCAAAGGCCTGTAGTTCAGTCCTGAAATTCTTTTCAACGCTGCTGATAGTTAATGAAGAAATACTACTTTGGGTTGAAACCACCTTATTTTTTGTTTACTGACTTGATTTTGGATTACAGTACAGAAATCTAGGGTGGATTTTGCTGGAGGTTTGTGTGTCTGGAAAAAAGGGAAGTGAATTCCAGCTCCATGCCACATTTATTTTGACGTAGTATTTTCAAATCCTGGCAGGTGTCATTGAAAATTAGCATAGTTGTTCTGCCACTTTAGTGTAGACTTTATCATTTCACACTGGAAGATAAAACTTAGAAAAAGTGCATGGCTTAGAATCACAATATAAATCTCTTATTATTATGAGAGCATGTATGTATCATCTAGACTTTTCAGTAAAATCCTAATTTTGAGCTACTTCTTGTTGTATGCATTATGTCTGCAAGTCCTTTCTGTGGGAGAGCAATGAATGACCTAATGAACAGTTTGCTTGAGTCTTGCTTCCTTGTCTTTATGAATGGGTTGGTATTTGGCTGCTCCACTTGCAGAAAATGTCCAGCTTGGTTGGTTGGTTGTTTTTTTTTCTTTCTAAAGCATACTGAATTGCCATTTACAGCTGCTAACAGAGCGGCCCCAAAAGAGGTTGTTCTTGATGGCTGAATGTAATGACATACCTATAAAAGAAATGGGAACAGTTCTTTTTGCTGCTTGATTAAATACGTATTATTTAATATCTTTTAAGCTAAAATTTTCTGAAGAGTCTTTAAATGGTGTAGCTGAATGATGATTTTTCAAAGCACAAGCCTCTCTTCAGCTTAATCATACTATCTCTGATCTTTTAATTATGTTTTAAGGCCTCTTGAAGTGACAAGGTTGATAGGAAAAAATAACATGCAATCACAAAATAACTGCATGCTATGTTTTTCAAAACTCTGAGGTAGCTACATAATAATTAGTTTTGGAGCTATTAAATGAAAACGCACAGCAGTATTCAGGAATATGTGATTACTCAGAGGATTTCTTTATTAAATCTGTAACTTGTATTAAACAATAGGTGTCCCCCTTCCTCCCTTTATGCAAGACCTTGTGTTAGATGATTTTAAAGTATTTTCCAAATCTGGTTAAATTAATCCCTGGGGCAAATCTACTCAAAGCAAAGGCGTGATATCAATGACTAAGCATGGACATTAGTTAAGACTGAGTGTTGCTGTACAACAGGTCAGTGGACAGAAGAGGAATACTCCTTTTTGAGTAGGATATTTTCAGGCAAAAGAGAGATGCACTGCAACAATGACGTTGTCAGGTCTGAATTGCACATTTGAATCTTGTGGTCTGGAATCAAGCAAGAAGTTTTTTATCTCTTTTACAAATATTAACTAATTTTTATAAGTTATTAATGAGTTGAAAAAATATATATAAAATGTTTTCCTGAATAGATATCAACAGTTTAATGTTTTCTTCTTATTAATAATCCCAATTATGTTTCTTATTTACTTTTTGGTAATACACCAATAGTTTAAGAGTCGCTGTAAGGATCTTCCATTTTCTACTGCCCTCCCCACGGAGTAATCAGAACTCAAAGCAGGACACTTACTTGCTAAAGGACAAATACATTGGGGGAAATTTCAGCTGCCAAGCAGCAGGTCTGCAAGAAGGATGTTTGATTTCAGACAGGTTCAACATCTGTGTAGCAGAAGGTATGTTGTAAAGTGTGTAACAAACCAAGGAAGAAATGTTTGCATCTAAAACTCAGCTTCTACATCAATGCTTTCTTCCCTTTATTTTTACTATAATAGTAACAACACCAGCAGAAGCAATAATAACAATAGTAATAGTTATGATTATGTGATTCTGGCATCTGTTTTATGGAATCACCTGTGGGAACTGCAAGGACAATAATGGATTGAATGGATCTGGATGTGCATAGTAATATGTAGTAGAGATGGAATGCATGCAAAATAGGAACAAAAAGAAACAGAAAGCTGAGGCAATTGTGCTTTACCATGTGTATTGAGCCAGAAGAGATGCTTAATAATGAATAATATCAGAAAGAGGAACATTCACAACACAGTAAATTTTAAAAATGAGAACTGTAGAACAGTTTATGTGGTCAGGGTTACTGAGAAGACCATTTCTACTTAGGGTGCCTGAAGTTTAGAAAGGGAGTTAAATCAATGTACCAGATGTACCGGGTGGAAGTAACAGTTGATGGCAAACATGACACAGAATTACATTTGCTCTGGGTGATGCTTTGGGGCAAAGTCTTCCTGCAAGCATAGTTAAGTGGTCATACTCAGTATTGAAACAAACTCATTGAAACTTATTTTATAAGCACCTTTTGAACACAGAGCTCTGAGAAATGCTTTCTGTGGCTGAATTGCCCATTGTCATTAAATCTTCCAGGTGTAGAAGGCCTTGGGGGTTTTTTTGAAGACTGTGTGTGGAAAAAATTATGGGATTTGAAAATGAGAACTTGGTTGCTTGTCTTCACCAAAACACAGAGCAAGTTGTTTATCTTTAGGGAACTGAAGTGCTAGAAAATGTTTAAGAAACCAGGTATCCTAGAGATCATTGCTAACGAATATATAATGTATCATCACTATAATGGCTGACAGCCTGAAAGTGAAAAATAATTAAAAATGCTTCTTGAATTACGGGTTTTGTTATAAATGGCAGAGTTAGCAGGAAGATTAATTGCTCTTGGCAGCAGCCAAATTTTTATCCATTTTTGAAGGAAGCACAGAAGTATTTCTAGTCATACATTACTATGATTTTTGAGAATATTTTTACCATTCTCTGAGCCTGAGAAATGGACACACAGTATATACGTGATTTTCAAACACAACAAGTCATAAATGCAACTTTCTAAGCTATATGTTTGCTATGAACATTTGAAGTTTCATTTAATTTTAGAAAATTAATAGTTGAAGTCTCAAAAAAAAAAGCATCCTTTTCTATTAGTTCAGGAATTGAGACATATACTGCATTTTTTTTAAAATATTAGCTTGAAATAATTTCTTTTCCAAACTTTCCTTGGGTTAGAACAAGTGAAAAAAAGAAATTCCCTCTGTTCCCCTCCTTCATTCACTTAACCCCCAGTCACTGCTGTATCTGCTAGGTCAACAAAATTTTAACAAGGTGTTTTCTTTGTATTTTTCAATGTAAAAGATGATAGAGGGTGGAGTGTGGTCTCTGTATTATGATTCAGGAAAAAAATCTCTGATAAATGACGTGTTAGTGGAAGTGAATGCTTGAGAGTTTGGGTTTTTTGGTCTCTCCCCCTTCAGTGATTTTTAATTCTCTTCCCTCTTCATTCCAAATGTTAGATAAGACTATTTGGTCATTTCACCACAGGAAGAGAATGGTACTGCATATCTCAAATATTTTCCAAGAGCATTTATTTCTCCATTCATTGTCACAGAGAAGTAGTAACAATGAGACTGTTCTCACTGGAGGCACACTGTTTTAAAACGATTTTTCAGGCCCATGAGTGAGTTTTCATCATCCTGCTTTTGCTGCTCTGCATTGTGGCAAATTGGTACTTTGAGGCAGCAGAAGTGGACTAAAACATCCATAAAACTGAGTGGCATTAGCTGATCTGACAGTATAATTAGTCTGCAACAGAGAAGTGTCAGAGTATGCAATTGTTCGTTCTAGAGTCAGGATAATATCCAAACATATCTGCCTTTCAAAAAAACTTCTTAATGATCAGCACCTCCATTGCTACATTCTAGTCTGCATACAAAATAAAATAGATAAGTAAGACATCAGCAACCTTGTCCTTAGTATGCAGAGATAGATGCAATTCTTGCAGCTTACTGTGAGGTGACAGGTGCTTGATAGAGCAAGCAGCACAAAGGAGCTGGAGCTGTTCCTGCATATGGAGCTGTCTGCTCACTGTCTAGAATTAGAGTCCTCTGTTTATGAGACTGCCCTCCCTTGAGGTTTTTTCTAATTTTAACAGGAGCTGCTCAGTTGGGGCTGACAGAATTGAGCTATAGATACAACAGCAAGATAGATAACATGTAATCAGAGAGTAACACTTAGGAAGAACCTGTGGTGTCCTCATGCCAGCATAACGACCTTGTGTTTATTAAAATAAATATCCTCGAGCAAGACAGTACCAAGGAGTTCAATAACAGAAACATTTTCCTGTCCTCCTGCTGCTGAGTGAACAGAGTCTGAAGGTGCTACCTCTAATTGAAAGCATTCTGCTTGCTCATAACAGTTAAGGGTAATTTATTTGTTTATGACAAATAACTGCATGCAGAGTACATGGGAAAGAGATGGTATAAGGCAAAATTGAGTTAAATTTTCCAGCTGTGCTGAGGAATGATAGCAAATTCCCTGCACTATTCTTGTAAGTGATGCTGATGATAGTAAAAATAAGGTAATAAAAATGTATCAAGGATTTTGTAAGCATTTTTCTGATTTACAGGTAGGTCCATTTTTCCAGTGACACTTTTATATGGCGTCTTCGAATGTCTGTGGGTCTGATAGAAATATGTACCATGCAAACTTGACTTACTGTGTGAGACCCAAACTTGCACAACAGGAAGATAAACTGGTCACCAGAAGTCTTGTGTTCTTGATAATACCTCTATCCAGGGACCTCATGGTCCTGAGCCACCTGCTGTAATTGAGTTGAGTTTTGAGACAAAGATTGGACTTGGGTGATCTTCAGAGGTCCCCCCAGCTTCAAATATTCTGTCATTCTGTGAAATTGTCTGCTGATATATCCTCTGTTGTCATCTGACATATCCTCACAATAATCCCACCAGATGGAAAATTCTAGAGTAATAGATCTGACAGAATAGCTCACAGTGATGCAGTCATCTTTGTGATATAGAATGCAATTAAATATGCTTATATCACTCCTGATACTTCTTTTTCAGGAGGATTTGGTTTCATGGACAGCAGCTGTGGAGATAGTTTAGGGCAGCTGCTACTTAGTGTATGGCCAGATGAGATCAGGTAGTTGAGGAATTTGCTCACCCAGGTTTTTAGTATTTCCAAAGATGAACATACACATCTTTCTGAGAAGCCAGCTGAAGATTTGACAGCCTTCGTGGCACTTTTTTTTTTCTTTCAACTTAAATGCTAGTTTAAGCAGATTACTCTTGTTGCAGTTTGTGTTAATCTCCTTTCTTGTGTCACTGGCACTGTTGAGGAGGCTCTCTCTATTCTTGACAGCTTCCCATTAGGCATTAAAGTAAGATGGCCCATGAACTTTCTCTTCTGGAGACTAACCAGCCTCATTTCTCAATCCTCCTTATCCATCATGTTCATCAGACTCTAACTCATACTGGCTGCAGTTCAGTGCCTCAAAATGTCTTGTAATCTGTGCTTTATACATGAAGTACCCATGGACAGCAGTTGAGTCTCACAAGTGCTGAAGAGGGAAATAATCACTTTCCTCAATCTGCTGGCTGTCACTTTGCTGATGTAGCCCTGTGTGCAGCTGGCATGGGTTACTCCATCCCAGCAGCAGGACTTTGCATTTGCCCTTGTCAGACTTCATTAGGTCTCTGTCAGCCCATGTCTATGGAAGGCCAAAGTGGCCTCAGAAGGGACTGATTGCAGGGACAGAGGCATCACAATTTCCATTTTATATTTTATTGCATTATCTTCCACATGGATAGGGTGGTTTTTTTTTTTGTGGTTGTTTTTTTTTTTCCTTAGGACTAACTTGGGTCTTCCTTTTGATGCAGTTTAAATCTGTTACTTTTGGTCATGTATTCCTTAGGCATGGAAAATGAATTCATGCTATCCTCTTTTTCACAGCTTTTTAGGTATTTGGAAACTTATAATCTTGTATTACTCTTTTATTATTTTCTCTCCTCCTCCTTTTTCACAGCTCTTAATCGCTTTGTAATTTTCCTTGTTTCCTTTGGAATATCTGCAGCTGACCCTAATTTTCATTGAAATGCCTGAAATTTGACATGATGCTCTGTGTGAGTCTTTATCCTTTATAAGTACTGTAGAGGATAATTTCCAGCCTTTTCAAGATTGTGTATTAGCAGGTACATCCCAAATACCATTTGCCGCTTTTACAACAGCATAAAATTAGGTTTAGCTCCTGAACCATAAAAACCTCCAAATCCTTTTCTGTGAAACCATTTTTCCACACTTCCATGCTATTTGTGTAAGAGGATGATGACCCTAGATTCAAAATATTGTCCACCTTTAAGGATAATTTTGCTTGGTTCAGTTTGGTTCTTTAAATTGTAGTTACACATTATCAAGAACTGAAAGTTATGTTTTATCTTTCAGTATCTTCATCATTAATGAAAGCACCGAATGGGCCTGAATCATGGGGAAACTTCAACAGATGTATTTGTTTCATTTGATGAAATGGCATTGATAATGCCTTTTGAAAATTTTCTCTGAGCAACTTTGCTTCTGTAAAAATCTGTTTTCCTCTATGTTGTGCTTTTCCTCCTGTTTATATCAGATGGGGCAGTGTCAAAACCCTGAGTTCATGTGCTAGTGTAGGAAACCATCAAAAAATATTTTATGTTATAGTAGAAAGAGATTACTAGTTGTTATGCATTTGATTGTTTTGATGGCATTTTTTTCTCCCAGTATTTTCCTGAGAACTTAAATTTAGTTAAAACCCTCAAAACTTCCCTGTGTTTTTTTTCCCAAGTGTAGGAAGCTTTTGCCCTCCTCTGGTTCCACCACTGTGCTGTGTAGAAATATTGTTATCAAACAACATGCCAAGTGTCAGAAAATTGTCATAGGACACTGTATATGCTGCTAAGAGGTTGTCTTCACACAATATTCTTTTCCCAATAGACAGTTATTCAGTTAAATTTCTTAATTATCATGAGGCCAAATTATTTCTGTTTGTTTAATTTTCATATTGATATGATGATACTAGATGACTAGGTCCTGCTGTAAATCTGCACACCTTTGTAATACCTAGATTATCATGTGATCAGTTTAGATACTGGCATGGATATTCCAGGGCCCTCCTTTATTCCTTGCTATGATTCTTCTGCTTCATAAATTTTTAAGGTTAGTCATAATTTTTCTGCCTTTCTATGGGTTTCTGTTACTGTTTCCCTTCACTCATGAAGAGAACTGTAACTCAGCAAGAGAAATATTTTTTTTAATCTATCTGGGCTGTATTATGTTGCCATGAAATACATCCTGTGGTCAAATGATGAGCCTTTCTGGACTCTCTTCTGGGCCCAAGCACGCGTTGTCTTTGCATCTGCTTTCTTCTTGAACCCTGTACATTTGCCTGAAAGTATTGAAAACCCAAAATTTGATTATGCCAACCCTTAATCCACTACTTTCCTTTATAGACACCTTTTTTTTCTTATATATGTCCCTGGCAATAGCAGTATCTGCAAGATATGTTTATGTTCAACAAAACAAGTCAGTAGCTTTAGAGGAAATTTTTCAGATCCAGCTTCTAAATGACACAATATCTCCCAGAGCTTCATGTAGTTGTATTAGGAATGCTTTAAGAATTGACATGCCCTAATTTCAAAAGGAACTGGAAAGCAAATTTCAGTCTGATTGCTTTTCCACCTCAGATTCTATATGGCTCCATATTGACTGTGGATACCTGCCAAGATAACTTTGATTAGGTCATCTCATCAATAAGCAATGTCCTTCCAGGAAACCACTTTAATTCAATTAATGTGGCAAGTCAAGCTAGGTCAGAATTGAAATTCAGTAGATATTTGTATTGCAGAGACATTTGTTAATTACATACAGTTTTTCATAAGGGACCTCATCAGATAAAGGCCTTAAAGGGGGAAACAGAAGCATCCAATTGTAATCAAGACATCTATATACATTCTGTGAAGGTAGAGGAAATTAATACTGCATATGTCAGATACTCCGTAGGAAATTTATAAAATTGTACCAGAGAGTTGCAGGGGGGAGGTGGAGAACAGCAGTCAAGTGAAAGGCATTTAAGTGGAACCTCACAGATGAATAAAAAACCCAAACAGTAAAGATGATTGAAGAAAAGAAACACCCATACGTTACAAAAAAAAATAGTCAAGATTAAACATACACTCTGTGTATGATTACATGCAGTAATTGCTGAGGAAATACTAGAATTTAATGCAAGTCACCTAATAACAGTCTTTGTTTTATATATAGATCCCTGTCTATATATATAGAGACCATCTCTACATCTTCCACTGTTCATATTTAATATATTGAAAACAGCCAGGCAACAACATTGTACTTGATCACAATTTTACTCTAACTTCTGACATGACATTTTAAAGTCTGCCAAATTTAAGCAAAAAGATAATAGAGAAGATGATAATGCACATCATGTACTTTTGTTAATTGGCAGTATAAGTAGAGTTAGATGATTTCTGGTAGAAGTAGTCACAAAGTGCTGCAGTGAGTAGTTAAATGAGTTTTGTATGTTCCAGCATAAGATGAAGCAGAAAATATGAAACATGTTAATGTCTGAATTCTTGATTTTTGCCAGAAATATTTAAGTAGTTAAAAGTTGTTTGCCTCATGTTTTACTTCATGTGATCTTGTGCTGGTTTCTCAGGAGCATTTAAATATCCTCTATCACAAAAATGTTTTTTGAGTTAGGAATCAAACATCAAGCAAAACAGTGAAAGGTGATACTGTTCTTCTGTACATCAGTATAACTGCTCTATATATTAGTGACCAAGTTGGCTATTCTGTTATGCAGTAGTAAATTGCTGAGATGAATTCTGAGAAGGGTTTCAAGAAAGCCCTGTGATATGGGAACCATTACCAGTGAAAGATTTGAGAAATTCACTCTGCTAAATTTATCAGTGTTGATTGAGAGGTGATCTCAGAATAGCTTTCAAGTATGTTCTTATGGAAGAGATCGCACATAGATTGTTGTGTTTCTAAGTTGCAAATGTGGCCTCACTATTCATATGTGAAGCAAAATGAGGTCAGGAAAAAAAAAGAAAAAGAAAAAAAAACATATAACTTGACACAGTAGAATTTCTTCTGTCTTTACTAGCTCTATTCACTCCAAGGAAGTGGAGGAAGACTCACTGATTCCAGTCTCTCAGCTAAGACAATTATTATGTTTTGGGGACATCAGTAACATTGCTGAATGTGAAGTAGCACTTTCAAGATGACAGTTCTCTAATCCTTTTCAGGACCTGATTTGTTAGCCTTACTGTTTCCATACACCTTCAACTGAAGATGCAACTCTTTGAAGCATAGAGCATTAAATCAGTAACAGACGTTTGCTAAAATGAAATTGGAGTGGTTGGTAATTCTGTGGGATTTATAGCAAATAACAACAGGCAGGTGCTCAGACAGGTTTATTGATGTGTTATAATGATGTGAAGTGAAGAAACCACAGCAGGAGACCAAGGACCTGCTTTTTGTGTTTACTTAATGCAGTTTTCTAGGGAAAGCAACACATTTCTGAATTTGGGTGGTTTTATTGACTCTGTTGCTACCTTAATAAGGTCTGAATTGCAGCCACCAAACTGATTTGTTTTGCCAGATTTGAAGCTCCAGACTTCTTTAATAAATAAAATCCCCAAAAATTGTATGGGGAGATGCTGGCAATCTTATTGTTCTGTTCAACCATTACTGATGTGAGGGGTGAGAAAAAAAAGATATCCAGGGAAGTGGCAGATTTGGCTTGATGACATTTAGAAGCATGGTCCATACAGCCAATACAAGATATGATCATGTTGTATTTTGTGAGTCCTACACAGCAGGGGAAAATACAGTTGTTTGTCATCATTACTTGTCCACCCTACCAATGGCAGAGCTGTCATTCAGACTGATTACCCCAAAGCAACAGAAACTGCAGCAGAAGTTCCAAACTAATTTCAGTCAATAGAACAGAACAATAGCTTTGTTTAGTGACTGATTTAGTCAAGCAAGCACTAAGTGTAAGGTAATAAAGATTTTGTTCCTAGGATTTTTTTTTAATTGTTTGTTTAACAGTAATGAAGTGTGTTCATGCCAATTTTTGTCTGAATATATCACTGATTTTTCTATTGTTGGGAACAATGTTTAACAAAAGCAGTAATAGTCAATTTTAAGCATATTTTTATAAATGTATTCTTAATTCAAAAAATAGGTGTTTGAATCTGATTCAAACAAGTTTTTACAGTTTGGTTTTTTTTTGTCTGGAAAAAGAAACAATTGAGATGACCTGTGATGTAACCAAGGTGGTTTCTGAGCTTGGCCTCATATTTCTGTGTGTGAATTCTAATTGCCCCTGGATACATAGGCCCATTTTATCACTGAAATCTTATTTAATTTGCAGTTATAAAGCACCATGAACACAATTTCAAAAATGAAATGAGACTTGGGCCTTGAAATATATTCTGTTAATGTCATATAATATTTAGTAAGCCTGTGAAAGTAATGAGAATATTATTGTGGAATAAAGCTATGCTTATATCTCAGGTTCATGGATTTTATGGAAGAATAACCTCATCCTAGATCTTGTGAGATTTCCATACCTATGCTGCATAACTTCCAAGTAGACATGTTCTTAGCTGTTAATTTGCAATGCAGATGAAAGAGTCCTTGGGTAGCAAGATTTCGATCTTTTGCCAGCAGCTTAAATTTTCATTTAAGACAATGTTTAAGAAGTATTCAGAAGATAATGTAGAAGAACTCATTAAGAGAAGACATCAGTGTAATACACAGGATATTCTAATTATTATCACAAACTACAAAGTTTAAAAAAGTGTTTTCAGAAATCAGCTGAAGTAGGACTACTACATACTGGGAAGCTTCCAACTTCTCAGAAAAAAGACAGGCTTGAAAGAATGAGTAGAATCTACTGCAAAGGGTTATTCATAATATGCTATTATCAAAGTTAAATAGGTTTTTTAGGAAACCTAATCATGTTGGCTTGTAGGTATAAGTTGAAGGTGGGGTGCCTGCACTAGACAAAACTAGCAGGTCTTTAACACCAAAATAGAATGTGATGTCACACACACACCAAGCATGTGTAATGCACTTGTTTGGATAAAGTTTTAGAGCAGAACTCTTTAAGAGATAAGAGGAAAAAATCTGTAAGTAATTAATCTCTTTCCAAAAACTAAAGAATCTTTCTCCAAAAAGAATCTTTCATCCTACTTTAAGATCTGCCTGCTTCTGATCCCAGAAAGAGGACATGGAAAGCTTTCATACTGCTTTAGCTAAACTGTTAAGGGAATGGATTTGCATAACTTGTAATACACACATATTAATATAAAATATTTAATATATAAACTTTCAATGTGTATAAAGCATTATAGGGTAGTTGAGGTTGGTGGTCAAGCCTCCTACGCACAGCCAGGACAGCTTGGGGTCAGACTGCTCATGGCCTTACCCAAATGAATCTTGAAAATCTCCAGGGACCTCAAGACTGCAGTTACTGTGAGCAGCCTCATTTAAAGCTTGATTAGTCTCATGACAGAGAAATCAGAACCTCCCTTGTTTTAACCTGTGTGTTCTTTCTCGACTTCCTCCCTTACACCACTGTGAAGATGTCCTCCTGTAGAAACTGCCCCTGCCACCTCCCAGCCCCCCATGGTATTTGCTGTGAACAGTCCCAGCTCTCTCACTTTCTCCTCACAGGACAAGTGAATCTGACCCTGGCCATCTCAGTGACCCTTCACTGGACTTGCTTCTGTTTGATTCTGCATTGAGAGAGAAAATGATGTGTTGTTTTTAGTAACTAAAAGCTAAAAAATTGGCTTTTGTGTAAAAGTTCTCTTTCAACTATATTTTGAGTTGTTTTGTTCCCCAGTTCTTTGGGGACACACTGCTTCTCAGTAGAGTCAAAAGGTTTCCTGCCATACTTGGTAGTTTGCCTCATCTCAGATTTCATGGGAGATCTCAGAATGGAAGATAAATAAGGACAACATATAAAATACCTCGCCTTTCTCTCCACTGGAAATCCCACCATGTGCTACATTTTTTTTTCCCTTAGGGTAAGGAAATTTTTCTTTAGAGACTTTTTGGATCACAATTTTTACTTACTCAAGACTGCAGTAACATATCCTTCTGCGATCCAATCAGCTACTGTGGTTTGCCCTGTGAAAGCTTAAAACCTACATAGTTTCAAGCAAATTCATTTTGATGTGATTGCAGCCCTTTTTCCCCCTTTCTTTAAGGCAAGTTGTTGATGCAGAGGAGAGGAAGCTTGGTTGTCCAGTCTGAGTGCTTAAAGCCTGCCAATTGTATGGTATGACAAAAGAAAGTAAAAAATATATATTTGTTACCATAGCAACAATAAAACTCTTCCTCTAACTGCATTGAAAAACAACATCTATCCTCTCCTCCTGAACTGTTAAGAAATTATATCTGAAATATTATCTGTGAGATATTCTACACTGAACAGAAATGCATATTGTTTTATTAAACTGAGACCTTTACCCCCCAAGAAGTCATTGTATTCATGCAAGGGTATCACAAAATTATTTAGTTTTCACTGGAACTTTATCAAAATTAAATTTAATTTAAAATGTTTTATACAGAAAAACATGATGAAAATTGGAATTGTGAATTGTATTTTGCTGTATTTTTTGTCCCTATTCCGTTCCAGAAATCATAGTATGGGGATGGACAATTTTTTGCAAAACTGAGTTAGTCACCATTGGTACAGCATTATTTAGTTTCCCACTGAGGGATGCCAGTTGTCAAAGTGACCAAGACAATATTGCAGACAGCACTGTTTTTGAATTTGGTCTTCTATGCTTTTGTCCTTCTAGCTGATTTTTTTTTTTTGCCAGTTTGTACTATGTGTTTCAAGTTTGCTCCAATATGTTGTGCAGTATGTGGTGGTGTGGGTAACGATCAAGTGGCACATCCTTTCAGGTAAAATTCTTTCAGCTGCTGTGATTTCAGGGACAGTTTGATTGCCTGCTCCTTAAAGATGTTCACTTCCAGCTACTTGCTTCAATACTTCCAGCACATCTGATGACACTCTTAGCAAAAGATATTTTGAGTTCCACAGGCTGCTGCATTGCTTTATAGAGTCTACAGGAGAAGTATTTAATTTTATTCCTGTCTTGCACATAATACCTGCAATACAAAGAGTTTTATAGTCAGTCAAACTGAGGTAATATGGGTTGAACAACTCACGAAGGAAGGTGCATGTTTTGGTTTTTGGTTTTGTTCTTCCCAAATCAAACCTTTCTCTTTATTCATACATTCCATTGGCAGAGCAATTTTCTCTTGAAATACAAAGTGACATTCAAATAAAATGGAATCAATTTTGTTAAATTTTTCTAGGAAAATAGTTTTAGAAGCATCAAAATGAAATTTCTGTTTATTTTCCTTTTCCCCTGTTTTAAATTTCATTATGTGTTTACATGACTTTAGAATATTTTGCATTAAAAGCCATTGAAGTTCCTAATTCCCTTGGGTGCTAAAAAAATAAAATAATCTTTCTAGTGTTCTCTTTAACTTTTGAGGACAGAGAATTACTGTGCATGGTGAATACATACTAGAGCCAGGAATAAAGGATTTTGAAATATCAGACCAGCATTTTTAATCATTGTGCTCTGTGATTTGCCACAGTATTTCACCTTTAAACAGTGTCTGTAATTAAAAATCTAGTCTTTGAACAGAATTTACTCATTATTTTCCTGTATTGATATTTAATTGCTAATGGTATATTTTTGGATACCATTTGTGTTCCATTTTCAGTAGGCTGACATTGTAATCTACCTCAAAACTACACATTAGATGTCTACCTTCATTTAAGGAAATTGCCTGTGCTTGAGTGACAGCCTCTTCTAAGTTTATTTCCCTCCTCCATATCTGTGGTATGACTTAGGGTTATATAACCATGGTTTCATGTTAGTGAAACAACTTAGCCTGTCTTAAAACTGCACTGAAAAATGGCTAATAAAGGATTTTTTTTTTTTCTTCAACTACACTGTTGTAGTTACCTAGAATGCAGGAAAGATGCAGAGTAGATCTGCTGAGCTGCTTATATCAAGTGAGTGAAAATGTAGATGAGTGACACAACTGTAGTTTTTAAATAAATGTACCTCTTTGCTGAAAAATAACTGTTACTGTGTTCCACAAACGCAGGATATGCAAGGTGCTGTTCTTTCTTCAACTGCTTTTTCTCCCCTACTCAGAAACTGTCCACACATTTTGAGCAGCTTCTCCTCTGTAATTTCATGAGCAATTTTTACTTAACCTCCCAGGCTTAAAAAAATAAAATTATTTATCTGTGTTAATTATAGGAAAATTAGTGGAAACTTTTCCTCTGCATATTTATTACCTTGAATTTTATAGTGTGGTCCTGTGCTGTGGGATGGAAAATAAGGGTTTAGGGAGTAGTGATTAAGCATTTTGTGTACAATGTGAAGGTGACATAATCACTCTTCAGTATGTAAGAAGCAAAAATTTTCAGCAGCTACTGCTCTCTTTCTTGGATTAAGCTTCTTTCGCATTGTATGACGAACAGCACAGTCCAGATTACTTAGAATTTTTCTCTGTTTTTGTATTAAGATTTTGTTGTCAGCAGTGATTGTCTGCTCTTCTTTGCTGTCCCAAGAGCAAACTGACCCTCAGCCAGATATTCACCTTTCTGACTCTCTGTACGCCACATACCATGTCTTCATCATTCAAGATATCTTCAAAGCATCAAAATTTACCAATATCCTGGAAACATTTCCTCTCCTACTTTTCATACTCTGCCTTTTACCCCTTTTCACCTTCAGAGAAACTCTCATTTTTTTTCCTTTCTTAAAATTGTTTTTATGGATTCCCTTAGAGATGTGGCATGTTCAGAAATGTTCTTAATAATATATACTGTTCCCATACCACTATGTTAATTCTGAATCATATGCATTTTGGGGGGATTCTTTCAAATTCTCTGACAAAATAGTTTTGACAAGAGCTAAAATGGTACAGTCAGAGCTATTTCTGCTCCAATTAATCTTTACTTTAAAAGGTGTCTCACAGAGAGCTGCAGAAGTGAAAATTCATCTTTCTGAAAATTGCCAATTTCCATCAGCATTGTCACTGGCTAAGAAACTGTTTCTAGGACATATAAAATTAAACTGAAGGAATCTTTTTTCCTGACTTTCAAACAGGCTTGTGTTACCAGCTTCCAGTAAAACTGCAGTTGATGTATTTCGTGGAAATAAATTAAAAAATGATGAATTTAGGCAGACTCAAGAACAATCTTAGCAATGGTGAGAGTTATTAGGTTGCAGGACATTGAAATTTCTCATAACTTTCATATTTATCCTAACACTGCACTGGTCAACAGACAAGAAAATACATTCTTAGAGACAACATTGACCAAAATAACATAGAAGCACAGAAGTTGAAGTAGTCACTTGACCTTGTGTATCTATGTCCTAATCTTCTGTAATGAATTACCTGTTGCTGCACTGCTCAGGCCAGCAGTGTAAGTCATCTTATGAGTGGGGTCTCTGAATACTGGAAAAGTTCAGTCAATTTCCAGGAGTAATAACCTCCCCACAGTGCCATGCGGCCGATCAGTTTTTTTCATATGCTGTGCTGCATCATGTAGATAATCCCTCCCAAAATGAAATATCTCCATTTGCTGCATCTGTGCCCAGTTATGTTGACTAAAGGGAATGTGGAATATTTCTGCTCTTTGGTGTTTTTGTTTTGGTTCTGCTTAAGGGGTTAATTATGATGATTTAAATTGAAATCCTGGTAAATGAGATATTCTGATACAAAGCTGCAGTTATTTTTAATATTTATCTAACAACTAAGAGAAACTTTTTATTTTGACTAATGCATATTTATGCTGCCCCAAATAGGTTCTTCAGGATATTGCCTGGTCATTTATTCAGTACAACATCCATCAGAGCTTTGAAAGGTGGCAGGTAAAGGTTCTTGAAACTAACATTCAAGAATGGCTGTTAATGATGTGCCCTTTCCCAGAGATCTTAGCTGTCTGCCTTGCCCTTAAAAATTAAATATTAGATCAGACTTGAAACATGAAGTTTTTGGTTTCTTGTTAAATTCTCTGATATTTTCCACAGGCTTCTAACTTTACAAAGACCTATTTTTAGAAATTTGTGATCTCTTTTCATACCATGATTCTTAGTGTGAGAAAATAAACACATTCTGCTGAAGGCATGGGCACATTATTGGGCTCTTACTGGCTTCCAAAGCATCTAGTGGCCATCTTCCACAGGTTGTTGTGGAGAGTGTTTTCCTCTCAGTGTTTTATGCTTCCTATTGCTGAAATAGGTCACGTGTCAGGCAGGAGGAGAAAAGGAAGTTATGCTCCTGTGATCACTGCTATATTTAAATAACTGCTCAAACTGTCTTTTTTGAAGAAGGTACAAGTTGCCTGAAGGTGCAAGTTCTATGTCCTTAGGAGGGAGCTTTTATTCCATACTTCACTGTTTTCAGGTCTACGTACGTAGCTATAAACGTTATATTTTGTCTTTGAAGTAAAAAATGAGATCCTGAACTTTTATGTTTTCCTTCAACAGAAATACATTCTGTGATGAAGTATTCTTAGCAGTAATCTGACGATGAACATATCCTGTGATGTACTCAGATCAGATGGCTCCAATATTGTAAAAATTTAGAGCAGTGTGAAAATTTAGAAATTAAAAATGCTGGAAACTTGAAGTAGTTGTTATGTAATGTATTTTCTCTGTGTGAATCATATATTCTAGCTATAATCTACAAAAGGAAGTAAATATAAATGTATAAACATGGATATAGGAAACAAACAGAATGACATGGCAGTAAAATATTTGCAAAGCTGGAATCAAACATAAATAGGGAGAATTAAGCAAAAGACTAGCCTTTCCAAACCAGAGACTCAGGAGCTGATGGTTTGATCTCGGTTGGGTTTGCAGCTATGCCCCAGCAAAGTTTGTAAGAACAGGACTGACAGCATCCTGATGGGGCAACAGTGAAGCCATCCTGCTTGGGACCATGCAGCACCTGTCAGCCATGCACATCTTTATGGCTATTCTCAGTACCTGAAACTTTCAGATTTCATCACAGAAGAGAGAGTGCTTTTGCAATGATCAGATAGAGACAAGAGTAGAGTGTTGGTCTTCTGGGTAAGCTTTTGAAAGACTAGCTCCAAGAATGAGTTAGGCAATGAAAGTCCTGGGATTGACCATGTTGTACTGAGCGACTGGTTACTGCACATTTGGAGCTCTAGTGTGCATGAGCCTTTGTGTTGTGCCATGGTACAAGATCTTCTGACTGATTATTTCTACTCAAGGAGTTAGTTTGACTGAGAAAGGCTTAGGAAATCAGTTTTCTTTTGTGAGTTGCTATTGTCAGGAATAGAGGTTAGTCTCTGCAAAAATATTTCTAAGAACAGACAATTCATGCCCTTGCAGTGCTGGCACTGAGAATTACCAGTGTACTGTAACCTTTAACCTGTGCATAGTTTAGAACATTTGTCTGAGTCCTTGTGCTACAATTAATGCATTGTTAGATTCAGGGCCTGACATTTGTTACTGTCATCATAACCATTGTTGTAAGAAAGCAATATTCAAACCTGAACTGGTTTAATGCCTGACTCCTGAGAAAGCACAACTGACACTAATTTACAGTCTCAAAATAAGCTGGAAATTCCTGTTATTATTATTTGTGTTGCTCCAGTCTGTCCCCTTGAGGCAGTAAGAAGGAAAAGAAGCTGATAGATAAACTGATAGATGTTGAGGAAATACAGTTATTTCCTAAAAGTATTCTTAAGGTCTCTCTCATCTTTCAGATATTCAGGATAGAATACAATGGGTGTGGGGAGATCGGAACTCTGTTTCACTGATTTATTTTTTCCCTTAATTTTCAGTATGTCAAATTTACTTAATTTTCAGGGTTCCCTTCTCCACTCATCATAAGAAATTAATCAACAGTAATAAGCATAAAAACTTCTGATTTTAAGTGTTTCTTTAATTTTAAACCAATTATTAAAAAATAGCGGCTCATTTCTATTTTCCTTCTTTAGCTATCAGAATTATTTGAATCCTTCACTTGAGTTATTCTTTCATTTAATCATCATTATCATTATAATCCTGGAATATATATCTCATTTTCCCCTTTTAAAATATGCCTATTATAAGTATTTTAAAAGCATCTTATTTGTCAGAAAGTTTTTCTCAGCTCCTCCAAAGGACAGAATAAAATAGAATATAAGTGAGTCTTGGATATTGATGTGAAATAGTTTTCTGGGTCTATGTTTCTATCACTTCAAGGTCTCATCTTGAGATGAATGTTGCCTGGGAACTGAGAAGCAGGGGGAAGATTCTCCCTTACTAATAATACAGGCTTTTTCTCTCTCATCCTTACCTTCAGGTGTTCTCTGTGTCTGGGGAAGCTGGCCTGAAAATTCATAATCCTAGTTGTGAGACCAGAGTTAATAAATATTTTCGTAGGAATGTTTAAGCAGAAAAGAGAAATCTGGCCAGGATTTGTTGATATTAGCAATGAAGAACAAATACATGAAGCAATGGTTATTAAATTACTTTGACATGATAAGTTCTTAGAAATTATAAATGCAGAAAAGAATTGAGTATATCTAAGAAGAGCTTGCACTAAAGGCCTACACTTCTCTGTACCAAGAGCAACCTACTTCAAATAGAATGAGATTTCAAACCTGGGAAAATGTCATCTTATGTAGAATTCTCTATAATTTTACATAGATATATTCATAAAACTACTTTAACATCTTCTTAAGTGGATGGGAGAAATGGACTATGTTATTCTTCATGAGATCATGACTCAGAAAAATAATACTAAAAGAGAATGGCCAATTATGCCTTAGTAGCAGAGCAGGAGGAAAGGATGGGAGCACTTCTAAGTGAATCTGAAAGATTTACAAAAAGACTGTTTGATGTGCAAGAATTATGGACAGAAATCAAAACAAACAGCAAGGCATCATTCCAAAATACTAGCTGCATTCTATAAAAAATAATGATATTAATTGATATTCTCCTTGTGTATTGCGAGCTAATTCCCTTCATAACCAGTAGATCTTTCCAGGGTATATACTACAATCACTTCCGTTATTGTTTTACTAAATTGACCTCATACATCTGTCTCAAATCCCCTCTGATCTCTAGCCTTATACAACCTGAAGTTCACCTTCAGAGTCATTTGCAGTTCTTAACTTTTTCTTTCAGTGCTTTTAGGTCTTACCCTCTGAAGCTTTTGTACCTATTTTGGATGGAATAGTATTAATTTTCTTTGGAGTAGCTTGTGTGGATTTGTGCTGAAAACAGTGTTGATAACACAAGAATGTTTTTGTTATTGCTGGGCAGTGCTCACACAAAATCAAGACTTCATCCCCCACTGCCCAGCAGTGAGCCGGCTGGGGCTGCACAAGGAGCTGGGAGGGGACACAGCCAGCACAGCTGAGCCCAACCATCCAAAGGGACATTACAGACCATAATGTGTCATGCTCAGCAATGAAACAGTGAGGGGGAAAAGATCTGCAGGTACTGCTCTTGCTTAGAGCTGGCTGAAAACTGGTCAGCTGGTGGTAAGCAATGAGTTTAGTTGGATTCTTTAATAATTTGCTTTTCTTGGTTTTTTTTATTTATTTTTGTAGGGGATGGAAAAGGCATCTACCTTTTTTTGCTCATATTAAACTATTCCAACATATGACTTTTCACAGTTTTAGCGTTGCAATTCTCTCACACCCATCAGGGTGAAAAGTAAGCAGGCAGTTGTGTGTATTCAGCTGCTTATTTGGCTTAAAAAGCAATATTAATTCAATTCTACACATAATTTCCTTCCTTCATTTCTTTCACTTTCAGCTCTATGCCTTCTCTCCTGCTTCTTTTAGCACTTGGAATGGCATCTAGCTTGCATTAATTTTCCTTTCTTCTGATCGTCTTTCAAACTTTTCTTATATACACTTTTTCAGAGACTTACAGCTGTTGTAACTGCAGTTAGCAATGAACTGATTCTTGTTTAAACTCTAAATTAAAAGATGAGGACAAAAGTATGGTTATAAGTGTTATTTTATTTGCCTTATTTGTAGGGCTGTTGGACTGGATTAGTCAGGATTCTGCTTACATGGCAATACAAGGTTTTATGCAGTGCTTTGTAATAAATCCACTGGTAATACTGTAGTGTAGTTTTCTGAAGCTATAGATGAATAATAAGCTCTTTTTTAATATGTAGGTCAAAAAATGTGAACCCATTTTCGATTAACAAGTTGATAATTGCTTAATAATAATATTGTTACTATGATTTTTTAATTTAATGTTCTTAAAGTTCATCTATAGATAATTCACTAATACTTTCAAGCTCATAGCTAACACTTGTTAAATTTTCATTAGTTTGAACTAGCTCTAGTTTTATTTTTTTATTGAAAGATTATACAACTAGTCAATGCCACTGAAAATTTTGAATTATGTATTAAGGGAGGTGGGTTGGTGTCACTCAAATTCTTTATATTTTCCATGAGAGAGATTTTCAATTTTCTTCAATATATATTCTACTATTTGCTTTTGTATTTATTCATTGTGACTAGTCTCTTTCCTCATCTAAAACACCCTCAAAAATGAGGTGTAGTTTGACCAATGCCAATTTAAATAAAAAGATTAAGGGAATATTTTAACGAGGGCAAATCAACATCAGAAAATAAATATGACAATTTTCAGAAAGCATTTATTTTCATATGTAACCCCTCTCTGCTTTGGGAAAGCACCTAGGATTCCTAACAGTGCACCTTTCCTCTGGTTCTTTTTACATAACTGATACAGAAAGCTCTTATGCCTATTCATAAGACTATTTCTATTCTGAATAGAACATTAGGGTTTTAATTCTGTTTAAAAGCAGTGATTATAAACAAAATTTCAATTATATCTTAGGAGAAATTTTAACTTTAGCAAATGTCTGTGTTCTGTTATGACAAAAATTTTCTTATGTACTGGTAGGAGCATGAGTATTAATAAGTCAAATGGTTGCAAATATTGTATAATAGAATTTAATTGCTATTTGCTAGTTGTTTTCATGAACATATAGCATTTTAGATATTATATTGAGAAGCATCTGTCTCGGCAACTGGCAGGAACTTTTGAAAATATTCTGTATTTTTTCTTACCCACATGTTTAACAATAGACACATTGGACCCACCCCACCATGAGGTCTGGTAAAAAAATCAGTGTTATTGCCTGCTGTCTCACTTATGATTTCTGCTTTTATTCTGACTGACAGTTAATTATTACTTTATTACATATTACTTTATTACAGTTCCTGCATTATGTTTCTGGTTTTTTAAATGCTTCATCAAATTTATGTGAATGGCATTGGGCTCCCATGGCATTGTCTGAACTGCTTTTAGGTTGCCTACCGTTTTGATGTTGTTTGTAGTTTTGTGGAAGCATTTAGATTTTTAAGCAGGCAATCCATGTTTGAACACCTGTTAGAAAGGAAGTACTTTGCTGCATTCACAAAATGCTAAGAAACTGCCAAGAACTGGATTACATGTTTATAAACACAATAAAGAAGGTTAAGTAACATCTTACCTTACCATCTTAATTATGAGACAGTCTCAGAATTGAAATGTAACATGAATTGATTTCTTAGTTCTGTTTTAACTGATATGGTCCCATTTCTGCTCACAGCAACCAGACTTTACTTTCTTTACATGCAGACCTTCAATTTCAGGCCTGAAAGCTAGTAAAGCCTGTTTAAACTGTACACTGACCTTGTTTTTCTGAGCCGTGTACCTGTGTTCCATCAGTAATCTCAAGAAACTTTTATTTCCTTTCTGCTAAATTTGGGGATGAAGCAACATGGTAAAGTTCACAAGGGAGATAATGGAAGTGAACTGAATCTTGGATGCATTAACCTGTAAATTTTGAGTGTCTCTTATCAGGGCATCTTAAAATCCATTGATTTCAAATAGCTCAGTTCTGTGAGTGACCAGGATTCACAAATACTTGCCTGATTCTCTGTGGCTTTTTTTTTCCCGCCAGTAACACACAGGCTGCCAGAAGTGAAGTAGAATTTGTTTTCTGTGTCTTTCTTTTTTCCTCCAGAGATTTGGTCCTGCACTATATGGGAAATACAGGAATAATGTTCAAAATAGAATCGTAAAGCATTTGGCTAAAACAGAGGAAACACTAGCTAATATAATACCTACAACATATTTATTTCTTCTCTCTTCTGGGAGGCAACAGCCCTATTCTGGCGTCTGAAAAGATTCTGCATTTTTTCATAATGTTAATAAATTGTGAAAATAAGTTGGTTACAATAATGTCTTGTCTGGGCAGTACTTGACATTGTTTAATGCATTTATTGGGGTTAAGGAAAGAAAGGGTAGGAGGATGTATTATGGAAGACTAAAGTCTCTCTCGTGGTGTTGCAGAAGAAAAATTCCAAAGTCTTTGTAATTTAGTTGTGAGATGTGTAACTTTTAAACCTCATAGCAACGCCACCTCTATATGACTCCTGGAAGCTCAAAGTGCTACTCAGTTCACTTCCTATGAGCAGCTTTCACTGATTGTTCCTTGTGCTGCAGCTGTAAAACAAACAAGCAAAGCTGTAAGGAGAGAAGCTCGTGAATTGTAGGCACTACTGTACCTTGATGGCCTTAGAAAGTTTGAAGCTGTCGCCTTTGCTTATGGATAAAACATAAAACAATACTCAAGCTTTCCTGTAGTAGTTACATTATCTGCTGCTTAGTTTTTGAGCAGTAGAAATACTGACCAAAACCTGAGCTCTTCCAGTTAATTCAGTGTAGCTGTATAACTTCTGAAATTTCTGTTTTAGAGTACTGCCTTGAATTGTTTTGTACTGCACTTGTGTTGGCTCTTACACAGTTGCGTTCTGAATTCTCAGAGGGATTTTGATTGAGTAGTTGCCCGTGACACTGCTGTATTTGCATTCTAATGTTTTTAAGGGAAAGAAATAATTTGAAATGTAAGAGCGATGTTACATAAGCTTCAGGTATGCTAACCCATTTTCAGGATGAAAATTGAACCTGAAGCAAAGTCCTTAATTGGCCCTTCTGTTTACTCAACACCACTGAAATTAGGCACAATTCAGTCTTTTTTTTTTTTTTATTTTCAGCAAAAAAAAGCTCTGTGGTTACATTTTCTCCCTATTTCACTCATTATAAGCATTATTTTAGTCCCCTCTACACTATTACCTTATGCTCCTCTGAGTTAAAGGGACTGACTAGTACTGAACACATTTTGTTGTGGGCTAATTGGCTGGCCTTGCATCAACTCTGCTGCTCTTCTGTCATCTAGAAAACTTCATTTACCTTGCAGGGTAATGCTATGGGTTACCTTTGTGGCAAACCCCTTTCCCCCAAAAAACCAAAACCAAACCAAAAAAGTATGGCAGAAAAGCAACATAGAGATGTGGCTTTGTGCAGAAGAAGTGTCTGTATAAGGATAAATTTGGAAAGGCTGGGGCAAAATGTGAGTTATAACTAAAAAAAAGGATTATAAGACTTTATAAAACGAAGATGAAGAAAAGAAGATGAGTTATTTAGTGAATCATCATGAAAAAGGGTGAATTACAAGCCTATTTTTAATAATAAATTAAAATACAGGCAGAAAAATAAAACTGAGTTAACTCAGATAAATCTAAGTTTTTTGTTTATTGTGTTGTGATATCCTAGAAGTAGTTAAGTAGCTATAAATTGTTACTGTTGGAGAACTTGCAGGACAGCTTAAAAAGAGTCAGCATTGAACCTAGCTGGGGCTTTTAGAGGACTATAAAGTACATTTAACACATTACCCTGCTGCTGAAGTAGCAAGTTAAAATAAAAAAAAAGTACAAGTGCAATATAAATCTATATATGACATAGTAATATTTCCACATCACTGTGGATGGGAATTTTGTTTATATCTGGGTGCTCGAGAAGTTTTGATAAATACAAAAATTGTGACAGTAGGAAAAAAAAGCTGGTGAAATTCCCAAAGGTTTGTGGTATGGGTTTTTACACAGAAGAGTGAGAGCAGTTGTTCTCATTCTCACTGCAGGTGAGACAAGAAGTTGTGTTTTTATTTTCTAGTTTTAAACACTGGGAATACAATATTAAGGATAACAGAATAATGGAAAAATACTGTCATAGTTTCTGTCAATAGTTTCTCAAAGTAACTAGGAGGCAACTAGGCAGAAGGCTGTCTGGACCTCCTTGATTCTATTCCAGTAAATTAGTATATGTGCTAGTTGATTAGCTGAATTCTTTGGAAGTCCTACATTTGGAGGATATTAATAAATAAACATGACATTACTCTGAGGGTGTGGATGTTAAAAACATCTTACACATTTTACTATCCTTAAACTTGCCATGTTTAATCATTATCATTCTCTTAGCTACAATGTTTCAAGTTAAAGACCCTCTGAGGTGTAGACAACTCTAATTATTAAAGCGTTGACTAATGGTTGTGTAAAATTTTATAATTACATCAATATTGCATCATGCTGATTAGATTTATTTTCATATTTAGAGTATCTCATCTTAATTCACTTCCTTATCTAATTTTTTTCCCTTAAACTCACAATGTTAAGCTTTCAGTAGTGCTTATTAAAACATAAAATATTTTTCATGAGATGATAAGTGGTTTCAGCTCTTCATGTTTAATACCGATAGTTTTGGTCACTATTTGAGAATAGACTGTGAGAGAAACTATTTTAGAGGACTTCATAATCTTACTTCTTCATAAAACCATTTTACTCTTCCCTGAATTATCTTCTGTAATATGCCATACCAATGACTTCTTAAATGTCAGTAAATGGATTTTTTCCCCCTAAATTTTACATTCCTCTGGTTTAATTTCATCTTTTCTGACTCAAATTTCTAATATTTTTATTCTAATGGTTTTTGCTTCCATACACTGTATATTCAAAATAAGCAAAAGGTACCAGGGGTTAGATATTTCTATGTGGTCACTGCAGGTTCTAATCACACTTATACTCTTGGGTGACAATCTTAATATTATGTGGCCATGCACATGGGTGTGAAACAAAGCTTCACTACGTTATCTAAGGCAGAGAGGCTGCATTGAACTGCTGCATTCTTAGGCAGGAATAGTTATCTTTTAGACATATGGAGGCATTTCTATGAGACATCTGTAGTATGGCTGACGACTGGTTCACAGGGGTCACAAACAGTAAGGAAAAAACTAATAATTTAGTTATTCAGTTAAAAAAAATATTCAGAAATCTGAAGGAATACATTCACTTGTCAAAAATGCTTGAAATTCCCTATTGACAGCAAGTTCCACAACACTAATGGAAATCTTTTAATGTTTTGTTATTTTAGGATAAGAAACAAAACTTGCTAGAGTTTGTTTGTATGTACATGAAACCAAATTTTTAAAATCAGTTTAATTTCCTACTAAAGGGAAAGTTATGTCCTCTTAAACTTCTGTCAGAGCAGTAGAAATGAACTGTATATAGAGTATATATACACATGTATATATGTATAGAGTATTCTTCATTTTCTTGCTAGTCTATTCCACTCTTAAATTGATTTAACTGCAAGAGTCTATTTTTCAGCCTATTTCTTTTCTTCGTGTGTTCTCATTAATACATATTGAAAAGGGATAAAGGGAGGTACTCTGGGACATAATATGCAGGATTTTCTTGAAATCCTTTTTCCATTAATATTCAAGGAAAATCTGATTTTTTTTGCAAAAGAAAAATGTTAAGATTTTTTTTGACACGATTCCATTTTCTGTTAGACTATTTGTGAAAGACGTTTTTGGTAGAAATTGAGAATACTTGCTTCCTGAAAATAAAACCCTTTTTCCTGGTAGTACAAAATAAAACAGAAATACCAAACTCCCTGCAGCTCAAGTAGCACTAACCTATACATTAAACATATTGTGAGTTATAAAATACTATGTTTACCCTTACAAATAAGATTTAATTATGCTGATTTTTAATGAAATTGTGGCAAGTTTCTGCAAATTTCACAGCTGTCGTAATGTATTTTCAGGTACTATCACAATGTGGCTAGCAAAAAAACCTGTGAATAATTTAACCTATGTTTTGTTTGTTTGTTTTTTCTTTCAGAAATGAATTCCCTTATTGCAAGAAATTGTGGTTATTTATCAATTCAGAAAGAAAACAGACGGATGTTCTCTTGGGTGTTCTGAACAACATGTAAGTATACTAAGTTTACTGTAATGATGATTATGTCTTCAATTTAGGTAGTGTTTATTATTTGATTTTTAGAAAAACCTTTACTTAGAGATGTTACTTAATGTATTTTTTCATCACAGCAGCAGCTAAGATACAGTGGCAGATTGTCTGAAGTAATACCTTCTGGGAGATATTTTTATCCTCTTGTTTTACTTTGGACATTAATATTCATCAGGCTCTACTAATTTGTAAGCTTCACATAGGAAGGTTCATAGCAACACAAGTTAAAATCAGTCCTAATTGATAAGCAAAGCTCAAAAAAAAGTATATGGGACCTACCTGGTCAGCAAAATGACCTGGCACTAGATAAATGCCTTTATTAATTAATTTTCCCCCAAAATAGTGGTATTGTGACCTTTTCTGGTAGGAACTGCAAAAACACAACTACACAGTGGCTGACAGAAGTGTAAACTCTGATTAAAATTTTCAGTTTGGAGGAGATGCTAAGTAATATTAATGACCTTCTCTGACTTAATACACTAGTACAGAAATGGAGGCTAAAAAGGCTGTTTGTTCTTTCCCAGGGCAATGTGTGCAGAGCATTGTCACTGCACGGTAGCAGCATTGTTTCTGGTATGGCTAGTGGAGCAACAATCTTAACTTTTCTTCTGTTGATGTTTGATTTCATTGCTGTAAGCATTTCCTGCCTGATAGAGTCACAGTTCTTGAGGTTCACTTTGGATCTCTGTTATTCATTTGACTTTTGAAAGACTAATTGGTTCAGCTTTGTTTAAAGTGTTGTTTTGGTCTTTTCTGTGCATAGACATTTGTAGGGACAATTCATAGGCTCCAGTGCTGGGAGACTGAATCTCTCTGATGTTGCACTTGCACAGAAAGAGGATTTTGAACACCCTGGTTTTCAGTATTTTCAGCATGATTTCTGTCACCATTTTTAGAAAGTCCACGAGTCAGTCAGTGGACTGGCTGAGGTGATATGCTGTATCTAGTGACTAGTCAGAACTTAAATGTGAGGTTTGACACACAGCCAGCCAACTTGTCTTTGTTCAGGCGAACTTTCCAACAACTCTAAAAAAAATAAATTACTATAAGGTCTTATTTTTGCAAATAAATTATCAGTTGAAGGAAAGAGTAGTTTGGATCTGTTCAACTGTAGGTGGAGGTTCTCAAACTGGGATATAAAAGAAATGCAATGCAAACTGCAGCATGTCTGCATTCTCTCCTAAGACTAACAACAAGAAGCTGCAAAATGGCTCCTCTGGACAAAAAAGTTGAAGGTGTGCTGTCAAAATTCTTGTTTTAGCTGAGCAGTTGACACAGATGTTTGTTGTTTCCTGCAAGATTAGACTGATAGAAAAATAAAAACACTGGGCATCCCTTCATCAACACCTAGATAGGTTTCGTTTTTTTTTTTTTTTTTCTGGTCCATAAATACTTTTGGTGTCATGATCAGAGGATTTAAGATCAAAGTTTTCATTGTTAGGGAAAGAAAAGTTTTTTGTCATTGTGTTGAGAAGATGAATTTTTTTATTTGATATGCTCATTAGATTTTGTGATAGAAGCCAGCAATTTGAAGTAAAAAATTAAATGTCTTAATACCATTTTAATGTCCAGACTAAAAGTTAGGTTGCAGTTGGCCTAAAATGACTGTGCATCTATTGGCTGTAGCTGATCGGAAGCCTCAGCTTTCCATATGTGACATCCCATCATTTACATTTTCTGCTATTACTGCACTTATAATTTTATGATTTCTGGTTCTTCTCTCTGCTTTTTGGAAGACTCCTAGTCCCTGTTGTAAAAGGTTAGCAAAAGCTGTGCTGCAGACAGTACTAATTTACTTACACATCCCCCCTCAATCTAGGAGCTAACACTAAGCTAGGAGCTAACTAAGCACATGTGCTGCAGGTGTTTGATTTTCAGCACATTCAGTGATCAAAGGTATTCCAGCAGCCACAGGGTGGTGTCAGTGCTGGTGAGAACTGATCTACGTTTTGCAAGATTTTTTTTTTCACATCAGAGAATGCAGATCAATGGAAACTGTGTGTCCTCAGCCTTTCATCCCAACTGGCTCCCTGATAACCTTCAGGAGTAACAATGCTTTTCCACTAGAAGCTAATTAAACACAGTTCTCTCATGGAAGCTGTCTACCACAAAGCCTGGAAGGTAGAAATTGGGCTGTGCTCCTAGCTGGGGTGTTTTGCTGCTAGAAGTAGCTCCTAGGAGCCCTGAAGGTCTGGAAGATGGGGTTGGGGCTGGAGCCCTCTGTGCTTTTAAAAGGCTTGTCTGGCTCAAGGGTTTCACTTCTGGGGTTAAATTTACTCCCACCCTCCAGGTCAGCTTATGGGATTTTTGAGTACTGGACACTATATAGAGGCTCTGTGAACCTGGGGCAGCTCATGATTTGTTTTTTTTGGTTTTGTACTGCTTTAATATCTTTCATTGTCTAGAGTTCTTCCTGATTCAGTTTGTTCCATGTTTTTTAAAAATATTATTTGATAGAATAGAAATTCTGTTAGGAGTTTTATAGCTGTGTGATTTGGGAGGTGAAAAATTAATCATCTGAGTAGTGCTGATAATAGTCCAGGTACATAATACTTTAAAGTGGTTCTATGTGGATATTATTCTTCAGCTGAAAACACTGGGAATGATTGATTTAATTCTTTTCTCTAGTTAGAGACTCAACTTCTAATTGGAAGCATTTTATACTGTGTAGTTACTTGAGGCACTGTTATTTTCAATTCAACAGGAAATGGCTCTAAGTAAGAGCAGAGAAATGAGTGACATTGTGTTAGGGGACTGTGTATCTCAAAATACATAGCTTCAGCTTGCATGCAAAAACATCATTTAGCTGTGATAATAGAAATTAGATTTCAATCAGTATGCTCTTTGTTATTAATCCATTTTTCTCCTTTCATCTGAAGAGGTCCTAATAACACGTTAGACAAATCATACTCTTTAAAAACTGATTTGAAATAAAAATGCTTTTGAAGCCTTTAATTTCAGGCCTGCATTCTATAATAATGATATGTTTCTTTGCTGCTAATGTATTGACGCATACTTGTAAATGTGCACAATGTTGTTCTTTTATTTTGGTCCAAGTTGATTGTTAGGAATTAAATCATTCTTTCTATTTAAGCAAATTTGTGAGGGAACTGTAGGAGGTACAGTAAGAACACTAAATTTGAAAACCTAATAAAGACTTTAAGGTCTAAGGACTGCTTATTAATTTGGAGGGTTGAAGGCCTGAGGTTAACTTTTCCCTTTGAGGCAGAAGTGGTGGTGTTTCAAGTAGTTATAAATCTTTGATGTTTCATCAGTTTCAATTACGGCTGAAGGTGAGGAATTTTCAGTGTGTGCACGCAAGCAAACACTTCTGCATGCATTCTGCATAGCAGAACTCTCATATAGCTTAGGTTGCTATTAGAGTCTCAACTGTACATCTCTATGCACCTACATTCTAGCAGACATTTTTCAAGATACAGAAAAAGACACATGTATGAAGGCTTTTGATAGGCTACTGTGATTACTTTCTGGTTTCTAGGGCCAGCTTGAAGAGCAAAAGACTTACTGTCAAAGATGTTGCAAAATTACTGCTAATTGCTAATTTAGTAATATTTCTTAGTTTCTTCTGCTGCTTTTAGTCTAGAAATATTGCCTTTTAAAAACATCCTTTTGAGGTGCGGTGGGGAGAGGGTGAGGAAAAAATTTCCCTCTGTGAATGTGGCTATATAATGCTCTATCTGAGCATGCCACTTCCTGACACTCTCCTTTTGTGCCACCCCCAAACGGGGTGATGTGCCCAAAACTCTAGTCTGAAAGACCTTAAAGGGGCCTCTCAGTATTATTTTCTGCTGTCTTACAATCTTGCTCCTTCTTGTAGGGCTGATTTCACCACAAACCCTTTTCCCATGCAGTCTTGCTTTTCAGCATCCTTAAAGCTGTGTGAGTGAAATTGGATTGGATGGGTGGGATCCTCTGGTCCATGCTGCCACACATGAATTGACAGCCTATGGACCGCAAAACCCCACTCAACCTGCAAAGGGATGAATGGGGCCAAGGGCTTGATATATTCCTGTCTCAAAACCCAGCAGTGTTAAGAACTCTTCATGGACCAGTGTCAAGTCCCAGGAAGTTATTTTTTTGGTTAAATCATACAAAGGACCAACAGGAAAACACTTCCTCCAAAGCCCCAGTAATGAGGGACACAACCAGATGCATATCTGTGCGATGTTTTTTAATCTGCTCTGGCCTCCTGTGGCCATCTTCCCCCATGTGGGTCTTCTGCTCTGGTAACCACTCCAGGGCTGCACTGGGGCTCAGGGACGGGGATGGAACATTGCTTCCAGTGTGCCAGTGACTGACAGCTCCAAAGGGATGGGATAGGGGACAGAGCACCATTCCACCTTCCTGTCCGCTCCTACACACACCATAGTTGTTTTGAGCCAGCCATCATTTTTTCAGTCTTTCTCAGTCTGCTGATGTACCAGGCTTATAAAAAATCGATTTGAAATGTTTCAAGCATTAATGTCTATGAGAAAGTATGACTAATATTATTAAGTATCTGAGCTGCTTCCACACACCCAGGGCAGAAAGTGAAAGAATTAAAAAAAAAGGATTTGATTAGAGTACATCAAAACCTCATGCAGTTCAATCTAGTTCTCATAAACAATCACATATATTAAACATAGTTTTTTTATGTTTTTAAATTATATTTACTTTATTTCTATTAATTAAATGTATTTCTCAGATACTTTCATCCTCAGCAAATTAGTACACTAAGTATTACTTATACCATGTATCTCATGTTAAATACGACCTTATTCAAAAAAATGAAAGCTCTACTGACTCACTTGTAGGTTTTCAGTTATCAGACTTCAGATCTGGCTAACAGTGAAATTACTACAAAATTGTTTTGTTGCTCAAGAAACAAAAATAAGATTATGTCCTGTACATCACCAGTTTGTGGTCTCGGCATTTAAGATAATTCTGGTAGATATGGTATGGTTGATACCAATCAGTTAGCTGAAGCTTCTCAAGTTATAGTCTAAATGTTGACAAATGCCTTTTTTTTTTCCCCTGGTGTCCTTTGAGCTTTGATATATTTAATATATCAAATTATTTCAAAATTATATCAATTATTTGATATATTTAAATATAAACAGCTTCTGAAGATAAAAAAGTTGAACATGGGTTTATTCACTGTAATTCTCAGTGATTGTCCTTTAAAATGTCAGCATTAAAGAACAGCAATTCTAGATTTAAATTTGCCCAAATTGGAATGTTCTTTCTTTTGCAGAAAGGCTTGAAGGACTGTTTAGCTCTTAAATCCTTTTTGCTAAATGGTCCTGTGACTCCTGTGACCTTTTAGGCCAAAGAAGTAAAAGCTCTTGTAGGTGACTGAAAAATAGGAAAATGCCATGGTTTTGTATATACTTGTTATGGACTCTCTTTCTTCTAAACAGAGGGACGTTTCCTTGGCGTAGACTCAGGGATGCTGGTTTGCTAGGGAGTTCTCTCTTGTTTCCAGAGTCACTTGGCCTGGCTGCTGCCGAGGTGCAGGGCTGGTGTCACACATCTGGCAGCTTGGCCCTAACACAGGGAGCAGCTGTCCGTGCACCGGGTGTCTGCTGAAAGGCTGCGCTCAGGTTTGGAGGTGCGGTGTGTGCCAAGACCAGATACGTGATGAAATGACCTTGTTTGGAAGGAAAATTTTGATAGAAGTCTTACAGTACTTTGAACTTGGTATACCAAGAGGTGTAAGAGAGTTGCCCTTCTCCCCAGTTCTAAAAAGTGGTGTCTGAAATTTCTTGGTTTTGAGGTGTTGATATCAAAACTGCTGTTGGGTGCTTCTTTGTTGCTGCTGTTTTACTGGCATCCTGACAGTCCTTTGTTGAAGTTTCATTTTGGTACAATTCTCCTGTTTGTTAAATGTTCCAAACTGCTTTATTAAAAGAAAAGCCAGATACTCTGGTGAATCTTATGAAATATATCCTGCATTTGTTGTTAGTTGAGCAAAGGGGCAAAATTGATATGATAAAGTTGTATCTGTGGTGTGAAAAATGGATGCCAAGAATTTCAGCTCTCTTTTTTTATCCCTGGAAACTGCATTATACCTAAAAATAGATTCCAGCTCCACAGATGCATTTATGATGTGACCATAGCAAATATTCCACATATTTTTCTTATAAAAAATTAAGGTAAATATATGGTAGTATAGTGTTACACTTGCTGTGCACAGTTGTGTTTTTTTAGCAGAACTGTTTTCCTCAAAAATAAGATGTCAGGCTGTAATTTATCTATATGTCTGTCTAAATAATCTAAATATAGATGTCATAGAGAAGATGTATCACTTCAGTTCTGGTATTCATTGCCAGTTTTGTTAGAGAATTGTCACTTCTGTAAATGGAAATACTTCAAGCATTGGGGAGAGTAATTAAGTTTAGATAATGCTGTTTGCCTAAAATAAAACTAAACTAATTTCTAGACTAAATCCAATTCCAAATCTGTTCAGAGCTCTGGAATATTAATTTACCAATATCCTATCCACCACACACACAGTCACTCACTAGTGTTTGCTACTTAATTCTATTTTGTTCTTTTGGAGGATAGATGCTGTCCACAATCAAAAATGTCTCTGTTAATTCATTCTCATTCATTCTGATGGTTTGTGTACATGTATATTACATTTTTTTTTAAGGCAACATGCCTTGTGATTTGAGAAAACAATGCTGTTAATTATAGTATGGCTATGACCACATACTTCTACCAGAAGAAGCCATATGCTTTCCTCAGATTGAGTCCCACTGTAATGACAATAGTAGGAGAGGAAAAGAAGAGTGAGTGAAAATGCATGTTTATGAGAATTATCAGCAACTTAATGCCATTTGAAATAGGTAAATATTTTCTGGTGAATAAGTTTTCTTTACTAGGTGACGTAGCTAAAAATGCATGTTAAATCACCAACAGTTAGCCAATGAATATGAGTACAAATAATGAGTATGATTAATAAATAAAACACATATTTCTCTAGCTCATCTCCTTGCACTTATCTCCATAACTGCAAAGCATAAATACACAGAGAAAGGCAAAGGAGCATTAAAATAGGAAACACTTGAAATTTCACAAGGTGAGTAGCACAAAAGAATTAAATGCTATGAATTATTTTATTAAGCAGATATTTTATCCAACAGTCACCCCAGCTCTTTTGCTGTGACCTACACAAGCTTAGATCACATTAAACTCTGCCACACTTTCTAGTTGGTGCTACAGGTCTTAAGTCATTGGGGCACCTGTGGCTAGAGTAATCTGTGAATGCTATCAGGGAATGTGAAAAATACAGGTATTGTCATCCTAAACACATCTGAGATGAATCAGAGCAGCAGTGTAGCTTTAAACATCCCAGCTGCTGCACACCATGAACCTGAAAATGGGTCACTCTTGTTCTCCAGAACACAACCAAAATGTCTCAACAACAGAACAAGAGAGCTTCCACAAGCTGTCTCAAGGCTCTAAGGGTATGATTCTTGGAAAGCTCCTTGGCTGATCCCAGAGTATTAAACATCGGTAGCACTTTCTGTAAGGGTCTGCAGCAGCCCTTGTCAGTCAGCCTGTGAGCTTTGAGTGAGTCAACACTAATGCAAGGATAAACTACATTTTCATATCTTAGGATACTGTTGGTAGGAATACTCTTCTGGGGATGGAGAGCTTCATTAAGTGAAAGAGCTGACCAAAACTATTATTGTAACATTTCTGGAGATACAGAGTAGTCTATTCTACTGTCCTGACCTGAATTATGGGAGGCAGACATCTGGCATAATCCTAGATGATAGCTATCAGATCTTACATACCTCTCTTGTTTTTTCTCAACTTGAGACAACTGTGTTTCTGTGAGTTTTAGATGGTTTGATTTGAAGAAAAAAAAAAGGTCAAAAATTAAAAGTGACTTCAGAAAAGTGTGTGTCAAAGAAATTTATTTGAGGATGCAGTGATTTTTTCAAAGGGAATAATTCTGTTTCAGAGTACTACGAGACAAAGCTATCACTTACCAAAATATGAGATTTTATGCAAGCTTCATACTCCCAGCATCTCTATTAGAAAGTACTTAGCTGATTTTCTCTTTCAAACGTTGGTAACATGGATAAATGCCCGTGTGTCATGTTCCAATTACTGTTCATATTTTTAATGCTAATATCTTAGTAAAACAACTGGTAAAAATGGTGGTGTAAAAATGGTGAACACTTTCGCTGTATTAGTCCATTTTGAGCCACTTTTCAAACTTCCATGGAAGCATTTAGCCAGAGGCATGAAAAAGAGATCAGAAATATGGGCAGCAAGCTCTGACTTCCTGCACTTTCTGTGCCCTTTCTGCCAAGCCAGAGTAAATGTATATTTGCTACTCCTCAATGCATGTTATGAATCAGCAGCAAAAAGAGGACAGATATAGAAGGATGTCATTCAGGGTGAGATAGAGTGGTATTTTTTGCAATTCTTCAGTTGTGTCTTCTATTTTGCTGGTGTTATTGTCCTCCTAGGCCCTAAAGCACTTTAAAGAACAATACAAAGAAGCTTTGGTACCATACTGACTCAATTTCAATGTCATTAACTCCTCCTCCATCTCATAGAAATTCTATCATGGTATTCTGAACATTTCTTTTTCAATTCTCTTTCATTTTAATAAGCAGCTGTCTGAATGGCCGACAAAGTGCAAAAATCTCTCTTTCTGATACACATAGCCAGAAGGGACATCAGACATATAAAATGGACTGGAGAAGTATCCAGTGACACTAAGTGGTGGAGGATCACGCAAAAAGAAAAAATTCTGTTGATACAATGACGATGGAGACCTATTATACTACACATCCAGAATGAAATCTCTTTATCTTCACCTCCGTTCATAATATGTGTGGTGTTTTCGCTAATGGAAGGTAACCTTTGTAACCTTTTGTTCTTTTTGGAGGAGTAATTGATGTTTACATCTATTCTAACTTCCTCTCTTTAGAAAACAAAACCCAGCAACACATAGCTGAAAAATATTGAAGCTTTACAGAGCAAATCCGACATTCTTTATAGAGTGTTAGCTCCATGTCTTTACTGAGTTATTCCTGTTTAGTGTAATACTTTCCAGAAGATAATTATTTGTTAAATGCCATCAGATGCTTGATATTATCCAAAGACGGCATTATGCTTCTTGCCATGGTAGCATTATAGGATTTACCTTTTGCTGTGTTTTGTTCTGTGCATTCTTTAGCTACTAAAACACAGAAAGTGATTATTCACATAGAATAAAACCCCCAAAACACCTTTAAAAGCATTCACGTGTACTTATCCATAATAGGCTATGTGTGCTTATCCATAAATTATCGGATTCAGCATTTGTTGAGTGTAAATGTGGCTCATTGGGCTTTCTGCAATTTGACTTTTCCACTCTAAATGTCTCTATGAAGAGCTGACAGTATAGTTTCTTCCCTGATAAGACTTGCTGAGCTCCAGAGCCCTATCCTTCAGAGAACTTTTGTTTCTCAGACAGGGCCTGTTGAAGAGGAGTCTGATTTTTCACCGGACAGGTGTAAGTCTTGTTTGCTACTGTAGGGAAAAATCCATAACATTCAATTTGTCCCTCCTGAGAACTTTTTCTCTTGTGCTCCGTAGTGTGTAGCTTCTGAGCTCGTAAGAACAACTATTTTACTGAGTACAAACATTCTAGCAAACTTCACTTACGCTGCTTTTTAGGTCAAGGAGAGTAAAATGAAAAGGTGTAGTGTCAGTAAAAGCCTCACTGAAAGATCACAGAGATTAAGGCAACATAAGAAAAGTAAAAGCCAGATACTATTTGCAAATCAGAGTTGTTTCATTGTAAAATTAAGCAGAATAAATAAGAGAACAGATTCAACAGTTTGGTTTTTTGAGTGGCTGACAGATTTGGGGGACAAAGTTTCTTCCCAGTCCCCTGGTGAAGTGTGTACATGCAATGGTTAACACTCAAAGATTTTAAGGAAAAAAAAAATTGGTAGCTTCTCATTTGTTATTACTTTGTCTTTCTTAAAGCTTTCAGTGACAGACATGATTCCTTCTAATATGGAGCCTGAAACACACAGGAAGTGTGATATCAGCATTAATACCTAAGATTTAGGATGTTTTTTAATATATTTTAATCCCTGGGAACAGTCAGTTAGATTTTCTGAGATAATTTTTCATTTCTGATACTGTCCAAGTGATTTATCCTAATGCATTTGCCAGATGAATTACTTGCTTTAATGTTGATTATGCTACCAAGACTAATCTGATAGAGATGACAGTATTTAATGGTTAGAACAATACTGAGAGTGGCTGTTTGTTGGTTGTATAATTAATAAACTGTCTAGACATTAAATATTTTGTTTACTTGTTTGGTACTTGTGAAGAAGTGTTAATCTGTAGCAGGTCAACTTTAGGACAACCTTCAAAATTACACCAAAATCTGCCATAGAAACTAAGTGAAAACAATAATACTGCTTTTCTGCTGATAGGATAAACTGTCCCATGCTTGTGATTTCAAAAATAATTCATGAAGGAGCTAAAAGCTGGTGCCTACTGGTTATTGCAATGAAACTGAAAGTTCTGGCAATAACAAGGTGGTTCTGATAATAACAAGTTATACTTACATTATAGAAGTCTAAACCAGCCCCATACTATCAGAACTACTAGAAAATTAGCTCCACCCCAGTGAAAACCAGCACAACTTACTATACATTGCATGCATATCTGTGAATTATTTTTGGTTATTATTGACTATTATTTTATTATTATTATTATTGACTATTTTGATGATTATTTACTATTATCTTTTCACATACTCAGTAACATTTGCAATGTATCAATAAAGCTGCACCACCCCTACATCATCTTTGCAAGCTGAAAAATTTTCTGGCATTCTGGTAACGTAGCCTGCATATGTTCTTGTGAAACAAGAAAAAGAAAGGGATATACACTCCTTTAGAGACAGAGAGAGAGAGAAACCTAGATGCAGCAAAAAGTAGCAATTAGCATAGTCATAGGTCGTAAGACACAGGAACAGATATATCATGATGTAAATTTTAATTACTTTTTTATTTCTTAGTTTAGCTTTTTATGTAAAGTTTTGAGACATTTACACCATTTCAGAAGACACTTTCATTTTCTCTTTGAAATGTTCATGTTTTGCTAATACAATGGAAAAGAAATCATGATGTTTGCAAATGAATAATTCTACTTTACTTAAATCTCTTCAGTGGTGCAGAAAGTTGTCAAATACAAATCCATCAAGATTATTATGCTGAAAAAATAGCATTAAATAGTTGTATCATGACTCTAAAGATCTTTTTCAAAAATCTGAATGTATTTTGTGTATGTGCAAAAACCAAGGTTCTGATATGCCAGATTTATTTTAGGAATACAAAATTCTTGATCTGTGTACTATTTGAATTAGCCATCAGTTTAAAATCCTAGATAACAGAAGCCTGATCAGTTTTAGATGGCAGAAATCAACAAAGTTGATAAACTGAAGTCGGCTCCGCTCTGAAGGAAGTGATACATCATTAGCTGATAGCTCAGACACAATCAATTAGATTAAAAGGTACAGTCCACTCCTAGACTGTGAGTTAGAAAAGCTTTACACTTTCTCAGCTCACCAGAGGATTTTGTTAGTGGACTTGTGATGTTTGTTACACAAGTCCCTTACTTCCTTCAGCTTTAAAAATGAATGTTTTACGTACTGATTATTTATTAGATACTTTGGAGATGAATTGTAGAGAAAAATGAAATTTTGATAAGTATGTTTCAAGTAATTCTTGAGCTTTGTTCCTCTTTGGCAAAAAGTGCAGAAAACCAAACCAGTTACTAATATAAATAAGTTTTTTTATTGTTTGATATAAGACTTTAAGACCTGAAATTCAGCAAATCATTATTTTTCAGTGAGACTTCATTTCTGTAGAATATTTCTGGACAACTATAAATTATACTATTAGTTTATACTACTGCTAATGTTTTAACTGAGAGAGCACAGCTCCTTTTTTGTTTTCTCTCTTCATTATACTTATCTGACTGCCTAGTTCAGGTTATGATCAATCATGATTCAAATATAAGTTTAGGTTGTTTTCCCAATTCTGTTGCCTTCAATCTTGACAGCTGCTCCCTTGACATCTCCCCAAACTAGTCAGACCTTAGAAGTAAATAATGACAGGCAAACTAAGAACTGTCTCTCATGCTGACAGTCATTTTTCATTCCTGAAAGATACTGTCAGTTTCTGGGGTGACTGCTTGAGCTTCTTGGACTGCAGCCACATTTGTTTTATTTTTGAGAAGTTCAAGAGATAGCAGTGTGAAATGAGCGACCCTTTTCATCTTTCATCTTGGAAAAAAAACAGTGAAAATGACCAGGTTGCTCCATTTCAACATAAACTTAGCATTTTCTCTTCCTTTCTTCAGGCAAAGTAAAAGTAAATGGAATTTTATTCCCTTAAAATGTTTCAAGTAACTTCATCCACTGATTTTTCCCAGTAGTTAAAATGGGAAAACATGTCACCAAAAGTATTTATTTTTTTCACGTGCCATTTGCTAATGTGTTTCACTGGTATTTCTGATCCCTTCGAGTAAGTGCTGGTGTGAACAATAAGAAACAAAGGAGAAACAAGATTGCTTTTACAAAGTAGCCATGGGATGTTAATGAATAATTCTTGCATTGAAATTAGAGTTCTTTCTGCTCTTATTATATCAATGGGGACACAGTGCCGTAAGACCTGTGGAGTCAGTCTTCTGCATGAGGGGAAATCCACAAATACCAGGAACAGAAATTGCTGACTGACCCATTAGATAAATTTGTTCAAGAATTCTGTAAAGAAAATAGATAAATTACTAATAAATGTCCTTTTTCTTTTCCAGTCATAGAGAAGAAAAACAGGCAGTGTGCACTTTTCCAGTGAAAATGGAATGAATGAAATGTTCAGTAGCATTCTCCATGGAGGGGCTAGAAATTTAAATATAAATAAAGCACTTTCATGATGACAGTGCATCCAAAAAATCCTTTGAATTTAGGCCAAACAGCCCTAGAGAAAATGAGAAATTCCTAATGCTTCCTGCCAAAAAAATAAATATGATTCCAAATTGAAACCCATGAAGACAGTTGCATATCTGTGGTTATGTTATACAGTGGAAGTGTTGTTTGATTGCATGCAAACCAGTTGTAGGTCATGGATTTTAACTCTCAATACAAACAGAAGATAGACTAACTGCTGATCTTCTAGCCTCACTTCATGATATTCTGCTTTTACTTTTCAAACAAATATTCAGGAAATTACACATTAGATTTAAAGAAAAAAAAAAGGCTAATTGCATTAAATTTCGTTCAACAAAAATACATAGAAATTAGAGTGGCAATATACTTTGTGTGTTTGCATCTTTTATTGCTTTCTGAAATCTTTCTTTTGGTACCTAGGGCTTTATATTTTATCTCTTTGCAAATGCAGAGTATGGTATAGGAACAGGTATTTAACATAGAGAAGATATTCAGAGTTCCGAATTATTCCCTCTTAAATAGTAAGCTAATTTATATGTGTTCTTGTCACTACATGGAAAACCTTGATAGTAAGTCTGGCATTTTTTTCCTCAAAGGAATATATCCAAAGTGTCTCTTGAAAATCTCACATCAGAAGAAAAAAATGTGCCGTGCTAGTAATGGATGTTAAAGTGAATGGAGAAACAGCATTAAGAAGGAAATACCATTACATTTGGTGCATAGCTAGCCTGAGTAATCTATATAATTATAAAAATTACAGAAATCAGGTATTCAGAAAGGGATTAAGCGTGCAGAGTTAATAATGAGAGTATCTGCAGTAGCATTAGTGAAGAGCATATCTGTAAGGATTATAGTATTTATTATTAAAGGACGTCCATTCTACACATTCTTGGTATTAGAGATAAATGTGCTTCTTTGGCTAAAACATAATTGTAAAAGTCTCATTTCACTATTCTATTAAGGTTAAAATAATGGACCAACTCAGATTTAACATGGCACTTTGAAAATCAGGGATTTTTTTTGAGTTACAGATATACTGTAATGCTGAAGGCAACAGAAATATAATGGGGGGAAATTCTAAATACGAGAGAGAGAAACTTCAGTGATGGATATCTTTGTCTTGGCAGCACAGAGCATCATCTTGTTTTTGGTTAATCACTGTACAAATTTTATGGTCTATAATTATCTTTAATTATAGAGATACACAACCATTATTATGCTGAAAGGAAGATGATAGTTGTGCACAGTTAAACAACTTTCTTCTATATCTCTTTATTTCTGGGAAAGAATATAGGATTATAATTCTTGTAGGTGTTTCTTCTGTCTGTTTTGGAGCAGTGTACATAACAATTATTTCTATTATCAACTTTCATCATTCATTAAACAGCTTTGAAGAACTGGGAGAAATATCTTGCTTTGTGTCAGTAGCTGGCAAAGCCAAGTTGTAGAACAGCAGTAGGAAGATGATGAGGCTATGATTTTTATTGGTGTTTCACTCTCCAAATGATCTGACACTGGCCTAGCACTGCTGGGGAAGGGTGGTCCTCTGTCACCCAAAATTTACCGTGGTTGCTTCTCAGTCAGAGTGACTGAGTAGTTTCAAGGTCAGGAATGAAATCCTGTTAGCACTAGAGAAATCCAAACTAGGCTTTGGACAGCAAGCAGTCTGGAAACATTCCTGCAAAATGCTCCAATGGAGCTTTGCCACTCCCTGAGGGAAAGAAACTTCTCTGTGCCTGTTGGACCATATTGAGACCATTCAGTGCTGTGAAGGTACTTGATTATGCAACTGGAAAGGAGTTACAAAAGGAAAAGCAGTATATCTTATTTTCAGAATTTAAATAAGACATGGTTTTGCTTCTGAACAAGCAGGAGTATATCATGGAGTATATTGCTCTCTGTCAAAGCTGGCAATGTAGTTCCAGATCGTTCTCCTGAATATTACTTCTCAGAAAAGGCTTCTTTCTGGAATCAACACCCCTTAATTTATCAAACATCAAGCAAAGAAACATATAAGTGATATACAATCTGTTGACAAGTTGCAGTTTTAATGAATACATGTTTTGCTGATACTTTTTTTTACTGCAGGAGGAGAAAAAGTAAGGGGAAAATTAGAAGTTATATAATATTACGATTATTTTATATTTTTTGAAATATCTTTATTGTGTTTCATGTAGTTTTTTTTGTGGCTCTGAAAACAACTACTATGGTTTTAAGACCATGTGGATGCAAAAACCATGTAAGATGGCAAAAATGGAGCCACTGACTGCTCAGTTCCTTTGGTTTTAACCAGAAAACAATAAAAGTTATTTTTTCTGTTATTTGCAGGTTGAGGAAGCACATTCCCCTTACTTTGATTTTTAGATCACCAGCAGCCTTCTTTGCTTTGTCTTTCACTTGAAAGACTTGATCAGAGAAATACTCATGACATCTTCCTTTTTCCAAACAAAACTGGAACATACTAAAATCCTTATGTCGATTCAAAGGAAAATTGCTGCTACAATGACAAATATCTGGCAGCTTCCCAGTGGCTTCTTGCACCTTTTTTCTTGCTGTGTCTCATGCAGACTAGAGAGGAGGGACTGTCCTTGTCCATGATGTAATACATGTGAGATGTGCAAAGAACAGATACGCAGCTGGGGACTTGAATGATGACAGGCCCCTACATGTTCAGATTTAAGTTTTATTTAAAGGCTTGTCTTGTTGGGTTTGAATCTGCCTTCAGAGATAAGTGTTGATACTACTCACATGGTTCTGTGTAACACTTGACTTCATTTTGTTAACAAAACTATGAACTTATGAAGTACAGGGATCAAAAAACCCAACACAATTAATAGATTTGAGGAATGAGTTTCTGGGATAACTCATAAATATTTTTTTAATTATTATTATTGCATTATTTACTTGAGATTGTATCTGCTTTCTCCTTCAAGGAGCTCCTTTGCATTTAAAGTTGCTTTATTAGGAACCCTGGAGGCATGCAAAGCATGACTTCAAGCTTTCCCAACCACTTTACGTCAGAAGTGCTTAACTGTGGTGGAGGTTTTGTGATTGGAGGAAATTTCACATAAATCCATTTCTAGGTTTCACTTTTTGTTATATCTGCACAGACAAGAAAATGAACCTTGTGTTATTTGTGATATGCTTCTTTGATGTTGATCTTATTCAAATATCTGTCCATTAGGGATGTTCATGCTACCCAAAAAGACATTTCACAAAAGAAGCTAAAAATGCATAAAAATACCTTCCTTTAGCCAAAAGAGACCTAAAGAGCAGCAGTCTAGGATTCATATCTTTCTTCCTAATTCCTGAATCATGTGCTTTTTCTCTTGCAGCCTGTATTGACCATAGGTTGCAGTAGCTGACCAACTTTCCTCTCTTTGCTTAACAGAACTTTTATTTCATAATGCAGTACAATTTTTATAATGCAATTTTAAAGAATCCTCATTTAATGATATTTTTAGTATTCTTAGAGTCATCTTTTGAATATTAGCTATGACAGGTAATTGTTATCCAATATTTATTTTTCATTTATCAGGTTATTGTTCAGTTATTGTAGAGGTAGGCAAAGATTATATTGCCATCTGAAGTATGAATAATTGCTTGATATACAGAAAAGTCTAGACATACTTTTCCAGGAGTCAGCATTAAAGTTATTTTCTTAAGTATGACTATGTATGGTTTATAAGGGTATAAATATTTTGAAATTCTACTGTTTTCTTACAGTCTAATTAGTTACTTTTTTTTTGTTTGTTTTTCTTTGTTGTTCTTTCTTTTCAAGGCTAATATCAGCATGTATGATAGAGCAGCAGCTTTGAAAATTGTAAATTCCTTGAGTCAGGCTCAATCATAACAAGATCACCCAAGGCAAATTGAATCTTAAACTCTTCTGGGCAGTGAAGCAGGAATTTCCAGCGGAGGTAGAGAAAATAAAAATTTAGTCATAAATTTATACTGTAAAGGTCTCTTTTATCTGTTCCATATTCAGGTGATGATTTCAAATTACAGTAAACAATAGCATCTACAATACTCAGAGGAATAGTAGCTTCCTTTATGAGGGAGATCTGGAAGAGGATGACATAATTAATGTAGAAAAATGATAAGTGAGAGGGGACTGTGTTTATTTTCTCTAAATGCATGAAGACACAAGCAAGTGCCAGAGCAGGAAGAATCTATTAAAATCCAGTGCTGGCAGAGAAGTAAATGGAGAAATTAGGCATGAGTACATTTTAGTGGAGTATTTTAAAAAGCAGTTGTATAGTCTAGCCGGAAAAGAGTGAACTTTCTGGGGAAAGAGAGAATTCTTATCACAATGCTTGTCAGCTTCTGATAATTATAACTATGTTTGATTGCCAGCAAGAAGTTGGATCCAGTGACCTCTGAATTCTCAGATATATCTTTGTTGTCAATTTTTCTCACTTTCTCAATATGCAAAATCTTCTCTCATGTCTTTGGATGCCTCTGTACTTTTCTGAGAGAAAAAGACTTTTTTTTTCCCTTTCTTTCCCTTCAGTCAGTAGGTCTTGCCTAGGAGAACTGTAAATGAAAGACAAGAAACATGAGTAAAAACAGCTTTTCTACTGAGTGCTTTCATTGAAGATAGCAGAGCAGTTGGGCTCAACTTCAAAATGTGTCTCTTGAATCCTGGAGGAGGTCTTGGTAGTCAGGCTGTAGGCAAATGTAAAAGATCTTTATAATCCTCTATGGGTTTGGCCAACAAGGAATGGTTTGAAAAGGGATTATGGTGAAATTTGTGGATCTCTATTCCATATAGGCACCACTCAGTGAGTATCACATTTTAATAGCTTGCTTTCATTCTTCAAGTTGCATAAAGTAAAACCATTTAACCAAAGAGATTAATAGTAAAAATGGATGTAACAAGCTGATACCATGTAAAAGTCTTGAATTTCAGAAGAGGTCAATCTTTCAGGGCTTTGCTGATAAGGTAAGTCACTGTAAAAAACTATTATGGTACAGCAAATTCGTTATCCATAACTGAAACCTAACCCTTCCTCTGGGGTGATGTATGGCAGCTATTCAATAACACAAACAAACACTGGAAAGTACAAAGAGATTAAAAGGACGGGACTGTAACCATATGGTCACCACTGCAGTAAGTATATAAAAGGAAAAAAAAACTTTCAGATGATGAGAGAGTTTTTTTCTTTACTTCTACTGGCAGAGGTTAATAAGAAAAACTGAAGAAATCCTCAGAGAACTCATTGTTCACAGGGCTGAATTATTTTACAAATGCTGAATCAAATTCCATCTGCTAATAATCCAGTTCAGAATACGCTTGGAAAGGCCCATTATGGGATGAACTTTTACAGTTAATTTTAGTCTTCCTTGATAACTCTTTTGCGAGCTGTTGAGCTGTTGGAATTTGAAGCAGAAAAGGACATTTTTGAGTGTCAGCAGGGTGTATTATGGCTATCCTTGTTGGTATTTCCCTTGGAATGTTGGAATATTGGAAGCCGTATGTAAGAGCAGATCCTATATGAAGAAAATTTCGTGTTCTGCCTTGCTCATGTTTATCAAACTTTAGCTAATTTGAAATCTGCTTAAAAAAAAAAAAAAAAAAAGGTGTTTGAATTCAGCAGTACCCAAGAATGAAATTTTTGACTGGTTTTATCCAATTTGAGAAGGCAGAAGCAAAGACAGACCAAACAGATGTCACAAATCAAACAAAGGTCTTTCCATAGTAGCTTCTCTGTGATTGAAAAAGATGAAAATCCTCTGCTTAGGATCTTGAAGTATTGGAGTGTACAGAACAGGCTGCTTGGTGCAGAGGAAGGAGATGGCCTCTGTTCATGCTCACAACACGTGAGACTTCCTTTAGTCACAGACACAGATGGGTGTGCTTTCCAGTTTTCTCTCTTCCATTAGATTGAGTAGTTCTGTAATTGTGCTTTTTTAGGATAACTTTTGTGCTGGTGAAGGGTATCAATCAACAGCCCTGAAGATTATAATCCTTTATTGGAGATTAGTGTAGAGTACACAAATCCAATGAAGTGTTTGAAACTGTCAGTGCACCTCAACCATTAAAACCTTGTTTAAAAACTGGAGAAGCTCTCTCCACAACCTATTCACTAAACAGTTCATAGGAATTCTCCATCCTTCTGATTCTTCTATTAAAGCAGCACTGCCATCACTAGCTGGTTACGTTAGCTTGTTCCATATAAATGAAGAAACCAAGAGGTAATCAGTTAGACTGCCTAGACTTCTTCAGTGAATTGATTATATTCTTCTGAAATGACTTCACTGTGCTTGACAATTTGCAGTGTTCTTTTTAGGATTGATCTAAGTTTAGCTTTTGGGCTTTCACCAAATTGGACTTTGTTACCACAACAACAGAGCCCATCTATTGGTTTAAACAACACACACATCCTTGACCATATTACATTTGTTCTATGCCAAACCATTCAAAATGCTGAAACCAATTCCAATTAGAAAACATGCCTCTTGTTTGTATATAATATTTATATATCTCTTGTACTGGTTTGCGTTTTAATTGGATTTGCATCTTATTCTGAGTTTAAACAAGAAATTCAGAGATACCAAAATATCACTGGTAAAGCAGTGTTATAATGTAACTCAATAGTGGCTGACTGCTGCATTTCAAGTAAATTTTAGTTATTTTTAATGCTCAAAATTTTATAAAAATTAATGATTACAAAGCCAGACGTGGCTCAGTGTAGGAAGAATTATTCTTAAAGATATTTTAGCCAGCTTTTTTTTCTTAAGTGAAAAAACAAGATTTTTTCCTCTAGTTCTGAAATGTATTTTAGACCTCAAAAGCAGTTTATACACAAAGCAGCACTTTCTTTTCTGCATTAATACTGTAGCTAGAGGGAAAGGCCTTGTAAATTAATACAAATAAAACCACAATATTCAATTCCTTTACAAAAAAAGGAAAAACAGCACAGCATAAATAATTTGTAGGCCAAATAATCTAATAGACCGTACGCTATTTCTGGAGAGGAATAAGTTTCTAAATGGAAAATATTTGCATTTTGTTTACCTGAAGACAAACTGCAACAAGCAACTTAAAAAAAAAGTTAGTTTTATTTGAAGCTATTTAACCCTTTTAGAACTGGAACAGATTATAGGAAGGCTCTCTCTTTGCCTATGTTTGTGCAGAAAGATAAAATCTGATTACACAGATGCAATTCTTAGGTAACAGAGGTTTTGTGACCACTGTGAACACTGCATTCAGGGGTACCAGTGAATGGATGAAGCAACCCTCCTGCTTCTCTACAACAGCAGATCTTTACTGAAAAAATTTGCAGTTTATTTGGAACTTTTTATAGTGCTCTGTATTCTGCTGGTGTCCAGCTCCAGCACTGAGATCTCTCTAAAATCTCTCATAATTAAAAATTTACCCAAAACAGAAAATGTGTCTTTGATGGTAGGTTGTTGTTTTGGTTTACTTGCTTAACTGTTGTTTCATTCTCTGCACCACATCAAATTTAGCCCAAGTTTCTGTGCTCAGTTTTAAAGAACATGATACTACATTGATGTCTCAAAGGGAAAATGTATCCTTTGAGTTTTTGAGCTCATGCTGTGTTGCATCCTAAAAATGTGATGTGTTTGTGATGTGTTGCGTTCTACAAAAAGCAGTCCAGGTTGCTTGTTTGTACATATTTTTACTAGAAACAAGAATAAGAGATATTGAACAACAATAAGAGAGGTAACATTCATAGTTGCTGCATTACAGTTGTGATCAATTTGAAACATTTTGTACTTCAAATAGTATCTAAAGTTAAAGGAGTAGCATGACATCATAGTTCTTTTCATTTTCAAATACCACTATTGAGGTGCTGTGATGCTGAGGTGCTTGATAAGAGTTTGCATAGGCAATGGATATAATCTTTGGTGGCTAATACCCTAGCACAAAATGACCAAATGCACTCATGTATATGAATGAAAATACACTTTGTTTGTGTGTCCATCTAAGAGTAAGATAAAAATCAAGCTCAAAATCATATATAACTTTCTCAGATGGAACTGCATCAAAGATCACTTACTGGGCAATATTTTTATTCAGTAGATATATAACTTTTAAAGAGGTAGCCTTTAAAAAAATTGCTTGTACAACTACTGTCAATTAAGATGGCCTATGGAAGGAAGATCAGTTGTTTTATAGTTGTTTTATGACCTTTTGACAAATTTAAAAAAAAAAAAAAAACTCCGCAGTTTTAAGGTAGTTTGATTGTCCAAAGATTGGTGGCTATGTGAATATTTGACAATAATTTATTGAATTAAGGCAACTTCATGTCATGTTTTCCACCTTTTATCCAGGCATGAATCCATTTCAAAGTTAAGACAGATTATTTTAAAATCTGTAATTTCATCTCTCCAATTTTAAATTATAAGACTTATTACAGCACATTGAAGAAGTATGAAATTATTTCATACCCACATTAAAAAAGTCACACTGTATAATGAGTCAATGGCAAAAAGTTTTTATTGTGCCATTTGGATTTTCTGTAACATTTTCTTTCACATATTTATGCAGGAGCTGGAAGCAGATCTCTTGGCCATCTTATCAATACATCTGGGTTTATTAAATATATGCTGACATTAGGGAAAAGATGGAGACGCAGACACGAAAAATTCAGAGAGGAATAGGTGCTGAATGACTCAGACAAATTAGCACTTCTAGGATGTTGAAAAGGAAGCAAAAAAAAAATCTTTTGTAGCAAGTTAAATTAAACATAAAATTTTTTCTTTCATTCTTCACACTATATTGAATCTAAGGACATAGGCCATATGGCTGAAAAATTGACTACTAATACTTCTCCAGTACTTTTTGACTTCAGATTAGAAACATTTAACACTTAAACCTTTTAAACGGTCCAAAATAAGAGAATATTATTTCTCCTATTTGTTTCAATTAATCTTCAACTATCTTTGCAGAATGAAAAAATTGAAAAATTGGTCCTTGTGAACACATGTCTTTAGTCTCATTGCACTCAATTCTGATCAGTGACACTGGCCAGATTAGCTCACCAACTAAAGCTTATAACCTCTGTTACATGACAAATGTAGGTACAGTATTAAACTGTTCCTACTAATTATAGAACTCTGTCTTGCTAAGGATAATTCTGCATCGGATTCTGGTGATTTAATTTATTAAGGACACACTTCCTAACCAGAACCAGACACACTTTCTTTGCCAGTGAAATCTGTAATTTTTAACTGATACACTTGTAGGAAGCCCTTACAGTTTCTAAAAACAAGAAAAAAATAATTGTTTTGGCACTTCCATAGTAATTGTTATCAACAGATAAAATAGGCGGAAACTGTAGGAAGAGTGGTGTGTGTAGCACCAGCTTGATGATTTTTAAATTTGCAGTGGAGACTTGATTTAGTTGCCTAAATCTAGCCTCCAGCTGCCTTTCCAGATGGGCATGAGTCTCCCATAGATCCTGTTATATCTGCCAGACTCCTGACAATGTCTCACATAATCCTGGAGCATGGCAAATAACATTAAACATTTTTATTTAAGCAACAGATTGAGCCCTGTATGTTTAAATACCAAGAGTATATGTCATTAAGCTTTTCAGAGGGACTTCAAGAAGCATTGTGGAAAAGTAAAACATTTCTGAGCTGGGACTCAGTAGTTTAATTCATTGTGAGTCAGGATTTAACTGCAGGCCATCAAAGGAGACATTAGGAAGAGTTCCATAGATTAAATTAATTTTTTCTAGTCTCAGGTCAAATTCAGTATTTATTTGGAATGAGGCTTTTAGCTATCCCAAATAAGGCATTCTAATGATTCTACATTAAAAAGAAAAAAAAAAAAAAAAGAGAAAGAAATACAAAACCCACCAGACAAAAAAAAAAAACAACAAAAAACAAAACTAAACTAAACTAAAAAAAAAAACAACCAAACAAACGAAAAAAAAAAAAAAAAACAAAAACCAAACCCAAAACAGAATGAAAATACAAAAAGCAAAAAAGGAATACATCTCCAAGAAAACCTGATGTTACTTCCAAAAATACCTTGATGCTACTTATTCTTTGCTATTTAGAAGTTTGGCTAATTCTACTGTGTCTCAAAGCACCCTATGGTTTTTAAATGGATAAGATATTTACATCTACCTACTAATCTAAAGGGCTGACAGTGTTCATCTGTGCTGTTAAACCACTGCTGTGTTCTGTCTCATAGTTGGCTGCACTTCAGTAGTAAATGGAATTAGTCTATTATTATAGAGTTGTGAAGTGCTTTGAGGTCTGTCAGGACGGATAATATCTTGAGACTGCTTGCCAAATAGGCAAATTTCTCAACCGTTTTACACTCTTTAAAAAAGAGAAAAAACATTAAACTATATGTTGTCATGTTCATTATCATTGTTACTACTTTTTTTAACTTTACGGGAAACAAAAATCCCAAGGAAGAAGTATTGCACTGATAATTTTCCAGTCACCTTTCCTTTAGAAATACACAATAGGTATTTGGATAGCAATGCAATATGTTTGCCTGATTTCTTTTTCTGGGTTTCAGCTCATAATTTTGTTACTTTTAATATTTAGGCAGAGGAGGAAGTAATGCAGCATTGTATGACTTTGCATACTTCAGGAAATTTGGGTGTCTTTTTCACTCTTTTGTAGGAAGGAAATTCAACTCTTTCAACAAAACTAAAAAGGAGAAAAAAATAGTCTTTTTATCTGATGGGGTTTAGTGACCTCAATAGTGATATCATCCAAGAATAATTTAAGTTGGAAGGGGCCTCTGGAGGTTGTTTTGCCTGGCTATACACTTGAAGCAGAACCAGCTTAATTTGGATGAAGATGTTCTTGAAGCTTGTTCAGTTAAATTCTGAACATGTCCAAAAATGTAAATTCCTTGGCTTCTCTGGGTACCTGTTTCAGTATTTGATCACTGTCAGTGTGAAAGGGTTTTTTCCTTATATCTAGTTACAATTTCCCTTCTAGCATCTTGTGTCTGTTGCCTCGCACCTTGGCACTGTGTGTACCTCCAGATAATTCTGGAGGATCTGGCTTTACCTTCTCACTAAGTAGTAAATTGTGGCAATAAGATCCCACATTAGTTTTTTTTGTTGTTGTTTTTTCTTTTATTTTTAAGAATAGAATTAAGCCAGTTTTCTCAGCATCTTCTGGCACACTGGGTTCTTCTAGATATCTTGCTGACCTTTTGCTGGATTTACAGGCATGGTTATCCATTCTAGCATGACAGTACCTTTCTTATACTTGGAATCTCAAAATTCAAGTACAGTATTGAAGATGTTGTCCCAAAGATACAGAATGGAGAGCAATAATCGCTTATGTTAACTTACTGACCACAAGCTCTATTACTGTACATAGCTTGGTATGATTTAGATCATCTTTACAATATGGACTGTTATTATTGCATATTACTGTTATGCTTTTTTCTCTCCAGAAAGTCCTGTTGCACAGGTTGCTCTATTCTAAATGCAAGAAGTTTGCATTTTCCTTTATAAAGCTTCATTCATGCCATGCATGAATTCCTGCAGCACAAGAATCTCGCAGGAGGAATGAGAAGTCGATGTGCAGTCACAGGGCTATGATCTCATTGGAATTACAAAGGATAGGTTACATAATTAGGGGGCTGCTCTGGATGAGTACATGCTGCTGAAAGGATCAGGATGGGAAGGAAGAGGAGATGTGCTTTGTCCGGTGAGGAGCCTTGTAGCTGTGTCTCAGGGAAGACGTGGAGCTGTTAGGGAACTTCAGAGCAAGGGCCAGATCAGCAAGTGCGGCATTTTGATGGGCAGCTGCTATAGACAACCTGATGAAGAAGAAAAAGCATATCAATCCTCTTTCTGGAGAACTAGAGAAAGTGTCAGTACCACAAGCATCAATCTTCAGTGTGCACTTGAACATTTTCTGCAAAGACACCTTTAGTGTCCAGGTCTCTGGTGAGCATTAGGATACAGGCAATGAGGAAGCTGACCAGGGAAGATGATCCAGTAGACCTGCTAGGGCCAAATAAAGAAGACATGGTCAGACTTGTGGAGTCTGGTGGGAGCAGTAACCATAGAATTCTGGGTGTTTTAAGTTCTGGTAACTGACCATGCTTGAATTGTGTAACAGTCAAACACACTGAGAAAATAGATGCTAAGATGCTGTAAACTGGTACTGAGAGTTTGCATTGGGAGCTTGATGATACTGTAGGTGACTGCTAGAGGTTGGCATAGGGTGTGGTCTGCTAGAATCTTGATTGCCACTGTTTCTTTAGTAAACGTTTTTTGGGGGGTGGAGGAGGGTTTGTTTGCTTGTTTTTGTTTTGTTTTTACTAAAATATATAAAAATACCAGATAAGTGAGGACAGAGGTATTTTTGGAAGGCTAGCCCCAAATAACTAACAGTGAAATGTTCTCACAAATTGCTTTGGAACTCCATTATTTATACAGAGGGGAAAATGAATCTTCCCCCCTACCCAAACCATTAAGGGAATATCCCCGTACTTGCTTCAAGGTGGATGATTGAGAAACACCTATTACATTTTGTTGGTTCTTCATAAACTAAAAGGGCACAGAATTGTCAGGATTTTAAATTTCTTTTCAAGACAAACCAATATCAGAGAGACAGCATAAGAAATAGAAACAAATTACAGGGAGAATGATTAAAATTTAATGTGTAAAAGATTTATTTTTGGACAGTAGCAGTGACGGCATTTTTATTCCTTAGACTCCTATTTTATACCTAATATCTGATAGTTCTGAAATAAACTGCTTCTTTACCCAATGGTCTGAAAAAAAACAATTGGCTTGGCAAAAGCGGGCTGATAAAATATTGCAGCATCATCTTTACAATGCCAGAACATTGGAAAAGAATCACAGATTGTTTTCCACTGTAAAATGAAGGGCAAAGATGAAATGGATTAATGTTGCTTCTAATGATGTACATTACAGTCATTGAAAAATATAGTAATTGCAATTTTTATGGTATTTGACTTTCAAACAGTAATTTAATTCATGTGAAGAATCTACTATGAGCTCATATAAAATCTTTCTTTTGATATTCAGGCCCTAGCAGAGGGAGTTTCTATGAACTGCCGAAATGAGACTTGCATTAAGGTGCACAGAGTTTTAAGCATATCCTGTCATGTAATTGTAGAAAAAAAATCCCTCATTTCAGGGCTTGTGGTTTCTTCTGGGAATGCACTGATGAGGATTTGTTTGACAACAGTGAAATGAAACAGAAAACAAAGCAATTAATATGCTTGGGGTGACAAAAGTTTGGTTTCTGATAGTAAGAGTGCCTAGTCCTTTTCTCCTTGCTGGCATTTATGAAACAAACATTAAAAATTATAAAATAAAAACAAATGTACTTTTCAAACTGGTAGAGAAACTCCAGTAGAATGACATGGGGAATTATTAAATTTTCAGTCATTTTCCAAAATGTATGTAACTTACTGGGAAGGAAGTAAACAGACTTCTCTACAGCCCAGAAATTATGATTCATGGTAGTGGCAAGGCTAAGTTGTAATACAGTCTAAAAAGAGAAGACAGCACCAGGTGTGTTTGAATAAATAGATTCCAGGTGGTATAATCTCCAAATATTGGATGCCACATGGAAGATAAACTTTTCATGAACTGCATCCCAGTATACAAGATAAGAGATGAAACATTTGCACCAAGGTTAAAAATACTCAAAAATAAGTGAAATGTCAAGTATATTTCTAGCTGTTATCTCACTTAGCAAAAGCCATTTCAAAATCTCTTGACAAACATAAAGGAAAACATGTGTGTGTGAATTTTGAATAGGTCCCCTCTTCCCCAATTCCAATTTAAAATCCTGAGAACTGCTGGCTGTGAAAAGATTTCAATAGCACATGCACTGTGGGTCACAGTTCAGCTGGAATCCTTAGATTAATGCACAAAACCCCAAAGACACTGCTAGCTACAAAGCCCACAAGTGTCATCCCTGGTTTGTCATAACATATGCACATTTTTGATTACAAAATGCACATATAGCATTCAATAGGCATTTTTATTGATTTTGTTCCCCCCTGATCTTGAAATGACTAGGTACACTGTGTCTTTTCAGGGGGACAATTTGCATCAAATGAATAGTTTTGAATATCTGGATTTTTTTTTTCCCTGTAAATTTGGACTTGGATTCTGTTTGAAGCTGGCAATAACCCTACTGAGTGAAAGCTAGAGTGGGATCATATTCCATTCTCTCAATCTTCTTGCTAAGCCATATGGACTTTGGGTTCCCTATAGCTCTGAAAAGTGTCTTTCTGTCACCACTCTGGTTTTACTTGTAGAAATCTATTTTGGCCTTATTTCAGTAAATCCCACAATGATACATTGAGATGCTTTTTTTTTTTTTTTTTCAGTTCTTCAGCGCAAAGCATCTCAAGAAGTGTGGACTGGTCATTCTGCCAGTCTCTCATTGTTCCTGGTGGTAGCAACAGTTGCAACGCACCAGAGAGAAAACAGAAAACTGGATTTCTCCTGTTCCTTTTAGTAAATAACAACCTGTAAGTGTTGGGTGGCACAAAAGTAGCCACAGTGTTATCGGCTGTGCTGGCATCACTGCAGAAAAATGTTTAGGAAAGAAAGAGGCAGCTGGGGGTGTGGGAGCATCTGACTGGAGAGAAGCTCTTGGAAGGAGGCACCATGTTGGACAGGAACAGACTTGAAGGGCTGAAAAACCTGAAGGAGCAAAGAACATCTGAGAAAAGGGGCAAAAAGCAAAGTGGGGGAGAGTAAAGCAGGAAGAACAACAAAGCCATGTGAGGGAAAACATGACCCTGACATCCAAGTGTCTGCTTGATTGTGTTCTTTTCCTGCCCCATGCCTCACTTGCCTTACTGCATTAATTAGTAGTAAATTAAACCGAGTAGAAATTCCCCAATTTGAGATTATTGTTTGTTGCGTGTACACATAAGGCTGAAAAAGGAGATTGTCTACATAGCACTAAAGTAAACCAAAAGTGGCCGAAAACCTGAAGAGCTTAATTTCTAAAACTAAGTCTGATGTTAGGCACCAATTGTTTTCTTAGAACATCTGTGTTTTAGCTTTTCAGCCTCGGCAAGCAAATATTTGCAACCAACCATATTTCTGGTAAAGTGTTAGATTGTTTCTACTACCTGCATCATACAGGGATAAATACTCTTTCACGTAATCTGCTTTTCATGTGAAGGATAAGCAGGAGGTAGTGCTCACATTATTCCCATGGGATTTAATATATTCCTAAGCATTTTCTTAGTTTGAAAATAATTAGAAATTAAGAAAAACATTTCCAAAAGCACGTGTAAATGTTTTTGCTGCATTTTCACTGTCAGTATGCATTTAAATAAAACACACTTTCCCCATAGACACCCACACACTGAACCTATAGGAACACCTTAATGAATTCTCACTCTCTGCATTGCAAATGTCCATTCATCCTGAAATTTTATATTTAGTGTCAGGACTGCTGGCTTCAATAGTGCCACTCAAATGAAGAGTTATGTTCATGTGTACTTTGAGGCTTGTTGCCCTAGAGTTTTCTTTCTTTTTAGAGTTTAGTGGTCATTGATCATTTAAGCAAATCAATTTTTTTCTAGAGTTTTGAGGGGAGCAATCTGTTGCTATGTATCTAAATGTCGAAGGAAAGACATGCCCCACACCCACCACACCCTCAGCTTCTGGAAACAAGTTTGAAGATTCACATTCTTCCTTCAATGTGATTTAAGATCCATGAGATCAGCCACCAGGAATAATAAAACTTGGTAATGACATTTTCTTTATCCCAGTGAGTATATTCTGTAGAAGTACCTTATGAATGCAGTTATAGAATCCAAATATAATTTTATTCATTTCAAAAAACAAACAAACAAACCAACCCCCACCAAACCCAAAAAAAAAGAAAAATCCCCCAAACCCCAAAAAAAACTCCACGAACATCATGGAATAGTTTGAGTTGGAAGGGACCCTTAAAGATTATTTAGTAAGGATGATGTTTAGAAGGTAAAGAGGAGCACATATGTAGAATCAAAGAGTTTAGAGTCACCAAGATAAAATACTATTGTGCCTTCCCTTGATGTATTGTAGAGTAGTGTGAATTTTCCTAACATATGGTTGGACAGAATAAAAATATTAAAAAAGACAATTATTTCCTCGCCTTTAAGCTATTTCCTATGGCTTTTAAACAAAAATTAAAAGAAATATCCCTTATTTCAAACTCAAACCCTGTGCTTTCTATGAAAAAATGCATACCTATTGCCTCTAAATTTAATTTCCTCTGTGTAATTGCATACCAACTATCACTTTACCTCAAATTTTCTTTGTGCTTTTACTATAGGACATAGAATATGAGTTTGAAGCAGTGAAAATCTTACTGCTTCCTATGCTGTCACTACTGTTTTACTACCAGCTTCTCTGACATTTCAGTAACAATCTTCTGTGTGATGCTAAGAGTGACAGAAACTCTAGTGAGCAAAAGACAACAGAAATCCTTGGGTTGTGTGAGGGGAGTGGAAAGTTAAAAGATTCCAGCAGTGAAAACACTTTGATTTCGGTATTTCTTTCACTCATCTCCACTCTTTTTTGCAGTCTTCTCTAATCAGTGCTGTTCTTCTGCTGTTCAGCCTGGAAATCTAAGCCACTATGGAAGATGATATGTTGTGTATAAACTCAAAATGTGCAGCATAATTGGAATGGTAAAATATAGGTCACTAGATTTCAAGCTGAAGTCTAAGAGATGCTGTCCAAGGAAAAGTCTGGCCAGCCTGCCAAGAGGCATGCTAAATGGGAATGCATTATAGAATATGATTTAGAGATGCAAGCTATATTTTAAACTTAGTACAAAGAGTATCTAGAAATAGACTGTCATTGATAAAGATCTTTATCTTATGTGTTTGATACAATTGTTTTTAAAAAACGATTTCTATCATAGATCCTGAAATATATATAGAAGAACATTAGAAAAATAGTGTTTAATTTTTTTCCACTAAATGTGCAGGTGTATCATAATTTGGTATTGGTGATTGGTTTGCCTTCTTTATACTCCATTACTATTATCCCTAATGGAGCTCTTCTAGTCTATTATCTGAAAGTTATTTTTCTAGTCAACTTATATATACAGCTTTGCAGAGAGTTAAATTCTTATTTTAGCCACAGGTTAACCACTGTGGAAAACACAGCAATAACATGAGTGTTTTCTTACTGCTTCCTTTTGAGTTAAATGGTACTTATATCATAAATTTATCAAGATAAATGGACACTGCTTAGCTGCACCTTATAGGCCTTGTACTGCTAGTAACTAGGGAGGATTTTCCCTGGACATAATTTTGTAGAGAAAAGGGATCTGAGATCCATTTGGACATTGACCCTAAAATTCCTGCATGCATAATTCTTTATTTTGCTAAAGGTTTAGTTTTTCCTTTAGGGAAAAAAGCCCCAACCACATGTCAGGTAAAACAGAAATTCTAATCAGTGATTCATTGGACATTGCATATATTGCAGATGTGTGATTCGGGAGGGGTGCAGCAATCCAGCTGAAATGGGCAGCAAGTGTTGGGAATTTGGCTGCTGTGTCATTTCCTGCTGCTTAATCTGTTCATTTTAGTGTCAAAAGGAATTACCAGATAGACCAATCACCTGAGTGACATTAAGAAAATCTGTTCTTTTCATTGCTCTGCCTGATGATTTAGCAGGTGAATTGTGGCAAATAATTTTGCACTGACTAGAGTAAGCATTAGGGTCATTGGACGGTCAAGTTTTCCTTCTTTGACTGAATGTGTAATACTGCTTTCAGAACCCTCCAAATGACCTAACACCTCCCTCAGTTATCTCTTACAATAGAGTGTATTTGACAGAAAATGCAATCTCTGCTTCTTCCTCAAAGGACACACCAGAGGTACAATGGAATACAGGCCTATCATCCTGCTGAATTACCCTGTTTGGGAAGAAGGTGATAATGTCTCTAAGTGCCTTCAGTAATCTACTTCTCTTCACTCTCCCTGGGAAAAGCATTTCCAGCTTCTCTTCTGGAAGAGAGCAGAAAGAGCTAGGGCTTGAAATACCTATAGAAGCAAAATACCTGCTGATTTCTTTAGCTTTACTGAATCTGCAAAACAAGACAGCAGCTCAAGTTTATCTTGAATTTAGGACTTTGTTTACATTTGAAATAATTGTAGAACATGGGACCATGAGAGAAAGATGTTGATGAGAATTCAAGACAAGGGTTTTACTTGGTCTAATTGCTTCATTTTAGATGATTTTTGGTAGTATAATAGCATGTGGCATATAGTAATTTAGTAATTAAAAAAAAAAATCTCATCTCTACCCAACAAATGAAAGATTAGTAAAGAAATAAACACAGATATTGAACATCCAGCTTAAATACATAACAAAGATTTTTTTGACTCTGCTATAAATCTAAGTCACTTTTACTGCTTCATCATATTTGGCCTTGGTCAAATCACTGAGCCTTCTTGCCCCATTTTTCCGTATATCTTCCTGCTTAAGGATGTCAATATTCATACATTAGCCCACACAATCACTGCCAGTGATAATTTCTGAGGCTATTTGTTGTTTCACTTAGACAAGCATGTGAGAAATGATGTATTTACAGTTTGTGTAGAGTCACACACAATTCAACAGAAAATTAAAAGGTAGTTAGTCAGCACAGATTAAATATATTTATGAACCCATAACTTCATGTACTTGATATTCTCAGTTGCCAAACTGTATTCAGAAGCCCAGATAAAACATATCCTGCCTCAGAATTTAGATATGGGAGAGGGTTGTGGAGAAATTAATGTCGTTCCACTTCTTGAAGGAAGAAGAGATTTAGAGAGAAAACAGGTTTTAAACCATGGATTTCAAACAAAAATGCAGAAATTTTGATAAATGCATGACCAGAAAATTTTCGTTTTTTAGTCTCCATGACTATTGGAAAAAGATAATTTGCACTAAAAAGTCCTTTCTGTCTGAGATATATAAAATTTTATGGCATAGATGCCGTGGATCTCTTTTTAAACTCTTGAGAGACCTCTAGTTATGATCTATTATCTTCAACCTCTTTATTTGTTAAATCATATATTGAAATAAATTATATTTGCTATATTTCCTAATTGTCACTTTCCTTTTTGAAAAATACTTATGTTCAATAAATGTTAAATCCCTATATATAAATTTTAAAATATGCTATGATTGTTATTTTTAGTTACATTTCAGGTCTTTGTGTCCATAATAAAACCTAATCTAATAAAATTTTCTAATATTGTTAGTAATACCCTTTTAGATAAGAAATATCTTTTTGTGTCTTTGTAACAATTTCTTATCTCCCTTTCATCAATGTGTGCCATCCTTAGTAGTAGAATTTTGACTGTGTTCCCTGTAGTATCTCATATTGTATCTTGTCTTTATCAAAACTGAAAATAGTCAAGAAATGTTGGTAGATATCACTGTCTCTTTTAAAGGGGTGTTATGTGTTTGTGGAATCTAGCTCAGAGATGGAAAAGAAATCTTCAGTTTTTCTGCTATTCTTAGAAAGTTTTCTTCTTAAGAAGTATGACAGCAGGAAGTTTTGCAACTAATGTTTTGAAACGTATTAAGATGTTATCAGTTATGATATACATATATGTTATCCACCAAAAATTAGTAATTAATACTATTCAGAAAAACTTTTAAAAACAAAAGTTTAAAATGGGTAAAATATGAATGGTAAAAAAATCAATACATGGAAATTTAGTACAATGTGCTTAACTTGTTCTATGAAACTTGTCTTTTTTCAACTGTATTTAGTTTCAAAGACAAAACAGAGGATAATAGTAGTGGATAAAAGTAATTACTTCTTACTGTGTGCTAAAAATAGGTGTTATTGTATCTCCATTCAAAATACAGTGAAAGAAAAGCAAATTTTACTTTTCTGGGAGTAGCCTTCTAGGACAGCCCATTAGCAAGGACCTGACTGTACCTGATAGAGACAAGGGACATTTTCATGGTGGCTAAGGAGACTCTCTGTTTCTCTGTGGTAATATGTGTGGCAAGGAAGGAGGGTCTTCTAAGCATAATTAAAATACTCTCTGTTTAGATTTTTTCATAGATAGAAGATATTTTCTGTGATAGAAGCTGATAATTTCCTATTGAATGTATTCCATAAACGAAAGCAACCCATTACTTTAAATAGAACATGAATCTGCTTAGAAAATACAAATAGTCGTAAGGGAATGATACCAACAGAGTACCTTTTGTGCCTTCCAGCTGAAACTGTTTGCTTTGTAGTAATGTTTAAAGATTGCTCAACACCGAACACTGTTAACAATGATTCAGTATCTGGCCTATGGCCTATTATCAGAACCAATCATAGTACAAAGAGAGCTTGTGCTTCCCCTGAAGGTCTTGCAAGCTGAACTATTTGCTACTCTTCTATGTTTCAGTGAATGTGCTAAACAATAGAGTGTACACTAGGGAAAATAAATGCTATCTCCTTCATGGTATCAGTGGCTAACCTGATAGAAATTAAAGATGAGAATCATTGTATTGGGTTTGAGTGGCAAAGTTTTGAGATTGGAGAGTACAGGGGCAGCTTCAGTAAGAAGCTGCTGGAACCTTCCCATAGGGAACCTTTAGAGCCACTGACCAAAGCTAAGCCCAACAGCAATAATAGTAGTACCCTTGTGATAACTTATTGAAAAACAGGGGGACCAATCCCTGTTGCAGAGCAGCAGCCAGAGTGAGAATATGTGAGAAAAACAGCCAGGTCAGTGCAGAAGGAGGAGCAGGAGGTGCTCCAGGGCAGAGATTCCCCTGCAGCCTGTGGTGCAGCCCATGTTGGTCAGGTTGTGCCCCTGCAGCCCATGGAGCTCCGTGGTGGGACAAATATTTATTTTTAGCCCATGGAGGAACCCATGCTAGACTAGGTGGATGTCCAAAGGAGGCTGTTACACCGTGGGAAGCCCAGACTTGTGCAGTCTCCTGGCAGGACCTGTAGACCTGTGGGTGACCCACACTGGAGGAGGCTCCTGCAGGATTTGTGACTCCACAGGGAACTCAGGCTGGAGCAGCCAGGTCCTGAAGGACTGCAACCTGTGGAGGAAGCCATGACAGAGCAGGTCATGAAATGCAGCTTGTGGGGAGGAGTCATGTTGGAGAAGTTCATGGAGAATTGTATCCCGTGCTGAAGCAGGGGAGGGGTGTGGGGATCCTCCCCCTGAGGGGGAAGGATCAGGGGAGATGTGATGAACTGACTCTAATCACCCTTCTCTGTCCCTCTGTGCCATTGTCATGGGAGGTTGGAGAGAAAACTGTGGGAGTGAGACTGAGCGCAGGAACGAGGAGGGAGTGAGAGGAAGGTGTTTGAAGGTTTAGTTTTTATTTCTCATTATCCTGCAGTGACTTCATTGGAAATAAATTAAATTATTTCTCTGAGTTGAGTATGTCTTTCCCGTGATGGTAATTGTGAGTGATCTCCCCTGTCCTTAGCTTGACTCATGAGTCCTTTGTTATATTTACTGTCCCCTATCCAGATGAGAAGGGAGAGTGATAGAAAAGCTTGTTGGGTACCTGTCATGCAGTCAGGGTCACCCCACTACTGTCATGTCAAGTTTACAAATAGGTAAAGAAGATGAGACCACCTTGATGCTGAGGTCTTCCTATTGTGGTACGTAGGTGTGAATTCTCAAGGCTACTTTAAAGAATTGCTGGGTTGCAGTTATTTCACTCATGCATCCTAACTCATCACACTAAATGAAACCTTGGTGATGAAGGATGGCCCCCCACAACAAATCATAGCTGGGAGACTAAACCAAGCACCAAAATGTCAGTTTCCACAAGTTGCTACTCTGAACAGCAGTTGAAATACTTCAGGGACTCATAGCTGACAACCTAATGTTCAAGAAAGACGATGAACGAAAAGGTGGATAATTGCAAGAAAAACATCTGACAGTTTAATTTGGTTAGAATCTAACTGCAGTTATTTGGAAAGATTGTTTTTATTTTGCTTTGCAAGGGACCACTTTTGGGAGCAAGTGCAGGAGGCAGCTCAGTAAAAGAATGCCTATTTTAACCTGTGATACTGACAACACCATGTATTTTACCAAGAAAAATGACTATACTAGCTTTGTAACACAGCAATTGTTAGCTTTGGTGAGGGGTGATTTTGGATTCAGATTTGATTTAGATTTTTACAGCCAATATGAATATTGTCTTCTGGATGTGTTTGGAGGTCTGGACTTCCCTAAAATAACTCAATATACAAATATGAATTCACATAACAATTTACCTCCCTGTTCTAAAACGGATCAAATCATTCTGAGTCTGGACTAGTATCTTTGTTTAGCATAGTAATTTGTGCTATCCCTTGAGGGATTGAGTGTGAACATTCCTATTGTGTGTTTTCCTACACAGAGGCCAGTGTGTTGCTCTTGGAGTGGGAGAAACCTTTGAAATTATGCTGGTTTTGCTCTGTGTTACATTTTGGCCTTTGTAAAGCATTTTTCTGTGGTAGACTCATGTTAGCATCCAGCTGTTTCATGGGACAGAAGCTTTTGCAGGGATGGTTCAGTGGTTTGGATAGGTTTCCACTGACTACTTTTGAAAAGCAGTGTTACTGCTCTTTATTACTGGGGAAGTACCACTGTTTTTCATTACTTGTAGAAGAAGCTGTGTTTCTTTCCTCTTGTAATGCTGTAAAATACTTAGCAGGGATATTACTGAAAATGAATCAATGGCAATAGTGCACCAATGCATTTCTCTTTCATGAGAAATGGAGAACAGCAAGGTTAGCAGAGAAGGATAAAGGCAGTCACACCTCATACATATCTCATTGGATTTTGTACACAAGCTCTGCATTTAATGATTCTGCCCATTTGTTGTTATAATTGGACTAAGTAAATCTAAAGATGAAATAAAGCTGAAATCCAGTAAGAAATCCTGAATTTCTTACAGTTTTCAGAGAGTAAAGAAGTGAAAACATTAATTTAAAAGTCTAATTTTTTTTCAAGAGATAAAGTTGTTAAAAGAAATGTATGCTTTTCAGAATTAATAGTATAATTTCATCAAAAATGAGGGGCCTTTTATAAGAGAGTAGAGTAAAACAGAAGAAGAGAGAGGAAAAAATCTGCACTGTTGATGAGTCCAAATTTCACTTCCTATCTGAGACTGATGAAAATGATATACAGTCAAACAAAAATGAACATTTAAGTAAGTTTTTAAACATCAGAAAATTATGTATAAAATGTACAGAATAATACAAGAAAGTCCTCCAGCCCATCTTTGGACATTTCTATATCCTTGTCCTCTAGAAGACAACACCTGCAGTGTACACTTCCTGAAACATAACCTAACTGAATTTTAGAACATTAGTGATCCAGAGTAAGGTATATGTTCTAATAATGCTTGCTTGTAGAAATTACCCTAAAATGTGTTGTCTTTGTGATAATTACATAATATTTGTTGTTGAGCTACCCAGAATGCTTAACAGGAATAGTGTAATCTCTTTCCAGTGATCTTTTACATCCCTCAGTCATGTCTTCTCTAAAGTGAATAACAGCTATTTAATTTGCTTTCACAGAGTATAGATTCTAGATCACTGTTTGCTGTCTGGAAGTGTGACTTCCTATTATGGAGATAATTTTTAGTTGAAACTTTTCGAGGGCAGAGTAGACTGAAAATACAATTTCTTTTGTCTCACAGACAATTTGTAGTCTACACTTTAAGATTTCATAATTACTTTTTTCATTAAGCCTGCTTATTGTGACTTGAGGTCACTTTCTGACCTGCAATATTCCATTTTCCACTGATCTTTATGGGTCAGTAAGTTCAGTTGCAATTATTTAACCATAGGAAATACGTGGTTTTTTTCTGTTGGTACATCTGGATAAGATTAGGTTTTATGCTCAGAAATGTGATGGAAGTCACAACAGTTCTTCTACATGTGAGATTTTAAGCTTGCTATTGATTAAGTATTTCAGTTACCAGGAGCTGTTTTGCTTAAAGTGGCACCTTGACTGCTGCTGTGAATGCTGGCTCTGTGCTGAGCCTTTGACACAGTCTGCTAAGGCACACTGTCTTACACCACTTCATTTGAAACACCTTCACTCACCCACTTATGGATGTTTTTCCTTGAACGTGCTGAGAGTATCAACCTGCCCATGGCCTTTCATAACATGTCTTTTTTGGTTGTCTTGATCTCATCATTGTCTCTCATGCAGCGAGACAGTAAATGGATACGAAGCTCAAACTCTGAAACCCATTGACTTTTAGTGTCCTCAAATAACACTCAGAATAAAACTAAGGCCTGTTTGGAATTAAACTTATTAACCTCCTATACTAGAGATATTAGTTTTTGCTTTACTCTTTATGCTTGTGGACTCTCATATACATAATTCAGGTCCCCTGCATATCAACTATAAACAACAGCAGATATTCTCAGTTTTCATTTTGCTCTGTCTGTGTTTGTGAATGGATTTTTCTCCCAACATGGCATTTTAAGGATTTATCAAACGTGTAGAATTTGGTAAATGAAATAATTTTTGATAATTTATTTCTTTTATAATTTTCAGAGTTAGAACAGGAGTTTTGCAACATTTTTCATTTTCTTAATGTTATTGATTGGTAGTTATTTCCTGGAATAGAAACACTACAAAATGAGGTAGTTGGGTTTGCCTCCATTTAGATAAAATAATTTAGAGGTTTGCTTTTTTTTTTCCATGTTAATTGTTCCGTCAGTTCAAACAGATCTATACACGAAGATTAATACCTAAAACCATCATTGAATCATGTGTAGAATTTTTATATTTCTTTACACACACACTGACATAAGAAGCATAATATGTTTACAAGTTGTTTAAGTCCAGATGGTTTTGGTGCTAAGGACCCTGAGTACTCATATATGGCTAAATAAACAAATGTATGTTGATTTTCAATGCTTCTACACAACAAACATTCTTACTGACTAGAGGAAAAGACCAAGGTAATAACCAGAACTTCTAGAATACCTGCTACCTTTGTTTGTTTATTGTTTTGTTTATTGTGTGCATCCACAAAACAACAACAGCAAAAGAGGAGACATCATAGTACTAGGATTGACATATTTTCCTTTTTCACTTCTCAAGTTCCTGCAGAATTGTATTCAATTTTTTAAAATGGCAAGAGAACAAAAATAGCTTGCTGTTCTGTTAGAGAAACTTTAATTATAGTGCTTGCAGGTGGGAAGAGAGGCAGTAGGTCATGTCTTTATTAAAACATATCTAATTAAGTAATGTGGATAAAGCTTTCCCTTCTTACAATGTGTCTCATTTTTGATAAAATTCTGACAGCTGATTGGGCTAGAGTTAAAGAGTAAGTTTCGGGTCAACTAGTGCACTCAGATGTTGCTTTCCCATTGAAGCCACACTCGGCCAAGGCAACAGGAGTCAGTTTTAATGAGGCTGGAGCTGCCTCTGAAGGAGATAGATCATAAATAAATCATAAGAAGGAGACATAAAGGGACATACAGATGATCTAAAGCAGTTTTGGCAAACAAAGAAAGGTGATTTCCTACTGATGGTGCTCACAAGTCCTTCAAAATGAAAGTAACAGATGGCAGGGGCATTTTCACTAGGTTGGGATGACATTTCTCTAGAAGCTGATTATTGTCAAGGATACTCCTCTGATAAAGAATCAAAGATGGGCTTTTCTAAATTTTGGTTGATATCTCCTATTTATCCTCATGCACAGCAGACCACTTCAATGGTGTCAAGGTTTATCTCGTCCCATAAATACAATACACATTTTGTGTTTACAGCTGCATGAGCACATGATGATGTCAAAGTAGTGAATTTTGATAAAAAATCTGAAGCCTGATTTAAGGGTAATTAAAATTAAACCTTGAAAGAAAATCAATTTAGAGAAGTTGACTTATCAGTGATAGGGCTAACATTTCTGTGATTTCTTTCCTACTTCATATTCTGGAGTGTGTTGCCCAATGTTAGTAAATTTACCCTCATAATGAAGTTATGATATAATAAAATACTGTTACATCTGTTTACTTAGAAATAACTGAAGCAAAACTTGAGTAGACAGGCCTTAATGGCTGTATATTTCTTTTATTATTTATGATAATTTATTATTTATTAATTTTTAGCTACAAGCTTCTTAAACCTTTTGAAAACCCAATTGTGTATTTAGAGTACATATATTGAGCAGCTGTAATATATAGATGTTGCTTTGTAATGTTCAAACATCCAAACCCAGCAAAATTCTTGTAGAAGCCAATTACAGTTTTAGTAGGGAGAGAAGCTGAGGAAACTGAGGCCCCGTATAATGAAGTTACTTGCCTAAGGTTGCATGAGTAGTCTGAAATAGAGCTGTGGAGAGTTTTATGACTGGACCACAAGTACACCACCATCCTTCCTCCTTGTAAGTAATGGATCTGAGTAGAAATATGTCTGTCTTGTTAGTGGTTTTAGATAAGAAAATGGAATTGTCACAAATACCTTTACTGATTTTTTTCAGAAAGCTCAGAAAATATAAATCTTGATATTGTTTTTATGTAGAACCTGTCATTATAAAAGCTATGCCAGTTATAGTTTTTTAGCTAATTTATTTGTTTGATACATCATAAATCAAATGACTCACTAGTTTTATTCACTATAGGCAGAAATACTTGTGTTATTCTCAACTTCTTCAGTACAGTTAATTCTTGCAGTTCTGCAAACCTTAACTACTGTAAGTGGTTCCAGCTAAGTCAATTAGTTTAATGAAGCTTACTTAGAGTAATAAGAATTAAGTCAGTGCTGAAAAATAAGCTACTATAAACTATGTTCTTTGTGATAATTTATGCAAAAAAACTCACTGTTGATTGTAGGATACAGTGGCAAAATATTCCAGTAATTTAACATGTCAGAACATATATTAAACTGTTTCAAGAACTCCTTCCTGGCATAAGATTCATAACATTTTATTCTTGAGATGTTATTTGAGTATGTGGAACGTTACAGTCTGTGCTCAACTGAATTAGCACAATTGAGCATCCTCACCATTCAAGGCATTTAAAACCCTGAATCAGTTCCAAAAAACCTCCATTCTCTTATTTTCTGAATCTCTAAGTATTTGGATAGTAAAAGTTTTGTGGTTGTTTTGGTTGCTTGATTTTGTAGGGTGGATTCTTTGTGAGGGTTTGGTGTTTTTTGTTTTCTTTCGCCTTTTTATACACACTGCATTAAAATGTGGTTCCTGAGAAAAGAATGAAAATTATGATTTTGCAAAACAGATTCATTCTTGGACTAGTGTTTTACAGATAAACCCAGCATAACAAAATATGCTAAACAATAGGACTTGTCAGCATTACTAATGTTGTAAAGCTCTTTTCAAATAATCTGCCTTCTCCAAAATGATTGGTGAATTTGGTCATTGTATCTAATTAATTTTCATTTTAATGAAAGACAAATGATATATTGGTTAGCATTTGTGAGTCTTTCTGTGCCAGTGTTAATTTCAGGAAGCAGTCTCAAAGCAGTTTTCTAATAAAACTTGTATAGAGTGAAAGAATGGCATGAACCACTTTCCTAGGGGCTCAGAGGCTGCAGACCTCCCAAAGAAAACAGAATATTTCCTGTCCATACTGTTGTTCTATTTTACTTAAAATATATTAGAATGTCTTGACTTTTCTTCTGGCTACCAACACGTCCACAGAGATAAGCCCCATCCTTTTCTACAAGAAATATATACCCATCAAGAAACCCCAGGACACATGATTGTATTTATTTATCCAGATTGCGATGTCTTCGTCTGTTGACTGTTTCAGTGTTGGGTTCAGTGAGCTGTGAAGCTGTATATTTCTGAGTTTTCTTCTAACTAGCAAAGAGTCATTCGATGATCTTTTCCTCTCTACTCTGAAATGTTTTCTTTACAACTGAACAGTGAGTTTTAATTGTTTGGCAGGAAACCAACATGCTTACTGGAAGAAAGTAAATTTCCCCAGATTTTCAGAGCTTTCCCCCTATGTTTTTTCAATACCTGGTTATTTTATAGTTTTGTAAATGCTAATTTAATATTGAAATCCAAATAACAATGGAAGAGTGTAGCAACAGGAAGAGTAAAGTACCTGCTAGTTCTTACTACTTCTGTTCTGGCCAGGACCATATTCTAAATATTCCTCAACTACTTCTTTAGAGTCTTATTCACAAAAAACCCCACTGGTTAACTTAATTGAGAGTCTTCTACATGCTTTTGAAGTTTCCTATTGATTTAATCTTATTTATACTTGATTTTTAAATGTATAAATCTACAATTAAACCAAACAGAAAAAGAAAGCTTTTTTATTTGACATACTGAACATCTACTAACAAAGAGGACTTATGTGCTCAAAAATGAAAAGAGCTAAAATACATACATTGGCCTTGTTTGACATCAAGTTTATAAGCTATAGTAATGCTTATATTTTATTTTTTGGTGATTGAATTCAATGTTTTAGAGTCTTTGAGTATCTAAAAACAATTAAGATAAAATCACATTGGAAAGGCTGACATTTCAATAACAACCAATACCCTTATGACATCAGAAAAATACAGATGTTTAGACAGCATGCCAGATTCTGAGTGGATGTAGCGTTTTTTTGTCAGCCAGACTAGGCAAGTCTCTGAAGCTAGTTAATCTGCTCTCTGAAGCAGTTACTGAAATAGAGCTGCGCTGAGTTATGCTCCCTCAGGACTTTCCTGTACAAAATTTATTCTACTCAAGTAAAGCTGCCTTTACAACCCTCACCATTTGAAGTTGCAGATAATGCAGTGCTTTAAGTGCAAACGAGCATCTCTGTATTCTGCAAAGCTCTTATTCTTAGCATCAGTGAAGTGTGAAGATAGGCTTGCAACTTTCGTATCATGTTTCTCCAGTAACTTATTAAAAATTACTCTTATGTTTTAGAGATGATTGTTAAAGGGAACAGCTTCATTGAGATGAATGAAGAAAACATCTTTTCCCTGAAGCATCTTTGCCATCTTTTCAGGTCGTTATTTGCAGCATGACCTTATATCAAGTTTGCATATGAAAAGTTGTTCTCAAAGTTATGAGGACCAGCAATATTTTCTTGACTTCTTCTTATGCTTAAGTTACAGATTCAGTACTTCAAAAAATAATAAAATTTGGTTGAAATCAACCAAAAATATCTACTTTCTTACTTCTTCTTCTCCTGGAATTACCTTCAAAAGGTAGCAAGTGCAACAAACATCTAACTTATTAATCTGTTAATTTTTTAGTCAAAATTAGAAATGAATTTTATTTACTTCCAAACACTTACAGCACTTGTAAGCTTATGAGATCCTAAAGGGGAAATCTTAACATAATATAAACCTGCTTTATTTGTTATCAAGCAGCAAAGTACTTGTGTTTTAATTTTGATCAGTTACTGTCAAATTTGATTATATTTTATCAAGTAACTATCCCCTGGTCTTTAAAAATATACTGCTGGTTTATTTAGCTCACTTGAAATGACCCTCAGCCCTGAAATCTCTTTTATGCAATAGCATTTTATAGTGTGATATCCAACTGTTGGCAAATTGACTGCACCCAATCGAAGATTGCTTTACATTTGCTCACATTTTGACTCAGTAACATGTTGAGCTATGCAGATAATTTATTCACAATATTTAATCCTTTGTTCTGTAGCCAAACTGAAATGAAACATAAATTAAATGGGTTTGCGTTTTTCCAACAAGAAAATTTTTCATTTGTCATGTTAGGTTTAATGGATGCATGAGAAATTGAGAAATGCTTGATTTCGGAGGGGGTTTTTTGTAGTTTGTTTTTTTGTTTTTGTTTTTTTTTTTTGGTTTGGTTTTTTTTTCCCAAAGCAGAGGAGTTTTTGAAATAAATTCTTAAATTGCAAGAAAACTTGAAACAGAGAAAGAAGTATTGGTTGTGCTGATGACACATTTATTATCCTCTCAGAAAATGGTATTTAGAAAGCTCAGCTGACAGGTAAAATGGTATGATTTAGCCATTTATCTCTTAGAGTGTTTTTAAATGGGTATTCCTCTTCTGCAAGCAGCACCCTTTGCCTTGCATCACACGGTACCTATCCAAGTTGTTAGATAGTTAAGTTACTCTAAAACTTAATCACTGTAAATATGTTTTATACCACATTAGTAATTTTGCATAATAAACTTATTAACTGTTACAAAATATACATTAAAATAGTTTATATTCCAAGATTAAAAATTACTTTTGTTATAATATTTTGTATATGACTATCTATTTTTGTATTATTTGTAGCAATAATTTCAACATTAAATACTTCTAAGTAAGATTATCCTTTAAATTAAACTTTTGGTTATCACTAATCAAAGATTTATATTAATATCTTTACCTGGAACCAGTTCCTAGTCATATATGTTCATGTATCCTGTATATTTATTTAAAAAGAGCTACTGCAGAGGATGAAGTGAAAGAATGATTCTTGGTTAAATATTAAGGTCTCAGGATTTTGCTTATACTTAATTGTACACTGTGTAATGAGAGAAACATATACATATTATGTTTACATTTTATATTAGAAAAATTAAGGAGACTTCTAAAGAGCTTGCTGAATCTGCAACAAAAAACAAATTTTTAGGATATATGTATTAGAAAAAGTAGACAAAGCCAAATACCTTGGTTTACTTAACAGCATTTTTGATATAGTAATAGAAAATACCCTTTTAAGGACAACCCTAGACCAAGGTAGGAACAGGAATTAGATATACAGCAGAGCTTTCTGAACCTAAAATACATTCCAGCCTCTTTCATGTGCAAACCACATAAGAGCAGGTGGTAATAGCTGCTAAGAGTCCATCTCATTAGCATTTTAAAATAATTCTCTCTCAGATCTGTATCTAAGGAATAAGGTTGTATAGAAGTGAGGTAATTGAGAAAATCTGAGCGAAAGTAAGATGAACATATGAAGTCAGTGTCCTTCTTTTACCTAACATGCACTGTCCTTCCTAGAATGCTCAGTTCAGACCTAACCATATGTTTATCAAGCGGCTTGGGGGCTGTGATTTTGAGCCTGTGCTTGCCTTATCTGAGTTTGTCAGCACAAGAGTTAGTGTCATGAACAGAAATTTCCAGTGCTGGAAGGCACAGAAAGTGTAAACTTCTTGGTTTATTGCTGATGTAGAAATTCTTCATTTAATAAGAAACAAGAAAACATAAGCAATTGCCAATATCGCTATTTTGGATGTCTGTATTAGTTCTGTCATTCCTCTGCGCAGCAAAAAAATGTCCTTGCAGTGCACATTTCTTGAATGATGAAAAGAATATTTGTCAGTTTTGTGTCATTTCTTGTTTTAGGAGCTTTCCCCCCCACAAACAAACTTTTATAAACTATTTATAATGAGCTGTGAATTCGGCTAAGATTGCATGGATGAATTTTAGTGTAAGTTGGAATGACAAATAATTGCAGGTGTAGAAATCAGATTCATGATGGTCAAATACACTCCACGAAGGCACACTCATGCACATTGAACAGATTACCTGCCAAAAGGGATCGTAATGCAGTTGACTATAGCTATACTATAAAAACTGTTTATGTACCAGTGGTATTTAGAAATTTTTAAAATCTTTGTAGAGAGCAGACTCGTTTCCTAAAAATCTTTTCTGTAATGTAAGCACCTGGTGTCAACTGCTTCACAGGATCAAGTCTAAATGGAATTAAATGTGCAGTAATCCTGGCCATTAGCAGCAAGAAAGTTAAATGCAAGTTGCAAACAAGTAGTCTAAGTTTAATTCATTTAGGCCATCTGCTAGGAAAATGTGGTTATCTGTGTAGCAGAAAAGCCTATGGCACAAAAAGGGATTCCTTAGTGGGCAGAAACTATACTGTTCCATAAAATTAAGCTTCTCTAACAAGACTGTATGAGTTTTAGTTTCTGGTCTTTGAAGGTGGTTCATAGGTTGACCCTGACTGTAGAATCAAAAGTTCTGGTACAAGAGTCTCATATTGTGGGGAAAGGATCCATGTCTCCAATCCATCCTGAACTTAATATTGTGTGAGTCCAGGACTAGCCACATATCTGAGGGTTTTGAAAGACTATTTTTAATTCACTAGACTATGTGGGAATTTTCTGAATACTATTTGCTAACTGGCAGAGGATGTATTTCTGGAGAATCTGTTTGTGATATTAAGGGCAGAAAGTGTGAGGAGATTCAAAAGAAACTTTGGGCACTGGAAACCATTAGAGAGAATCACTAGGGGTGTATTTACTAAGCAATGAATGCATATGAGTTGCTGAACTGTACAATTTTACATAGACAGGTAATCTCTTAAAACTAGGTTGTATGCTCTGGAATGTGCATTAAAATATCTTTGATATACAAAGGAAAAGATACTCGAGAAGCCTTGGTATACAGAAGCATAAATTACTCAGGTTTTTTTGTTTTTTTTTTTAACTCTGATTAGAACTGAAATATCAAGGCCTGAGATTTTTTTCCAGCTTTGTCATTTGTTTCATCTTCAATTTTCTGATTAGGTGAGATCCCAGGAATTTCTTGTGTCTGGGAATTTAAACTAATATTTGAGAGAAAAAGAAAGTTAATTTGGAAAAATTTGAGGTATCTTGTTTGCTTTGTTGTATCTTTGTAATTTTTCACATAAGTGAATTCAATTTTCAGCTTTGAA
>JAOTQP010000251.1:20146874-20182237 GCA_026413545.1 Cichladusa arquata | reverse complement strand
ATCCCGGAAATTCGGAAATGGGGTGACCAGGCTGAAATGGCCTCAGATGACAAGAAGTGCAGGGAAATGGACCAAAACGTGCAAAATTTCCTCCGAATAGACTGCTGAAATCATGGAAGAAAGGGAAAAATATACCCACTGATGAGGTTGCCATAAAAATGAGATGGCTAAGAAAATCATGGGAAAATTCTGAAAATTAGTAAAAACACTACAAGTGAATGGGTGGGGTTTCGATGTGTTAAAAGGAAGTGCTGAAAATGAAAGACAGAAAAAATAATTTATCAAATGAATCATATGAGAAAACTCTGTGCAAAAATTCAGCAGTCCTCATTTAACTCCTAATTGAAATATTTTCATGAAAGATTGTCTACCTTAATTATTCTAGTTTACCAGAGAACAAATAAAAAGAAAACTTATGTAGCTGATTGTATTTGATCTGCTGCCATTAAAATATCTATATTCAAATGTAGTTCCTCATCTAAAAATACAGATTACAATGAAGTGAGAGGGAGCATGAAGAAAGTAAACATAATTAGAATATAGTTTGGTATGGTTTAAAGATCTAAAAATGGCTAGAATTTTTACAGAGCTAATTTTCATGTTAGAGAAATTGAAAAAATGCAGTCATCCTGAGTCCTAAATATAATTGAAAATTGATTATAAGTAGGAAAAAAAAAGTATACTATTGAATAATGGTTATGTTACAACAGAGAAATGCTACTTTTTTGACAAAACCAGTTACTTCTAGAATAGTTTCTTGGTTTTTTTATTTGTATGTTTTGTTTTGTTTAGGTTTTTTACAAAATCACAGTATTTAGAAAAATACCTGTTATCTTTTCTGAGGGGAAGATTTAATGGTATGTTTCTTTGGGAGAATTAATTTTATAAAATCACTTTTTGAGATCTCCTTAAGTATCTCTCTTTTGTGGATTATAAAGTGAAACTGCATATGTTTCAGGTAAGTTTCTGAATAAGGTCAAAGATAGGAACACAGTGAAATATTTTGAGTCTGAAGGTGTATGTCAGTGAGTTTCACAGAATCCTAGAATGCTTTGGGTTTGAAGTAACTTTCAAAGGTCATCTGGTCCAACCTTGCTGTAATGAGCAGGAGTATCTTCAGCTAGATCATGATGCTCAGAACCCCATCCAACCTGACCTTGAACAGTTCCAGGGATGGGAACTTTTATGGCTGTTCAGGGTCAGAAATCCAGAAATTCTGTTTAAACTAGAACTTTTGTTTGTGATCAGCACCAGGTTTAAGGTAATTTGTTAGGTTTCAGGTTGCATCTATCTTATCAGCATAAAAGCTTTATATTGGAAGTACGTGGACTTCAGAATTTGTAGATGAACTAAGTTATCTGCAGATGAAGTATTTTACATTTTTTGACAGGAATTTCTGTATCCAACTACTTTCAGGTACGGAAACCAGTACAAGAGAACTTTGGAAGCAAAACCAAACTGTTGTGCTTAACTGTTTGGATGTTTTGCCGTGACAAAATAAAAGGTGGTGCTGCAGGCATATTGTGATGATACAGAAAGAGCTGCAGTATTGCAAAATACTTTTGGGTTTGGTTTGTTACTTTAGCTTTAAAGGAAAAAGATTAATGCATCACTATATCATAAAATATGTTTACAAGTCAAGTAAACAGAATTTAATATTATAAAGGTTGGGAGGAGCCTCATCTGTAGTGACAATGAGATTGTGGACTTTAGGCCGAGGAGGAAGCAGGGAAACAAGTAAAATAGCAACCATGGACTTCAGGAGAGCTAAATTTAGCTTCTTCAGGGATCTTGGAAGAATCACATGGAAACAGGTTGTGCAGGGAAGAGGGGTCCAGGAGAGTTGGTTGATATTCAAGGATGACTTCCTCCAGGTTCAAGAACAATGAATCTTAATAAGCAAGAAATTGAGCAAAGGGGGAAAGACGCCTGCATGGGTGAATAAAGAACTTCTGTCATTCCTCAAGTAGGAGCAGGAAATACGCAGCATTTGGAAACATGGTGGGGCCAAATATCAGAGTTACTACTGTCTGGTAGGGTCCTGTGTAAATGTAATTCAGAATGACATTTACCTCAGATTATTGTCATAGTTTTTTATATTTGGGGCTTGCAGTTCTGGAATTCTTCAGCCACTGGTAGTTGTGTTATTTTGAATAGCTTCTCCTTACCAAGGGGGAAAGTAGCTGATTTCCTTGCAACTTACTTAAGTTAGATGGGAGAATGGCAGGTTGTATGGCTTTTTTTATCAGGTATGAATAAAAGTGTCCATGCACTTTAGCCTTCTGTCCACATACAACAATTTAGTAGAAGAAGTAATTGTTCAGGGCCAGTCTGGCTTAACCAGGGGAGGTGACAAAACACTACTGTGGTAAGGCGAGACATGGCTAAAAGCAAATCTGCCAAAAATATAATTAAGGTAAATGGAAACCTGTATTAATGAAACTCATTAAGAAGCTGATGCAGGAAGAAAACGTGGTTTGAGAATAATTATTTGAAAGCAAAATCATCAAGGCTTATTCTGTGAGGTAAAAAACAGTTATACATTCAATGACAGTTTGAAATTAAAAGAAAGTAAAAGATTGCAAATCAATAACAATAAAAAGTGCACTAAGCTAATGGATCCCTTGTTTCAAATTGAAAGTGACAGTTTTGAATTCTAGAGTAAATCTTTAGTGATGGCCCTTTTCATTACCACACAGCAGCCCTTGCCATTTTAGCTTCCATAGCTGTACTCACTCAGCTATGTGCTGCTTTGATCTATGACTCTATTTGCCATGCCTTTCAGGGATAGGGAAGTGGGAACTCATTACTGAAAAACACCCAAGTGATTTGGAAGATAGATTTTCATGTCACCAGCTGATCCCTGAGGCTCAACATCCATCCTTTGAACAGAAAGTTAAGTAAAACCTGAGAAGATGTTTTCCATGTTGCTCTTTTGAAAGGGACCTTGCTGACTAACTGATTTAATGGGATATCTGTTTACAGGCACTTCTGTGTTTTCCAGTACAGTAAATGCTTTCCCTTGTAGAGGAGAAATAGCTCGGTGGTTTTTATTGGTCCTGTCTCTTGCTTTTAGCTGTGTTCTATTATACTCTGCACTGCTGATGCTTGACATGTAGGAGTTGAAATAATCAGAAGTGATTGGAATAATCAGGATGCAGTAGCTCAATATTATACCTTAGGAAAAGATTCTGTAGGCAGAGGTGCTTTAGTCTCCCGTGTTTCCCTAATTTCCTTTACATTACAATGATAATTTTCTTTAAGACATTTGTGATGGTTTTTCCTCTTAACTACTTCTAAAATGTTTTATTTAGAAAAGAAAAATCTGATGTACCCTATGTTTACTGATATATTAAAGCATGTGCTTCAAGACAGAAGCTGGGTTGTATGAATAATTAGTTTTGTTTCTCAGGATAAATAAAGGATGACTCAACCAAAAATTACACAAGGCTTCCATTTTAACTTTATTCAAAATATTCCTATTTTTTAAATGTTTTTAATAAGAATGCCTATCACTTTTGTAGTGAACACATAAAGAAAATATGTTTGTAAGAAGACAAAACCAAGTTTGTATTAGTAAAACATTAAGTTTTTGAAATAAATATTTTTATGAACATTTTTCAAAATGGCTATAAAATAATAATAACCTGTTCCATTCTACAAACAGAATAAATCTGCTTAATATGAGGTAGACAGCTGCTCTGCTGTCATGTAAAATATTGGAGGAATTTAGATTGGATAATCTAATGATTGGTGGAAATAGTGGGGATCACTTTGATATTGTATAAATAGTTTGCATTCAGATAATTTGATTTTTTTGGCATTTGGTTGTTTCTAAAATATGTGTCTAATTCCTTTATCCATGGATTTGGGAGCTAGTCCTCTGCCACTGCAGTTTTGAGGTTTAGATTATTCATGCACCTATTTCCCCAGAAAAACAAACAAAAAAGTTTTAAATGATCCAAGGCTGGGAGAGTTGGAGCTATTTAGCCTGGAGAACATAAACTTCAGGAGGGAAATTTATTATTGTCTGTTAATACCTTAAAGGAGACTGTAAAGAAGGCAGAGGCATGCTCTTTTCAGCATTGCCCAGTAAGAGGACCAGAGGCAAGGGGCACAAACTGGAGCACAAGAAGTTCGCTAAGAACATCAGAAACAACACTGGGATAGGTTGAAGCACTGGAAAAGGACATCATGGGGTCTCCTCTTAGGAGACTTTCAGCAACCATCTGGAGACTCTCTATCTTATGTGTTAGGATATTAGCATATCTTTAGTATTTGATGAGGGAGTTGAACTTCCAGCAATGAAAGCAGCAGTACTGCTATTGATTTCAATGACAGAAGTAGGTGCTTAGTTAGGAGTTCTGTATTTCATTACTGTTGTGCACACAGGATTAAAGGAGAATTAAAACTGGGAACTTCAGTTTGAAAGCTGTATTTCTGGTTTAGCTGATGGCATGCCCTGTGACCTGGGGCAGGCTGTTTTAATTATTTGTGCCTTCATTTCCCAATTTGTAGAATCCAGACAATAAAATGTACCCACCTTGCAGGGTTGTTGTTTCAATTAGTGCTTGTGAAGTGCTCTGAGCTCCAGAGATAAAAGACAGAATAGCAATAGGAACCATTGTTATTTTTAGATCATTATAATATGTGTTAGCTCGGTGACATTAATCTTTGTCTATCAAGAGACTTATAACTCCCTCCTGGCTACCTCTCTTGTGCATTGTAATTTCCTCCATATACTGAAGATATATGACACATTGGTAAATAACCGTACTGAATTTTATATCTCTATGCACTGTGCTTCATGGGATAATAGATATTTTTTAAAGCTGGTGGAAATAATTCTTGGTTATTGACTGTAGTGATTTTTCTCGAGTGATATTATAGTTTTAGCTGTTTTAAAATGTGTTGTAAAAATACATATTATTAATGATGCATTAATAATGCATAGTTTTTAAGTGGGACTAAAATAAAATGTTCTGTCATGTGGCATTATACCACTTTGTTGAAGTGTACAGGTATGAAAATCATAATGTGCACTTGCTTTGGTAACTGCATTATTGCATATCAAACCTTAGGACAAATACGGTGTGTCACCTTGAAGAATGAAACTTATTTACTGCACACAATGTCTAATATATTACTTTTATTATATCTGAATTAAAGCAGGGTTTGTTGTATGACATTTACTTGCAGACCTGAATCCCTCAGGTATTAATCAAACATATTGTATAATTCCAAAACAGTTTTGAAGAGTAAAAGCTATTCAAAGTGGTATTAACAATAGGTAATGTGGTGTAAACTAATTGATGTTCTTGCCTTATGTACCAGAGATCATTTCTAGTGGCTGGTAACTTGGCGAATGATGGTGAAAGGCCTAGAGGGGAAAACATATGAGGAGGTTGAGATCACTTGGTCCAATCAGCCTGGAGAAAAGGAGACTGAGACTGACCTCACTGTGGCCTGAAGCTTCCTCACAAGGGAAATCAGAGGGGCAGACACTAATCTGTTCTCTCTGATCATAATAAACTGTGTCAGAGGAGGTTTAGGTTGGATGTTAGGAAGAGGTTTTCCACCTTTTGGCACTGGAACAGGCTCCCCAGGAAGTGGCCACAGCACCAAGAGTTCCAGAAGTGTTTGGACGATGCTGTCAGGCATGTGATGTGACTCTTGTGCAGAGCCAGGGGTTGGACCTGATGATTCTTGTGGAGTCTTTATGATTCAGGTTATTCTATGGATCTCTCCATCATGCGCAAATATTTTTCTATAAATATTATCAACTAATAACAATTATTTGAATTAAATAATATTAATTTAACATTCTTGTTTAAAATAGTTTAATGTAAATTATATTTTTGTACATTGTTATTTAGAAAGCATAAATAATAAGTGAACACGTAAAGAATCTCTTTGTGTAATCTAATACATTTTAACATTGTTTTGCTGTATGTAGTTATCATATGGTGTATAATGGTCTGCCAAAGTTATTAATAGATCATAAAGACAAGTGGATGATGGCCAAGTGATTGCTGCTGAAACTAACAGGGGCTTCAGTTAAACTGTATTTTTGACCACTTTCTGTCCTCTCATCTCTTGGGCTATAGGACAGATTTTTTTAGCGAACCTCAGAAGCAGTTGACTGTAGTTTGTGTGGGTTTGAGTGAAAAAACACACTATATCCTTCTATGCAGCAGTCTGCCCTGACAGTGGAGGAGCGTTACCTACGTGTTATGTCTGCTCTTAGGTAGAAAGCTGCAGCAAGGAAGTTGTTAGGGTGGAAAACAGAAAGACACACAGCCATAGGGGCTTTTTACAATCGTTTGACCCAAGCCAGATTTCAACCTCTTTTGATTTCAATTAAGAAGTAGGTTCATACCTAAGTACCATGACATGTTTAGGTAATTGTATCTGTAAGTACAAGTATCTATAAAACTATTTGCACTCTGAAGATTGAATCCTGAGGTGAGTATTTACAGACTGAGGTGACTTTTTTCTTATCTAGATTAATTATCGTGCTATTTGATTTCTAAGGGTATGCTTTTTCATCAAAATCCATGTCATTTTACAAGTTTGTTATCCTGGTAATAGTGAGTAATAGGAGATTAATTAAGCATCACTTCTGTCACAAACAAATATTGTACCATATGTTTTTCATTAGTGCTTCAGTTTCTTCTTTTGCATTTATTAGTTTTACACACTGAAATAAAAGCAGCACTAAAGAAAAGGAGTCTCTAATGGCATTAATGTTGCCAATTTCGTTTTGAATGGATGTCTTGCAACCACTTTAACCTCAAGCAAAGAAGCTGTTGCCCCACTCAGCCTAACTTAATTGATGTCACAACTGAACAGAAGTGATTCATCCACAGCAGCTCTAATGTTTTCATGAACTTAGGTCCATAATGAGATAAAGAGTACATTCATGTCATGCAGATTATTTAATCTGGAAGCTAAAGTGTAACCAAATAAGACTACTCACAAAATAAGACTTTTAACAACTGACAATTTTGCTCTTGAATGTCCTTCTTTCCTACTTGCACAAACCTTGAAACATTTCAATGGTCTGTACTTATATTTTGCAAATCTTCAGAAAACAGCTTAGTCCCCTTGTAAAAAAACAGATTGTGAATGCTCTGAAGTAGAAGAAAGCTTGATTTTAAAGTCTTTCAGAATATTGAAACTTGACAGAAATATTGTTCTCAGTAGAAGCTTTGCCTTGGATTGAAATAGAGTTGGGGTTCAATCTCTTAAGCCTAAATACTTTGCACTTTATCCAAACTGGGAAACTGAAGTAAGCTATGATTTTTTTTTTTTTAAAGTCAGACATTTAATTTATGATTTGGTGTTTTCTTCAAGCATGAAAAACACTCTTTAGCAACCACATTTCTCCACTGGCTTTTCTGGTAATGTTTTAAAATCCCTCTCTAATCATCCATTTATGTCATCTTACTAAAATGATTGACCGTCATAAAAATGTGTTAGTTGTTCCTTTCCTTCTTTCCATAGTTCTTTTTTTTTCTTTTTTTTTTTTTTTTCCCCTTTCCTATTGCCAATCATATGTCAAACTGGTGATTATCATGTCAAATACAATGTATGAATAGTTTGGCACAGTTTATGTCCTGCAGTCTTTTATCAATGTCTGCTTCCAAGTGAGTATTTTTAGTTGTGACACCATTAAGAATATTATTAATTGCTGAGTTGTTTATATCATGTATGTTGCTTTTTTTTTAAAAAAAAAAAAAAAAAAAAAAAAAAAAAAAAAAGAGGATTTATTTTAGAAAGGTATTTGATTTTAAAGCGAATTATATGAAGGAAAACTTGTCAAGATTAGTAGGCTTCTGAAAGGGCTTTGCAGTGAGCTACATTTGCTAAAACAGTACTAATGAAAGTCACAAAGTCCCTTTCATTCAGTAATAATGCAATGATGGATTTTAGTTACATGTTGTCTATTAAGAAAAGTCATTTCGCTGCTGCTAAACATTTTTTTAATCCAAAATGTTTTATTATGTCTTCCCAGGTTTATTTTTTGTTGAGATGATATTAAGCAAGAGATGCAGTGAGGTTTTCATAAGAGACAGTAACCTTTGCACAGAGTTGGACTGCCAGGTTTCCAGAGTTGTAAGATATTGAACTTGTGCTTAAGTGGGACTGTATTTGAGCTCTACTAAAAAAAGGCTGGAAAAGCCACTCCATTCAAACTGAAAAAGACATTTGAGAAGTATGAAGGGCAGAAAGAATGGAGAACATAAATGGAAGAGAGGATGCAATGTATGCAAACCTAATTCATAGAACAGGGGAAGATCCAAATGGAAAATGAAGCTTGTGCAATCTTTATGTCTGGTAATGTTATTGAATTACCATCTGATGGTATAAACGGATGAGTCAGAAGCAGGATGATGAAACAGATTTCAAAATAATGAGTAAAATTTTTAGTATAGCTAAATGCTGGTTTATCCTGCTGTTGGCACAGTAATTTATACAGAGCTGGTGATTATTAAAATGGTAATCAAAATTATGAATCAGATATGCTTAATGAGACATTTGATGTGAGATGCAAGTTTGCATTGAAATGAAACTCCACATTGCAGAGTGAAGGGAGTAGCCCACCATCACATTTCTGAGAGTGCAAGAAATAGCACAATCCTGACCGTATGTGGTATGGATTTGCTTATTGCAATTGAATTCACTATTGGAAGAGAGACAAGAAAAGCTGTATAGGCTCTCATCTTAAAGTGTTTATGTGGTCTGCAGAAAGTACTGCAACTCTCAAGTTAAAAGCATTAAATTAAAATTAATCCTAATTTAATTAAATGATTATATTATTGAGAAAGCATCACATTACTTTTGCTCACAAAAACATGGTAATGTTATTCAAAAAATGCATTTGCTCACATTCATGAATAATCTTCTAGTCTTTTTAGCAGAATATTTGATCCTGAAAAGTGCTAACCTGCCAAAAATCCAAATTATTTTATTGAATTTTCATAAACTAATTTCATGTCAAGATTAAGTGGGGGTTTTTTTGCTGTTGTTTTTTTTGTTGTTGTTTTTTGGTTTTTTTGGTTTGGTTTGGTTTGGTTTGGTTTTTTTTTAATAGTGAAATGTCCTTTCTATACAGTGTGTACCTCTAAATCACTCGAGAAAAAAACAAATAAATTCCTATGGAGTACAGATTTTTTCTTATGGGGCATTTTTGTCCAGTATTATATGAAATGGGCAAGTTAGAGGCTACCTCTTCCTTTGACTGATGAAATGTTTTATTTTTCCCATTAAAGAGAGGCGGTCCATTAGAGTACAGTCTGGCCTATGCATTATATATAGATATAGTAACCTAATTATTGTTCTTAGAGCAAAATTAGAGGAAATAGTTTGATCCTGGCAAAAGGAAGTAGATTTGTAGTTTCCAAATTATAAATAATAAATTAATTTTATAGGCTGAAGAAAAGAAACACTGATTTCATTAAAAAATTCTGTAGGGAATTTTCAGATCATCCTGAACTGTGTTGGTCTGTAAACTAAGTAGTTTACAATACATGTTTTACTTAGGATTTCTGTGACACTGCATCATATAATCAAGGATGCTGCAGATTTTTCTGTTATATTTAATAAAACCTGAAGGCTCCAGCACAAAAAACATGCATTCCTTAAACAGCAGATTAATTTAGAAGTGAGTAGTTGTGGTCAATGGTCACTAACATCAGGCAATGGCAATTCATTTGTGCTTGTTTGTTTTTCGTGCTTGGGTTTTTGTTGTTGTTCTTGTTGTTTGAGTTTTTTTGCTTGTTTGGGTTGTGGTTTAGCTCCAGCTGGCAACCAAGCCCTACACAAGGGGATATGGGAAAGATTTAGAAGAGTAAAATAGAATAGACTTGTGAGTTGAGATAAAGACAATTTAATAAGTACAGCAGAATCTGTCCTCCCAAGCAAAGCAAAACAAGGAATTCCTGTGCCTGTGGGCAGGTGTTCAGCCATACCCATGAAAGCCAGGGCCCCATCACATGCAATGGTTACTGAGGAAAACAAACACTATCACCCCAAACATCCCCCCACTACCTTCCTCCTTCCCCAGATTTATATGCTGAGCATGACACCAAATGGTCTGGAATATCCCTGTGGTCAGTTGGAGTCAGCTGTCCCAGCTGTGTCCCCTCCCAGCTTGTTTTGCATCCCTAGCCTCCTTGCTGGGGAGTAGCAGAAAAGGCCTTGAAACTGTGCAAGTACCACTCAGCAATAACAAAAACATCTCTGTATTACCAACCCCTCAGCACAAATCCAAAACACAGGCCCGTACCAACCACTTGGAAGAAAATTAACTCTGCCCTAGCCTAAACCAGCACAGTTTTCCTTTTAAATGGTGACAAAGAGCTACACAGATGAATTGTGTGTATTTCTGTCATTTGTAGAATTGGTCAAACTCCTGTGAAGATTCCTACACATTGTTAATTTAGGTTGTAATTTGAAGTTGGGGAAAGAAAGGACATTTTTATACTATCTGGAATCTCTGTAAAATACTGTTAGACATTTTAATGTATTTTGACTGAAATTTTAAATTATTCCAAATTCAGGAATCACTGTGTAGTTTTATCTCTGTTCTATGTACTGTGGAAGTACTAATGTTTCATCACTTGGAGTTATCAGACCATGCTTTCTTAATGTTCACTGCTCTCTGCCAGCCCCATCCCACTATTCTGCTCACAGAACTATTTTCACAATTTCACACTATTTTCACAATAGCGTGGATGACTTCAGGAGAGGAACAACAGACTTTACGCTCCAGTACTGATATTTGCTATGCAAAGTTCATAGAATCAGAAAATTAATGTTAAAAATGGTTGAGATATTTTTCTGTAGATAGGAAGGGAGCAATTGTATTAAATGTCACATTTTCTGTTATCACTTTTCTGAATGTGACAGCACTATAAAACGCTGCCAACATTTGTATGGTACCATAAATGTATCTAACAACTGGCCTTCATTTTCTCTTATAACAAGACATGAATTAAGTATGTTTACAGTTGGCAGCAATCCATTTCAGTGCTAGGATATAGCACTGGAATTATGTGCTCCTCCTCAGCCCTTTCTCCCCTGCCCTTTAAAGAGCATGATGACATTCTCACAATTTAAAAGGTATTATATGAAAGAAAATGGTAAACCTTTGTCTTCTGACAGTAGAAGAGAATTACTGACCATTTAAATAAATGCTTTGTCCAAATAAGTGATTCATATTTGACTTTTCATAATGTCTTTTGTTAGTTTCAGTGAAAAGGAAGAACAGCATGAAAACTATAGACTCACACTTTAAAAAACGTTACTAAATTATGTTTTAGAGTAAAAGCAAAAATCCATCATTGTTCCTCCTTTCCAAGTGTTCCTCTAGTAATTCATGCTGAAAAGAAAATAAACAATGTAGTAGTAGAAATATGTCTTAGATTTTTACAATGTACAATTCTTGTATGTTTAGTGTTGCACCATTGAGCATGTATTGGCTCAAATAATGTACATCAGTTTCATTATGTATTTATTCTACAGCAACTTTAATTAATCTGTAAAAATTATGTTACAATTTTCATCAAATATAGTGTAGTTACTGTAAAAAAATTTGGGATGGAATTATGATGGAATTATGGGTGATTAAAACATTTGCCATGTGAGGCGTGACATGGAGAGATCAGTATAATTTGTGACAAGAGAACAGGTAAAGGTCCTTTGAAGATAGTGCTTCACACTCTGGAACAGTCTGGATGGCTTTTACTCTACAGAATGAGAGGGCAAGCAGGATATGCTCAATTTAAAAGTAAAAAGCAGTAATTTGTTGACTGAGAAATGAAGGAAGTAACTAGAATTAGCAAAAAGCTTATGCTAACCCCTAACATGCTTCATCACCCTCAATGAGGCACTTGGGGATGGGTCAGGGTCAGCTGCTGCTGCTCTTTGGAATGGGATGGTCTGTGATGTTCCTGTATTGCCATATTGTAGCTCTGTTTCCTCCTTAGATATTTATGCATTTTGTCACATCAGTGTTTTTTCTCTTGAATCCTGAGCTGCCTCATAGTTCTTCTGTATTTTACCTCTGTAGTTTTACCTTTCATGTCTCACTTGACTATAGGCTATGCATTTTGTCACAGCTCCTTCCTGTAAACTAATGGCTTTAAAAGTCCTAGCCAATGTTATGCACTAGTCAAAACTAGTATGGAGTCACAGAAAAATTAACCTCTCCAGAGAGAAATAGAGATCTACTTTTTAATTTCAGGAGCTGATCTTCAGCTCAAACCTGAAGTGGTCTTGATTCTATTAAGTCAATACTAGTATAACTGTGGAACTAACGAGGCCTAAAATTTCCTCCTAAGTCTCTAGATGTTCATTCCTGAGACTTTTCAGCAATCAGTCTACTTAACTACATTTTAAATTAATAATAGTTGTTTTATTTTGATTCACACTTAATATGTAATGCTGCTTGTTCAAAGATGATGTGCATATCTCTTTTTAATTTTTTTTTAGATGTACATTTTGTAACTCATTTAACCAATTAAAAATGTGACCTTTTTTCCCAAGAGCTAACCTAATTTTTAGAGGCAAGATTCCACAAACATTTTAGATTCTTGAAGAGTCAGAGAAAAGTAACATGGACATAAACTTAGATTATAGTAGAAATGAGTTGATGCATTTATAAAGAGATGTTTGCAGTCAGGCTGACCAGGATGAAACTTCTGTTTTGCATATTTCCTTTCTGATTTCCAGAGTACTATAGCAGGTACAGTGGCAAGGTTGCCAAATGGATTGATCTTTTCCTTGGCTTTCAATTTTAACTCTACACATGTCATCCATTAAGTGTTTCCTCAATATTTCTTAGCATACTCTTCCCTCTCAACTTTGAACCAATACCAGGACCTGTAAGAAGTGGCTGAAGAAGAGAGATGATTGGGAAATTAACCACTGAGTTTGTAGGAGGATGCAAAACTCTCCATTCTCTCATCCAGCCATAACCTGCTTGTCACTGTGTAATTCTCTTCCTTCTAATGTGTTGACTCTAATGTGTCTGCATGGGGGGAAAAAAATGCTTTAAGCTCTGCTTTTGGAATCCATCCAGGAATATTTTTCCCTAAGCTTGTAACAAACAGCTGCCAAGACTCCATGAGTCCTTAAACATCCTTCTCATAAACATTGCATTAATAATGTGCTTGGTCAACAGTTTCACAGAGGACTGATCGAAGGATATAGAGAGAAGAAACCAGGACATGAGTGACATTGCTCGATTTCCTGCCAAAAAAAAAAGTCTTTGTTTCATGCTTCAGTTTCTCGTCCGGTTCAGCTATTGATTGTGAAAGTGGAGCATTTATTACAGATATCTCCAGTATCACCTGTCTTTCCTCTTAATATATTGAGAAGTTTGTTTGCAAGTCTGGAGCCCACCCTCTAGACTTACACCTCAGATGCATTTCTGAGAAGATTATAAAGTCATATTGACTTTTAAAACCAAATAAAAGTTAGACCAACATCCATCGTATCTGAATTTTCATTCATGTAAAAATGTTTAACTGAATGCAGGAAGAACAGGGACACAAACAGGAAGTGAAAAGACTATAAAGAAAATGCTGTCGACTGAATTGCCTGAGCTGAACTAGATCAAATTTCATGTGTGTTTTGGAACAAAATAAATTGTGTATTAGTAGCTCTTGTAAAAAAACTGAACCCCATTGGATGATGAAACTTTAAAGAAAGCTAAAATCTATTTACTTTTGATTCAGTAGGTGGTGCTCTTCCCTCTACAGATCATTTATGAATCAAAGATTGAGGCTGATAGAACAACGCCTTATATACCTTGAACCCAGATATCCGTGTTTTTTTTAGTTATTCAATAAACCATGTCACAACAAAAATGACAGTAAAGATTAACAGCATGTTTGAGAAAAGTTTGCTTTTTTCTATGTGTGCATATCTTTCCTCTTGCTCCTTCCTCTGAAGTGTAAGCATGGACTGCGGCTTAAACATTCTCTTAGTCCTGTGCCCTAAAGCATTTCTGAGCATCTCTGACTCAAGTAACCATGTTGACGTGTTTCTGTCTCATTTGCTTAGAAGGTTTCTTAATCATAAGTAGTAATATTTCTTATATTTTTTATTTTCTTCACTGGAGGATCAGTGCTTCTGTTGCTAACAAATATCCCTCCCTTGCCCCATTGCCTTTAAAGCCTCCCTCCCACCACCACCACCAGAAAGAGAAAAAAAGAGAAAAAAAAGTGGAAAGCCAGAAACTCTCATAACTCTCACAGGTGTGGAACAAAGACTCTCATGGGTTTTCAAGTAGTCACTTTTCATCTATACTTCCCTTGCAATGTTTACCAGTAATAGCCCCTCCAGCACACTCTTCAGAAGCCAAGAAAGCAGAACACAGATGGTGTCCCAGGTCTTTCTATACCATTAATGCCTTGAAAGAAATCTCAGATTTAATTCTGGGTGCTGGTCTATTCTAAGAAATATTAATTCCACCAGCCCTTTCTCAGGCACCTTAACTACTTTTTGATCAAACACATATGACACTTATGTTTCATGGAGTTAGAAAAGAGAACTCAGAAGATGATTGTGAAAAGCTGCTCATGGGAAATCTATGCATTCCTATTGAGACTATTTTGAATGCTATCACACAGCAGCCAGTCAGCTGTGCTTGGCATCTGGAATCTAAAAGAAATGATCTTGCACTTCCAACTTACAATTTGGAGGTGCCAAACAGGTACCATTGAGTTATCAGATCTTCTTTGACCTTACTAAGCTATGTATCAACACATAATATTGACTCGAGTTTTTCTGAGTCAAGGTGTAACTTTGAATACAAAAGCATGGCAGTATTTGGTGAGTTAATAATGTCCCATTGTCATGTCTTTTTGACTTGTGCTTCAGGGGCTCATCCACTAGGAGTGACCAAGGTCTCACAAACTTCTCTGTCAGTGCAATGCAAACTTGTATACATGAAACCATATTTCTGTAGGCATGTGAACATAAGCTTATATGGACATAATTGTTACAGGGTGAATGTTTTTTTTTCCTGTGGGGCATATAAGTCTAGCTTAAAGTCTTATATAAATCATACACAATGAATTTAGGCTGCTAAAGTGCTTTGATGTTAAATGAATCCTGTTTATGTACAGTGGTTGTCATAAAAATGTCAACTCTTGCCAGAAAATCATTATAGATTCAATTTTTGTTTTGTAGGAATATTCTTCTGTATTGCTAGCATTCATATATCTGTTGACAGTTTTTGATTTTTAATAATTATTGCATGTTTCTTCTTTTTATCATAAGTTCTTTTGTTTTGAATATAGCTTAGGCATTATCGTGCTTCCATTAATGTTTCTATTATTTGAGACTGAATGTCTAAAAACATGGTAAAAGGAAAGTAGATCTTTAAGACTGTTCTAAGCTTTTCTTTTGTATGATATGTGATACTAATAATGCCCTACAGGAAAACAATCTAAGAACTTCATTATGATAGTGTGTTTCAGGAAGAAGGCATGACAACTGCTTATTATTTCTAATTGAAATTATCAAGCTTCTTAGCACCATGTGAGTCTTTGAAACAGAAACTATTCAATTTAGATTATATGAATTATAATTAAATAATTTTACATTTACACAGGAGCAATTGCTATCTTAGTAAGACTTTTTCACAGAACAGTGATGCCATGTATCTTTGCATCTCTATAGGTGTATACTTTTGAAATACTTATATTAATCAAAGTTTAATCTTAAAATAGATAAATACAGCAGAACTTTCTCTATGGAAATTTTAGTAGTAATGCAATTCCTGTTCTTGAGGTAAAGGAAAGATATTTTTCTTCAAATTGTTTTTGTCCACGATTTTCTTATAAAGACAGAGATACTGGATCATTTGCATAACTGAATAGTGTGTTGACTTTAGCACAGTTGCAGCAATTACTTGACTGAATTTGTTCTGTGATCTTTTTAAGAAACAAAGGATTTATTTTTTTTTTGCAAGATGACTGCTAATTTAGGATCCTAGAATCTGGGGTGCATCACTTCAGCACACTTTGTCTTTCTGCTTGCCATAGATTCAAATTGCCGTTAATTTCTTTGAAAGTCAGTTTGAAATGCAAATGCTTATCAGCTCTTCAAAAGAGGCCATATATGACTCAAAGCTGTAGGCATTGTCATGTAAAGTTAATAAATCTTTTACCTTTAACAATAGTATCTTCCAAGTGGGTGGTGATGAGAATGAGCTAGTAGTACAGCTACTGACACTGTTTCTCCACTGTGGATGAGGAGAAAATTTAAATCTCTAGAGCTGTCAATTTAGCCTGAAATTCAGATATTTTTAAAATTATTATTTTAGCTCTGTGAGTCATTCTGTGATACATAAGGATATGTGCAATAAATAGATAATAGGTTAGATGTAGCCAAAGTGTTTCAGTGTGACACTGGAGATGCACTTGTTATGCTTTTTTGTCTTTGAGTCATTTTGTCACAGTATTTCTAGAAATGTAAAGTCAGTAATTCAACTTTAGGTAATTAGACTTTAAATTCTGCTCATTACCTTCATATTAAAAAAAAAATCCACAAAGAAAATATCGCAACACTGTGTGGTTGTCATTTCAGACACAGATCTGTGTCTCAGTCTGAGTCAGTTCCACTCATCATATCTGATCTCTCAAAACAAGTCCTGCAGCAGAACTGATAACACATAATGCTGTATGAAAACAGAAGAACTTGTGAAGATCTAAAATTCTCCATAATTCTAGTAGCAGTTTGTTTGCTGCACAAACAAGAATTTTGATTATCATTGATTTAGCCTTAATGAACACAGATGTATTTAGTCATGCAGTTATTCAGCATTTAGATATCTAGCCATAATATTTGACTCAGTGATATTGCCAGCATTGATGCCGAGAATTTAAAATGCTAAACACTGATGAGTGTTCTCAGTAGTATGTGGAAAAGTTTGTTATCCATGTTTGTTATTTGTTTTTTCCCCCCAGCGGAATATTTTAAAGAGCAATAAGGGAGAATAAACTAAATTAAATGCTTCTCTCTTACTGTTTAGCACATTGTTTCTATTTCTTTTCATCAGAAAATTGTACTTCACAAACCTTCTTCATGTGAAAATCTTGAAATCTTGTGGACGTCCTCCACATATTTTTTAAGTTTCAAAGTTGTTTGTCCATTGCATATCGGCATACAGCACTATACGATACCTACAGATGAGATAAAATCTGAGCATAAACAATGTGACATACTTAGATTTTAGAGCTGGATTCTTCTACAAATTCAGGAGATTGTCTTAGAATAATAATTGTAACATCCATTTACCATACTAACCAGTTTAGTATTTATCCTCCTTTATTATGTTGATCATAATTAAGCTTCCTCTTGATACTATGTTTTTATCCTTTTTTTTTTATTTTTTCATAATATATCTATGACAGCTTGTTATTAATTAGATGTTAAAAACCATATAGCGTTGTCATGCCCTGTCCCACTGTATGTGTCAGGCACCAATATAAAAGAACTAATTAATTCCAAACTGTTCCTATCATATCTTTTAACTACTCGGTAGGCAGAGCAAGTTTGAAATACAAAGTTGGTTTGGCTTTCACTTTGCTCCATAGAGAATTCCTGTTAAGGGTAGGTACATGGCCATTTTAGAAATTCTGAGAGCAAGAGGAGAGGACTTCTGATTTAAGGTTAACACAGTGAAACTCCACCAAAAGAATGAGCATATTTCTACTAGTGAAGAGGTCTATGAGTTACCTCTCAAGGAAAGGTATCTGATATTTATATTGTGTCATGAATATGTCCTCCAGAAACTAAGTAGGAGCATCTAATGGGAATGAATATTTCAACCAGTACTAGGGAAGTGGAACAAATTCATGGCTTAGCTGTTACACAGGTGTTTATAACAGTCTTTCTTTATTATGGTCTCTATACTCTCTGATTTCCTACAATCACATTTCAGAAAAAAAGGATGAGAAATTTGCATGGTAAAAAAGCTGACACCCTTTATTATCCCTAGTTTTGCCATCTTTAGAAGGAAAGACAAACATGCAATTATATTTTGTCATTGGCATTTCAGGAATTGTATCTATAAGTTGTATTAATTTTCCCAAAACAGGCTTATAAATTATAAACAATTAATCTGATCCTGGTTATTTTTTATCTTCAATTTCTTTATTGGCAAAGAGAGATTTTTTTTATTGCTGTTGGATTTTTCTTGTCAAATAACTGGAGGGGTTGGTCTTTTAAAGCAACCTGTTTCCATGGACTGTAGTTCCAGTATTTGTTGGGGAAGTGAGAAAACCTTAATTCGGCTATCCTTGACACAGCAAGACTTTTTGACACCTCAACCTGTTTCATTCCTTGGACATCTACAGACTCTGCCATCTTATCATTCTAGTTCACATTTTTATTTTTTTGTAGCCTTCCATGACATGAAAAGTCTTGAGGTGCTTCATCACCTCTCTTTTGCCCATGGCAATCAATATAAAGATTCAGAAAGTGAATAAACTATTTTTTGGGGGGCAATCTGCTTCACACAACTCTTTCCAATGTTGTATTTAACCAAGATACAGGCCCTATATCGGTGAAGAAATCAAGGCTGAGAGATAGAGGGGTTGACAGTGTTGCTATGCTTTGGTGTTAAATCTCATTAATGTGTAAAAGTGAGTTATTTCTCATTTAGTTTAACATATGTGTTTTCATTTAACCTGGGGTATTTTTTTCCCCCAATTATATAAATCAAAAGTTCTCTTTCCTTTGGGAGTTGGATAGAGACAGGAGAAGGTATTTACTTCTGCAAAATCAATATGATGAAGTCCTGACATGGAATATAAAATAATTCCATTGGAGGAAGAGAAATAGGACCTTTATTTCTATTTGTATGTTGTCTCTGAGAAGTTACTGTTACGGCCCTCACAATTTTATCTGAGAAATATGTAGCTGGAAAAATCAGTAAGTCATTGAATGTTGATATGGTGGCTTGTCTATATCTAGTGCTCACCAAGTTTTGACTGCAGATCTGAAAAGGTTTCCAACTCCACTCTGTTTTTCCCCTCAATCCATTTGTTGTTCTGGAGAATGCTAATCTTGGTGTCTTTTTTACTTTGTGTTGGATTTGCCTATATAGTTCAGCTGCTCCACTACTTTGACACATTTATAAGAAAAAAGAAGGAGAAAACAAAGCCTCAATAAACAAATTCTAGTAAGAATTTGTTTCTGTGTTCAAATTTCACTGTTGTGTAATCAGAAAAAGAAAATGTCTGGAATATTACAACACCTACTCAATGTGCATGCATATTATTGTATCCACCCATAACAAATCCATCAGTAAAACCGGGGTGATGAAGAGTGATTAATGGTAGGAGCTACTGAAGTAAACAGTCATACAAGTAGGAATAATTGTAGAACTCAATTTTTGCATGGATTTCTGGCTGGTTTTGAGACCTTTTATATTTTATATATGCCTAAAGTACCACCATTGTTTTTCTTCTGAAAGGTAAGTGTCATAAAGATTTTTGATTTCCAAAGCAAATACTGTATTTTAAGGGTAATCGTGGGCATCATAATAGAATATGCTAAGTGGCTTATGTCACTGGCTATTTTCAAGCCAAAGAAATACGTATTTTTGGAAATTACTTTTGGAGATTAAGTATGTTAATATGGTCAAGATAATTTCTGTGTGAGAATACAGCGATCAGAGATTTAAACAAATTAAATCTGATTTTGTTGTTGTAATACTCCTTACTGACACTGGGTCTCTCTTCTACAAGACCACCAGATCATGTATTTCCTTCCTTAAAATCAATTCAGCCTATCTTAAGAAACAAATTTCCCTTAATTTAGTTGACTGTAGATTTGAAAGCACAGTTGTCCTCACTTCTCAGAGTGTAAGTCTATTACAGAAAATGCACCATCTTAATGTTCGGAAGTCTTCTTCTGTTTTTTTTAAGAAATGCATTAGGGTATGCACATTTGATTTTATGACACTGCCCTTTACATTAAAAGTTCTCTGCATGTTTCTAATTTTAAGAAGCCAATACATTTATAGACTGTAATTGTATCTTCTCTTAACCTTCATTTTTCTAGAGTGAATGAGCTAAGCATTTTCCAGTTCCTCTTATAAGATTGGATTCTGTTCTTTCGATGATGATCCTGTTATCTTCTACAGCTTGAATTAATATTCCTTGTGCATGCATTGTGATCTACTAAAGTCCAGATTAGATTTTGTACAGTTGCATTAAAAGTGAAGCAATACCAGCTGATTCATTATGGTCATGTTTACTTGGTTGTCCAGTAACTTCTGGTAGCATTAAACTTTTCACCTTAGTCCTTCCAGAAACAGTTTGTAAGATTGTGCTATTTAATGTAAATCCTTTTTACTCAGTGAGTGAAGGACTTTGGATATACCAGTAAATGTCATCCAATTTATTTTCTCCATTTTCAGATACTTGAATAAACACAAATAAAACAATCAAACTTTATAAGCATGAAAAAAGCAGCTATTTTCTTGTTTAAAGTATTTGTCAAGGCAGGGATGGATAATAGACCTTCAGTCAAACTACATTGTTTTATTACATTTCATATCTATCTGCATCTTGGATTACTTTTATGATTTTCTTTTACTGAAAATTCACAGATCTGCAGTTTTTGGGAGTGTTTTTCCCACAGATTTTGAGTAACTTTAGTATTTACTAATCTGTAATCAAACATAATCATATATATGTGTATATATGTGTATATATGTACACATATGTGTACATATATGTATGTTTCATATTATGTGTGCCTATATATGTCTGTGCTAATAAATTGTATAAAAATATTTGATCTTCCTTATTTTCCTCCTTATTTTCCTGAGACTTTGGCTTTTGCTATGTCAGACCAGAAATTATGGCAATTAACACAAAAGAAACTTATGGTTTTCCAGCTGAATCTATTTAAATTCCTACAAAGTCTGAATGAAGAACATAGAATAATCTTATTTCCTGACATCAAATGATAATGCTGGAAATCCAGACTGCACAGCCCAGACACTTCAATGCCAAATATCCATGACACCTTCATACCTGATTAATGGACTCTATGCAAAGAGGCAATATATAGTTAAATTTTTTATTCCTCTGTGGGACTATTCTGCTTTCCACTGTTGTAAACACATCTTCAGACTCTTCAATACAGTGATTTAAAGAACATGTCACTGCATTATTGATTGTTTGTTATGGATTTTAAAAAATAATAAAATTGGCTGCTTTTATTACCTTTCAAAATTGTTATGTTTTAATACAGTTAATAAAATTTCTAATGTCCTACCAAGGTTAACTTTAAGGCTAATTCAAGTTTACTTAAACAGGAAAAAAGTAATCTTTGTCTCTTTCCATCTAGTCTCTGGAAGCATATGTAATACTTTCTTGATTTAGATCTTTGCATCCATCTCAGATAGTGATTTATTTTTCCTATGTTTTCCTTCTTATGCAATGTATGCATTTAGGAAAGTCATGTGCAACTGGTGTATCAGCAGTTATGTAATACTCATGGGACCTTACAATATTTGCAAGTATAAATTGGGACCGTAAGTCCACTGTGGATTTGCTGACTTCTGAATTTAATTAAGAGGTAAAGAGGGGTGAATAATATGGATTATTAAAATAAGCTGTATTAACATTTTACAAAGTAGAAATACTTTTCTTTTGAGTGGAATATTTTCATATTATCTGTGGACAGAAGGGCAAAGAAATTCCTGTGATCAGAAGTGAGATGATCCTTGATCTGTGGCCATCTGGACATGTATGTGACTAATGGAAGATGATCATATAAAACAGCAAACAGGGATGGCAGATTATTTTCATCATGTCTGTCTTTTTATCTCTCTATCCACTTAGTTGCAGAGGTTGAAATTCTCTGAGATCATCAACAAAGCCATTATTCCACTCAATGGTCAATGTGTGTTCTTTCTCTGCTGATTGCTGCAGCGATCGATGCGGTGTGTGCTGATCTTTTCTCAGGTTCATTTTTCCAAGGGCAGTTGTGTGTAATTCTCATTGTGTGGTTTAACCCCAGCCAGCAGCCAAGTGCCACGGTGCTGCTCACACTCTCCCCCATCCACCATGCTGCAGTGGGGTGGGAAGAGAATCCCAACAGCAACAGTACTTGTGGGTTGGCAGAAAGACAATTTAATAGATAAGGCAAAAACCACGCATGCAAGTAAACCAAAACAAAAAATTCATTCACCATTTCCCAGGGTCCTATATGCATAAAGTTTACTTGGGAAGACAAATGTCATCACTCTGATCTTGTTCCTCACCCAGCCCCTTCCTTCTACCCTAATATACTGAGCATGATGAGGTATGGTGTGGAATGTGCCTTTGATCAGTTGGGGACAGCTGTCCTTACTGTGTCTCCTCTCCTCTTCTTGTGTTCAACTCCTCACTGGTGGGGTGGGATAAGGAGCAGAAAAGTCCATGGCTCTGCAGAAGCACTGCTCAGCAATGACAAAAACATCCCTGTGTTGTCAAAACTTTCCAGCACAAATCCGAACCCAACCCCTTAAAGGTACTATGAAAATAATTAATTCTACCCCAGCCAAAACCAGCACACCTCAGTTCATCTGTGCCATAATAATAGGTAATAACTTATGATTAATAGGTTGCATGCTGTTGAAATAATGATTCGTACGTGGGGAAAAACATGGACAAAGAAGTGATAGAAGCTTTCATCTCTCCTTTATGAAACTATTGTAATAGATGTTATGGTTTGTGTGCTAATTTATGTTTTATTTTTACTGTTCTAGTAACTTTTATTTAAACTTTTTAATTTGTTAAAGGAGGCAATATATGGGTTTTCACATATTTTGATGGGAGGTTCTGCTCATAGATGGATCTGGGTAGAGATGGAAGAAATTGCAAATCAATAGATTCTCAGGAAAAAGGCCAAACTGGTGTCTTCCATTTACCTTAGTATGTAGCTACAGATATGCCTTATTGCTGAAATAAATAAATACTACTTAAAAAACCCCAACTTAAGTCTTTCACCAAAAGTGTTTGCTGTTATTTTATGATGGGAACAATGTATTTTAATTGAAATTAATCTCTGGAGGGTGAAATTACCTAAGGCAGTATTTGCAAGTGCCTTGATATAGCATTCTGAACTGCATATAATGAAATAAATCAAATTATACTGAATATAAACAAAACCCCATGGCAACTCTCTGTATAATGCTGCCTGTGAAAGGATCTTAGAGAAGATAAGATATATTGGTTCTATCCAGTTAGAAACCTTTGTTTGGATCAAAAGTTTTTGACAAAATGGAGGTTTAGATGTTTGCTTGATTTATGCTATTTCTAGTACATAGAGATTAATTTTACCAGAAAGTATCAATAACTAAATCTGTAAACCTGCAAAGGACAATAGGAAATATGCATTTCTGTAAAAGTTTAGGTTATAGGTTTTCAGGTGTTTTTCTATTTGCTTGCTTGCTTGTTTCATTTTTCATTTCAGTTGTATTTAAGTAATAATGATAGAATGGTTCATTTTGACTTTCTCAGGGATAAGAATCTGTCTTACATTCATAAATTGCAGTATGTATCAGCTTGATACTTGTAGGTATCAGCTTGACTTTAATTCTGAGCACAGTAAGGAAGAGATAATAAGATACTTTTTCCAAAAGTATGGGGCTCAAATTCAGTTTCCAGGGTATTTGTAACATATAATACCAATTTCATAAACTCATGCTAATCTCTTTGTAAGATGTTGCTTATTTATATAATAATTATCTACATCCATATATTTATGAGAATAAGATAATCCTTTTTTGGCCTTAATTAGGTATGGACTAAGGTTTTTAGATGTCTGTGAATTCTAGGTGTATACAAATAAATTCTGTGATTGCTGATGAATAAACATGAAACTTTTTTTTTTTAAGCAACACAAATATAAAATTTTTCTTGTTTTGTAACCTTTATTTTTCTGATTAAAGCTAAATACTGTCCTGTCTTGATGAATTAAATCATGGAAGTTTGCCAATCATGATGTGGAAAATAGTGGCACTATCTGCATACATAAATACTAATTATGATGTGGTTATTCCCTGTGTCAAGAAGTTGTTTTTCCTATTTGTGGTAAGGAAATTCTATATTGACTTTCCTAACTGAATAGCATCTTTCTCACAGTATATGAAGATGACTTAAGTCCAGATATAATTTATGCTGAAACTCTGTAATGACTCCTAGCTTCAGTTCTTTCAGTGTAAGCCCCAGTGAAGACATTAATGTTCCAGAATGTGTCATATCTTGATTTAGTTTAAGCTAGCTAAAAATTTCTTAAATCAATATAATGCAGTGTTAAAGTTGGGAATGTTTACACAGAGGCTTAAAATATTGGTAGTATTTACACTGAAATTTCATGCAAACTGTATACATAAGACATCATTTAAAAGCTTTACAACCAGTAAAAACTTCCACCACACTGTCCCATTTCCCAGTCTGTCTCCAACCTGTCTCACCTCAAGCTGTTTCTGTTCCATTTAGGAGTTGAAGGGACACATTTGAACACGATGTGAGAAGACTTCCCTCTCAGGAAACCTTCTGTGCCTGGGAGAGGGCACTCTGAATCAGCTGGTGGTGCTCCTTCATGGGTTTTTTTTTTTAACTGTGCAGCTTCCTTTGCAAGGATGAGGGGGAGGCTCTCCTCCTGTTGTCTTTTGGACACAAATGCATCCTGGGGCTGTGACTGAATACCCCCATAATTAAGTATAGCTATTTTCACTCTGTTTTGAAGCATATGTAATCATACCTGTGTGAGATGGGTATAAAACTTTTCTATTCTGATTTTCTTGCCATGTACTTTGTGTAGTATTAATTCAGCACAGGTGACTGTGCTGACTCTGTTCAAAGCCAGACACTAGGGAATCAATTGAAAAAGGTGGTTCATGGTAGTGAAAGTTTTCTGTTGTGTTGCTCACACTTTTTATTTTGTTAGGAAAGGAGAAATAGAGAAGCTTTTATAGAGGAGGGAAATTAAATTATCATTGGGAATGGAAAATACCCCATCAAGAGAAATCTGGCAGTTTAAAGCAATGACAGAATAAGAAAATATCTTTATAAAAAGTGCCTAAAGTTTGGTTTATTCCCTATGCAGTGGTAAAGAAATGGTTTATCAAACTGTCTTTAATTAATCCATTTTACATGGCTGGAAACTATATCTCCAAAAGCTGTATGGTGGTTCATGCATGCAAGGAATTAATCTGTGTGATATATGAATATTGTTCAAGAAAGACAATAGTAATCCTTTTTTAAAACATTATAGTTGAGTTCTGAGTCAACTTAAGTCACTGAGTGTCCCAGAAGTCTCTTTCAGAATCAAAGTATCAAAAACCTTTTAATTTATTTTCCGTAGGCGAAAAGTAAGAGAAATAGATGAGCACATTTTATGCCATATTCAGACTTTGACAACAAATTGTATGAGTTATTGTCTTAGTAGGAACAATTGATTCACTTCCATAAAATCTCAAGTATAAATCCAACCAAAACTTCTACACGGGGGTATGTTGACTTAATCTATTTGGGAGTCAGATTCTTTTCAGCATGGAGCCATCATGAAACAAGATAATAGCCCTGAATGAGGAACTGAGTGTTTGCATCCTTTAGGAAATTCTGGTTAACTATACGAACTACAGAATGCATTTTGTTTTCATAGCATTATGCAATGGGAAAGAGAATCCAAATAATTCAGTCTTAGTCATCACTCATCAGAGAACAGTAGTACTGTGGATTTTTCTAATTTCCACATTTGTAATGTGAAATACTTTGATCTTGCGATTTCTGTGAGGGACGAGAAGGACTACAAAAGTAAGGCTTTATTTAAATACAATATGGTGAGAGATGAGAGAATTTGTCCTTTCATAACCATGTAATCTTTGCTGTGCATAGAGAGAAATCACATCAGACTGTGTTTTAAAAAGAGAAAATGGAACGTAGTGATACTTACACTGACAAACTGTCAGAAAACGAAACCCAAACAGAATTTGAAATTAAAGGGTCAAAAATAATTTAAAGTTTTTAGGCACTAGCAGGTGCTATAATATATATATAATATATATAATATTGCTGAAATAGAATGTTTTAACAACATAATACTGTGCTACTAGTAGATGAAAGATCACTCTTCAGTGGCCATTGTATAGCAGGAACATGATCAGGAAATAAGATTCTGTGATGTTAGAGGCAGGATGAGAAAAAGATAAATCAATGCTTAGTTTAGCACATCCTCAAAACATTACATACCTTTTAAAGCTTGGATTAGATGGTCTTCATAGATCCCTTCCTACCTCAAAGATTCTCAGTGATTCCCAAACACAGAATGAAAATTGTTCAGTAATTCATCATAACGTGTAATTGTATTTATACTTCAGGCAGTTCCTCTGTGGCAATAATAATATCATACTTGTTTAACAATAGAAGGATTATCGATTAGTGCTGTAATTACTTGTATTATGAAAACATCTTTATAATGTTGTTATCATTGTTATATGCATTTTATAAATAGTTCTGTCTATTGTTTACACATACAAATATAAAGAATATAATCACAGAATCACAGAATAACTAGGTTAGAAGAGACCTCCAAGATCATCAAGTCCAACCTGTGCCCTAACACCTCAACTAAACCATGGCACTGAGTGCCATATCCAGTCTTTTTAAACACATCCAGGGTTGGTGTCTCTACCACCTCCCCAGACAAATCATTCCAATACTTTATTATTCTTTCAGTGAAAAACTTATTCCTAATATCCAGGCTATATCTCCCTTGGCACAGCTTGAGACTGTGTCCTCTGGTTCTGTCAGTGCTGCCTGGTGAAAGAGACCGACCCCCACCTGACTACAGCCACCTTTCAGGGAGTTGTAGAGAGTGATAAGGTCACCCCTGAGTCTCCTTTTCTCCAGGCTGAGCACCCCCAGCTCCCTCAGCCCTTCCTCACAGAGTTTGTGTTCCAGACCCTTCACCAGCCTTGTTGCCTTCTCTGGATGCACTCAAGTGTCTCAACGTCCTCCCTGAACTGAGGGGCCCAGAACTGGACACAGCACTCAAGATGTGGCCTCACCAGTACTGGGTACAGGGGAAGAATCATCTCCCTGCTCCTGCTGGCCACACCATTCCTGATACAGGCCAGGATGCCCCTGGCCTTCTTGGCCACGTGGGCACACTGCTGGCTCATGTTCAGTCGCTGTTTACCAGTACCCCCAGGTCCCTTTCTGCCTGGGCACTGTCCAGCCACATTGTCCCCAGCCTGTAACGTTGCAGGGGGTTATTGTGGCCAAAATGCAGGACAATGAATTACATTGCCATTTTAGAGATGGAAAACATTGGCCAAAAGATAAAATTCTTATGATCAGTGCTTTTCCAAGCATTAAGTCCATTTCTGCCCTTGGTGATCCATTTTAAATTTATGGGTGAATTAGAAACGGAATCTCTGCAGTCAGTCCCTCTGTCACCAGTATCTGTTCTAACATCCATTTCCCTGAATTGTGTTTGAAAGCAAAAGAGGAATTGACTGATGGTAGTTAGCAACATACCCAGGGCTCATGTGAGTGTGAACTCTGTGGTTGTTGAAATACCTCAACTAACTACTAGTAAAGTTGAATTAAGATTAGGGGCTAATTGATTGATATATTAAAAAACACAAAACATATTAAGAAAAGTTTTTATTGAAGAATTACCTTAATAGTTTATTATGAGGTGGTTGTTACGTCTGTAATTATAGAATAATTTTCACTGTCTCTATACAAGGAAGAAAAGTGATGTAGTTTGCAGACTGGAATGTCAGCTGATCCCTTCATCTACTGCTGCCAAAGGTAGTTCATGTCGTCCTTGGGAAAGATAAACTACTGATGGCAGGCAATATATTTGAGGCTAATTTAAAATCTAGTAATTTGTAATTTGCAATAGTAATTTGTAAGATGATACGGGCCTTCTGTTTTTTGACAGAGTGGTTCTCATAGTTTTATTGGTACAATAAGGCCAATTTCTGATCTTCATGCAGTACAGGAGAAAAATCAGTTTCTGCAATGAACTTTTCAAATGATCCCAGTGATTAAGTTTCAGAACAGCTGTGATTTTTTTTAGTTTTCCCTTATATAATAGTAAATTAAGCTGTGGTATAATCTGTGACTGTGAATGTGTCTGATGGGTTTTTCTCTCTTGTGTCTATTTTTGTCCCCTGATTATTCTCATTTATTATGGAAGATGAATAATATATCAGTGATGTGGGTGTATGTATAAAGCATTTTTTTTCCTGCTTAAAAGAACAACACTTTTTAACTTTTATATTCTATTTCCTATATATTGTATTATTATAATTTTTGTATAAGGTTCAGTATGTTTCCATTTCTATTTTTATATTTCATAAATATGAAAAAGAATATATTTTTAACATCTGTGCCCAAATAGAAATTCTTTCTTATCATAAGAAACTATTAGACCCCTTTAGTTAAGTTTTAAATAACGATTTTGCTTTTTTAGGTGCTAAAGCTAATCTTTTTTATAGAAAACAGTCAGCAGAGACCATTTGCAGTTAATTAATAAACCCATTGGATCACTGGATAAATCACTGGATAGCTGAGTTAATAAAGGCAATTGATAATGTATCTTTAGGGTAGAAAGTCACTCTTAGGAGAAAACAAGATAGAAATGTTCAAAACATTTCTTTCATTTCCACACTGCCTATTAACTACATACATCCATTTTAGTAATTCAGAAATATTTTATGTATATAGCTTATATGATGCATAGGAGAAACTGCAAATATTATCATATCTCTAATTAAGGAATGTTACTGTATTTTTGTCCCTGAGTTTTCCTTCATACTTTGCCTCTGAACACAGAAGAAATGAGTCCTCTGGTATTCAAGTGATTTCATATTTTCTGTGGAAGTATTTGATGTTTGACATGAACTTGTCAGATATGTCTATGATCTGTTGATTAATTAGAGATCTCCCTATTTACTATCAGATTTTTTTTTTACTTCAAAGGAGAAATTACATTTCCAGGTATTTGAATAACTACATTGTGCAAATTTAATGTAGTACACACCTGCCTTAGAAATTTTATTTTCCTTGGCAGAGTAACTACTACTATAAAGTCACTATGGCTACTATAAAGTAGCTCCAGAATTATAAAATATATAAGCAACCATTAATGACTGTCACACATAGATAAAACTGCACTGGAAGCAGAATGATGAAAAACTTGTCCTAGGATATAAAAAAAAAAAAAAAAAAGTACTGTTCAGATCTCAGATCTGCAGTTAGTTGGGAAGATTTATGTATGTCATGGTGGTGGTATCTGCATTTAATTCCTGTCAGGAAGTAACTCTACTGTCAGGGACTGTCTTTGCACAAAGAATTCCCAAGTTCCCAGGTGCTTCCTAGCATTGGACATTTGGCCTTGAATGTACTGCTCCTGCCAAGTGCTATAAAATGCCATAAGCATTGGAAAAACCAAACCCACAATAAAACAACTAGCTTCATTTCAATGTATGCAGTTTAGAAAAGGATAATGATTTTTCTTTGTCATTGAGTGCTGGTGTGCATTGGCAAATATTTATCTGGTGAATGGGATAATGACTGTAGCCTAAACTACCAATTTGTGATGTCTCATGAATAGGTTCCACAATATTATTAAAATTATTGTTGATTAAGAGACTCAAAACAAAATATAACTCCTAGTTAAAACCAGATGAATTCTCTTTCATTTTCTTTGTTTATAGATTGTATGTTTTAGGTGGTCTGCCATAGAAATTTCAACTGCCTTTGTTTCAACTCCTGTCTGCCAGGAGTTTCTGTTTCATAATTATTCACAAGATTTTTGTGTTCATTCTAAAGCAGATGATATCATGCTCTGTCAGTATGAGACACACCACACCATGAAATGTTTTTTTTTTTTTTTTTTTTTAAATCTCAAAATGCACAGGTTGCCAGAAAATAAAGGAATGTGCAATGGAGATTAATATGGACATATCCTAAGGCACAGCGTATCTTTTGAGAAGATAGATACATAACACTTTGACATGAAGGACAAGTAACAGTGCCATGAATTACTAAGGACAGGTAAACTGATAATAACTTTCCTTCCATTCTTTTATTCATTGATATTGTGTGTGTTAAGGCCTGCTATTACCTTCTATCCAAACTTTGTTCTTGCCTGTTCATTTATAACTTTTCCTATATTCACACAGGGTTTTATATAAAAAAAAAGTTTATAAATGGATGATTGGTGATCAATGTTTATGACAGATCTCAAAATGTCTTTTAAGTTTGCAACTGTAGTCTCTCCACTGATAGCAGACGCAAATTATAGGGAATTAATTTATTGTGACTCATCTATGTCAGTCTTGTAGTTGTTTGTTTGTGCTTAATGTATAAAGTAGAGCTAAGCATTAATCGTTAACAGTCAGAGAGATCTGTGTGCAGTCCAAGGGGTTTGGGGTGCAATAAGCATGGATCTTTTTATTAGAACATTAAAACAGTGTGTGTTGACAGGAGCACAGTCCTGTATTTTTGTATTTGTATAGAGGAAGACCAAATCATGAGAGAAATTTAGGGTACGGAACATTTTTCAATCTGATTTTTCACTTTGTTGCGTTTTTCGTGCAATCATGATTGTGACAAGGGAATTCTGATGGCTAGCAGCACTGGAATGGGAATTTTACATTTTCATTTTTTCATGTAGCTAAATACATTTTGAAACCTTTTGGAGGTCAAGAATCAGTTTTGATTTTTCATTTTTCCTTGTATTAGCATTTTTGAGACTTTATCCTACACACAAGTATGCTATTAAGTGAGAATTATTTTGTGTTTTGAGTTCCATAACCATCCAGATCTTAAAAAAAACTTTCAAGATAAAAAAGATGCCAATTCTAACAAAATTAGAAATTATGATAGTATAAGAATACCAGGATTTTTTAAATTATCTCCTTTCCCCCCAAAGAAAGACAGTATGTATAAATCAATGAAAAAATGTTTTCTTCTAAAGAATAATAAAGCATAATTTATTTTCTTTTTAGCATTTTCAAACATATAGAAAATCATTTTTCAGAAGACTAATTTTTAGTATGCCTTATAGTAGAATGTTACCATCTTTTCTAATAGCGCTAATAGAAATTAATGTGCAGTGATGACTGTCATGTTTTGGAGACTGCTGAGAGGTGTTTTAAGAAAGTTTTTGGTGTGTTGATGCAATAGAATTGGAGAACTTATAGTGATGAACTAAATTAGAATTCACTTTCATTAGTTGATATTAATTTAAACGCAAATTAAAAAAAGACAGAAACTAAATTTTCAAAATAAATGCGAAAGAGTCAGGGATGTAGACCTGTCTGAGTTGATATTTAGTCCTTTGTTCTCTTCCCTGTAGGAAAAAAAGAGCTAAAACTAACATAGCACTATAGACATTTCTTCTGTTACTGCCACTTGTCTTTGACAATTCCTATCTCCAATCTATTTACCACCTGCAGGGTGGAATTCTGCTCATTTATTTTATATGTCTTAGACCTTCAGGTTTTTGTTGTTGGATGGGTATTTTTGGTTGGTCGGTTTTGAATTTTCTGTTTTGGTGGGGGTTTTTTGTGTGTTTGTTTGCTTTTGTTTGTTTTTGTTTTTTGTTTTGTTTTGTTTTTTTATTACTATTTGCTGAGTGGTCCTACCAGGAACTTTTTAGGCTACTATATAAAATTACTCAAATCATATGTCTGGATATAGGTAGCATCCTTGGAAGTCTTATATTTACAGAAATATTTTAAAAAATACATTCTGGGATTGCTTTTTTGCACTGCAGAAGAGAACTGTTGTGTATGGATTAAAATTAACATTCCATAAAACTCTGCTTGAAATGTACAGGTTTTTATAATGCCCAATGAAGCACAAATGGCTTATATGGTGTTCAAATTATCTAATTATCCATACTGTTATCTTCTGAATAAACTTAGAAATTCCCAGGCTTGTGTATTGGGTTTGCACAGTGAGGTTGTGGTAGCTGGAGGGGTCCAGGGGTGGTTTCTGTGGGAAGCTGCCAGAGACTCCCTCTGTGTCTGATGGAACCAATGCAATCGGGGTCCAGGATGGACCCACCACTGACCCATCAGCGATGGTGGGAGTGCCTCTGAGATAACATTTTTAAGAAAGGGATAAAAAAACCGCACCTGCACAACAGGCAGCAGCAGTGACAAGAGAAAATACATGAAGGAAAGAGCTCAGCAGACACCAAGGTCAGTGAAGAATGAGAAGGAGCAGGTGTTCTGGGCAGCAGAGCAGAGATTTCCCTGCAGTCTGTGGTGGAGCAGATCCACCTGTCCAGCTGAGGAGGGGAGGGATAGAAAGGCTTCAGGGACAGCTGGTATCCAGCCAGGGTCAGCCCACCACAGCTTGCCACGATAATGAAAGGATGTATTACAGCAGTAATTTTTTTTTTTTCTCCCCTCTCCACCTCAAATGGTAGGTTTGCAGATCCTCAGGAACAACAAAACTTATTTTCTAATATTTTCTAATATTGGACATAAATTGCACAAGCCTATAGCATTTAAAATACTGTGCTCTAAATACACTTGTTTTGATATTGCCATTTTTTTCATGGGTGGCTTAGGTTTAAATAATGTCTGTGTTTCAACATATTTTATTTTGATGGACACAGAAATTGGAATTTATGGCAGATTTTAGTGCAAAACAATTCAGGTACATTATATGTACTTTAGCAACAATTCCTTTATTAAAGTCTTAACAGCAATAAGTAACTTTATCTTCTTCAGCTCATGTGACTTGAGGAATTGCAAGGTAATAAATCTGAATTTTTTTTAATATCATCTATCTTTTGAATATCTATCTTTTGAACAGCAATGGGCTTATATAAAACTAATCTCCTTTCTGAAGACTCGACCCATCTATAATTTATTTACAATGGAGCAAATATTTTCAAATATGTCTCGGAAGGCCCTTAGGCTGAGCTATACCTTCCATCACTTAGGGGATAAAGAGAGGTGCCTTAGTAATTGTGTTATTATGGGTCAAATTCCAGTATGCATCTCAAAGTCTAGACAACTAACCTTTTTTTCAAGGAAGAGAAGGCAAACATTCCAAATAATGGCTGCTTTAATCCATCAACAGGTGACATATCAACAGCATTTATTTAAAAAAAAAAAAAAAAATCATGCTCACATTAGGTAATGAATTGGACCTGCTGAAACTTTGTCCTCTCACAGTTTGTCATCTGCATCAGCAAAATATCCTTGGTGCTTTTCCCCAGGAAAAGGATGAGAAAAATGTATTATCAGAAAAGCAGATATAATGCTTGAAGTTCTGCAGGCTTTATGTACGAAACAGCAATTGAAAATAATGGCTCAATACTTTGCATCTTTGTGACTTTGTAATCCAGATTGTATAGTCCTCAAAATCCTCTGCTATAAAGTATGAAAAATATTGTCAATATTTAGCTTTAATGTGCTCCAAAGGATCAAATTGACCATGAATGTACTATGCTTAAAGGCTGATGCTTGAAAAATCTGCAAAATGGTAGCCTCAGATCGATAAATTCATAAATCCTCAACTTCTTGGAAAATAATCCTTCCTACATAAGTTCTAACTGGCTAAATTTCAAGCAGCAGCTATTTTAGTAACAGCTTCTATTCTTAGGCGAGAAATGTTAAAAACTTCACTACTAGTGGTTACTGGTACTCTTTAGCTTCTCATACTTAGAAGCAGGAAGAAACTAATTACTGTGTGACCAAAGCAGGAGGTCAAAAATAGCGAAAATATAGAAGTCCAAATGTCAAAAGAAAAAAGCTAAAGCAAATATATTTTAAAATATTTGAAACACTTTTTTGTCACCTTATGTGACATTCAAGAGGAGTGTTATTCCAGTTATTCCAGAATGTGAAGAACTGGCTGAAAGTTCTCAGTCCTCAAAGAACTTACCTGTCATTAGCAGGTGAAGGTATTTTGGAAGATAATATAAATTCTTGCAGCCAGTAGCTGATGACACCTGCTTCTTACTGTTCATCTGCAGAAAGGTGAATCTGCTTTCTGCTTGGGGTCTGGCTCACTGTTTCTGCTAGCACATTTCACTGATGTAATCGTGGGATTATGTTCTCTTGAACTCTCTTAGTAACCTTGGAGAACAGTAAAACTTTATCCTGGTCCACAAGACATCATATATTTATGGTTAAAACTTTTCTCATGGGTTTTCTTTCTTTTTAGAGATGTCATTTGCCGCTGAATCAATGTCTCTCATTGTGGTTTTAAAATCTTTAGAAAGCTTGGACTGTATTTGAATTACAATGAAATGTGAAAGCAGAGGAATTCTGAAATATTCCAGAGTATTTCAATTTTTAACTTCATATAATTTTAAATTAGATATTGGGCTACAATAGTTGTATTTAAAAGACAACACAAATACCTATCAATATGTAAAAGTATGTTGAATTAGAGGATGTCTTGTAAATACTGAAATTAATTATCTTGGAAGAAAAGAATTAGAGAGAGCGAAATATTATAAGCATCAGTATTTTTCATCCATCTTATTTTCTTCATATTGTATTTTAATGAAGTCAAAGAGGACATTTTCACAAGTGAAAATCTGAGCACAATTCCAGCTGAAATACACAATAATCATGTTTCTCATTTCCTTCAGTGTCTAAAATATTTAGCGTAAGTCTGTGGGTATTGTGTGTTCCCTAAGGCATATGAAGTTTGCGGACAGCTCTGCTTCTGATTCAACGTGTGGACTGTATTGCCTGGACCATACTGTGCACTACATTGCCTGTGTTGTGACAATAACTTTGGGACCCAAGTGACCCTTCCTCTCCACTCTTCCTGTTGCCAGCCCAGGTAGTTTTCACGTGAAGCTACATCATTATGTTGCTGATCAAATATTGCACTTAGAATCTCCTATAACCTAAATTCCCTGTGGAAGGACATGACACTGGTTATGGAAGACTCCTCTCAAGTTTCCATTTGCCAGGAAACAAATAACATTGCTTAGGAAAATGATCAGTACTGCTAAAGCTACTGAATGCACTGATATTAGTTTAGAACTTCTGCAGTTCTTAATAATACCCCATTTATTTAATTCACAGCTCCTTCACCACAGTTTAAAAAATAAAAATTTAAAAAAAAAGCAAAAACAAACCCACAAGCCAAACCAATAAAAAGATAGCCATATGATTCAACCTAGACATGATAAGGGACACCATCTTGGAATGTAATATAATTAAGTAGCCAATATAATCTTATGACTTTTGTTTTTCTTATTGGTCTGCATATAGATATTTTACAATTTGAGATCAAAACCATTTGAATGGATAGCATCTTTCTCTTTCATAT
>JAOTQP010000251.1:20130901-20146774 GCA_026413545.1 Cichladusa arquata | reverse complement strand
GCACTGATATTAGTTTAGAACTTTTGCAGTTCTTAATAATACCCCATTTATTTAATTCACAGCTCCTTCACCACAGTTTAAAAAATAAAAATTAAAAAAAAAAAAACAAAAACAAAAAAAAACAAATCCACAAGCCAAACCAATAAAAAGATAGCCATATGATTCAACCTAGACATGATAAGGGACATCATCTTGGAATGTAACATAATTAAGTAGCCAAAATAATCTTATGATTTTTGTTTTTCTTACTGGTCTGCATATAGATATTTTACAATTTGAGATCCAAACCATTTGAATAGATAGCATCTTTCTCTTTCATATATACATCTCTTTTATTTCTTCCTTTTTTTTTTACCCACAACTCTTCATATTTCCAATGCTGAAAAGTTATGTGATACTAAAACTTAAAAACTGAGGAGTGAAAATTTTCCACATCATGGGAGTGAAGATTACTGAAATAAATATAAAATATACGAGTTTCTGTCATGGCTTATGAGACCGTATTATAGACTGTGAAGGTGAATTAATGGGCAAAGTGGTGGGTATGAGGGAAGATCAAAGCTTCATGGTAAATTGCATTATCATAGGAAGATCACACAAAATGGTAAATGATCAAATGATTAGTTGCGAGGCTAGAAAGGTCTTTAAAAATATTATCTCCTACTGTCTTGATTCACATAGCTGACTTCATGTGTGCAATTTAATGAAAATTAAGTTTTTAAATTACTGATCCCAGAAGGTCTCTGTATTTTATATAGGTTATTGTGTTTAACTGCATGTTAGAAGCCCACAATTGAATTGAAACAATAGGAATTAATACAGAAAGAAATGGTCGTAATTTTCAGTGAACACTAGAAATAGGTGTAAAAATTGTTTGAGTTGTATATGAGAACCCCCTGAGCAAGGCTGACATATGGCTGGTGATATCCTGTAGGGAACTGTAGAATGCAAGGCAGTAATAATAATCCTTCTTAGAAAATAAAGGTCACAAGTGATAGCAAGTGCCAAGAAAGCATCAGGGATTTTTTTTAGAGCCTACTGGGTCAGTAAAACCTCAGTAGGCTCACGTATTACTTTAACTGTGAAAAAACAGATTCAATTTGGATCAGGGAATATAAGGGCTTGTGAGTGAAATGGAGAAAAAACTTCCTACCCTGAGCAAATGCCTGGATCTTCTAGGAGGATATATTGGTTTTAGGAGGTTATGCATTGGAGCCATTGACTTGATTTCCAGCTGTGTTGATCTCCTGAAAATCCAAAGTCAGTAGAAGCTAAGGCAGTAAGCATTTCAGGGAATCAGTTCCTATATTTTTATATATGGATACTGTTATGGATAAATAAAACATGTTTCTGTATATTTCATATACTATATAAAAGTATATTTCAAATTAGCATATGTTTAAAGAAGTTCTGTATTAGTAAGTAATAATAAGATTGAAGTAGCCAGAAGCTCACTTTTTTCCTTCTAGATTATTCTATTCATGTCACATATAGAATTATGAAAAATATTGATCTTTACAATTTTTTTTAATGGTAGTGGCGATCACTCCAGCTTCTGAATGATGGATATTCATATGTCAAAAGTTATTTTTGTCAACAAGTTAGCTCTAAGTGTAACTGGAATGTACTTGACTTTTAGGATCATGTTCAGAAAGAGGGAATAGAAGTTAAGTCCTATTATTGATGCAACTGCATAGGTGTTAAGGCATGTAAGCAGAAGAAAGTATAGCAGGAGTTAGGATGACTATTAACTATTTTGCACACGGAGAAATTCAGATTTTCAACTATGTCTTTGTCATGTAACTCTTATTGACCTGCTTATTTCTCTGTTGTAATTAACTTCAGAAATATATATTAATGTGTAACCGATGAACTACATAAAGAAATATGAAAATGTTTGTGATATGCATAGATTTATGGGAAAAAATAGTTTGAAGACTGCAAGTTATAATAATGCTGGCAAATTATTTGATTAGCCATACTAACCTTTATTTGGAATTCAGTTACTGTATTGTGTCTCTCTATCAAACATCTGCTTGTTTGTGCTTGGAAAAAAATTGCCCCTACTTTACCAAATACAATAGACTGCATTTGAAAATACAACATGTTTTTGTTAGCATGAAGTTATCTCCTGGGGGTATTTTTTGTCCCATAAAGGTTTTCCTCCCAGACCAACCTTTAGGTTTTCGATGAATTTGTCACAAATGTCTTTATAGCTGACTTCTTCAAAAGGTCTCTTTACAACTTTTCTTTTCATGGTACATGGAATGGATTTCTTTGATGTGCAAACTAGTGGTGTACAGAGATGCATTGTTCTCTAGATTGGTAGCTTCCTGTACTTCGGCTGCTGTGTTGCTGTGTTCTTGTTGCTCAGCATTTACTGTCCAGCTCATCTGTATTTATAAAAAGTTAACATGATGCAGCTCTTATCTGCACCTGCGCTACAGGGACAAATTTTTACCATGGCTGTCACCAAAATTAGTATCATTGTTCATTTTTCACTGCTGATAGAGATTTTTGTGTTTCTAATTTTTACATAAACTGTATTGATTTGGGAAATTTGGTGACTGATGATAGATAAGCTTGTGAATACCTTCATTTCAGAAGTCAGTCTGTCTATATGGTTTAAATTATTTTAACAATCTTGAATGCACTAAACTACAGTTTAATTATCTAGTATAACTCACCTATCCATCAGGCTTTATGATGAATTTTTGTGCTATGGAACTCATATATGAAAGTTACGGGTTTTGGTGTTTTTTTTAGACATACGGATAACAGCAACAAATTGAATTTAAAAATAACAAATTACTGATTTGAATTGTGTGAAATTTATATGCCCGAAAGAATACTGAACTCTTTCTTTGTAGAAATATTTTAGTGTCTACTAATCTATTTGTCTTGTTTCCAGATGTAAGGTTTCAATCCACAACACTTTTTATGTCTAAATAATCTGTACCACATTACTTGAGAAATCCTCAGAATATAGTCTTGTATTTCATGTTAATATCAAAATTCAGTGCTCCATTATATTTTAGTATTGCTATTAATCTGGCTCCTCCTATTTCTTACCAAATGAGAGCTTGCTCAGTACGGTTAGGGTTCTTAGAAATAGTTGATGGCATTAGATAAGTCTATGTTTCTTTAGCAATTAATTGCATTGATAGAAAATTCTCAAATTCCTACAGACTTACAGATTTGGGCTATAAGAATTTTGGTTTTGTAAAAACCTTTGTAAAAATAAATAAGGAACTTAAACCATAATATTTGCTGTAGTGCTTTTTCTAGATTACTGCCAGTATGACTGAGAAAATCACTCATGAGATTATTCCAGCAATTATAAAGAGCTATAGATCTAGAAAAGTGCATACCTTATATAATAAAACAATAAAAAAAATCAAAAAGCAGAGGAGAGAGAAGAGTGGAGGAAAGTAATTTCACTGTGGTTCTGTGAAATTCAGCACTGTATTCACTCACATTTGGTCTTACGGCATCCAGCTCCTCACTCTCTGTCATCTGTCCTTCACAACAAATGTATGAGGTGTTCAGTGTGTGGACCTAGTTCAAGCCACTATTCTTTAATTATTGTCTTTCTAGTGCTCTGAGGAATTGCCCTCTCATTGAATTAGGCTACATTCAGTCCTTTAGCCTCTGGTTGTACAAGGAAATAAAGACCGACTGTGAAGCTGAGTCTAATTACTGAGAAGCTGTGTGCAGCTTTTTAACATTAGCACTCCTTTCAGAGTAACAAGCAGGTGGGATCATGGGGAAGAAATGAATGCTTTTGTTCAGCTTTTACATTTGCATGCTCACTTTTGTTAGATATGTAAAAATTTAATTGATGTAAATTAAAGATTGGCTTTATGGAACTTTAGCTTAGTAAACAACCTATGCTTCCTAAATGATTTTACAAAGCAAGATTTAGGTTCATTACATTTACTTCTCTAAAACTGCAGGCTTTGCCTTTTATTTTTTTTTAATTTTTATATATTTTTTATTCCCCCCCCCCACCCCCTTTACAATCACAGATGCAGGTTAGATCTCAGTTTGATCCAGTGTTGCTAGATTTTCATGCAATTCATTGGCAGTTGAAAGGTTCCTATATTTAGAATAATAGGGAATCAGAGTGTTCCAAAGGAAAAGACAAAGCATGAGAGGAAAATAACAAAACTGCAAGTTTTGTCATTGTGTGGATTGTGGTAATGGTTTTTAGATGTCATGCAATCAAAGTGGATCCAAATGTGAGGAAGAGGGAGACAAGGCTAGTTGCGTCTTATCTGGGGCTGATCAGTGTGTCTGCTTCATTTGCCCAAGGTATCTTCAGTTCTATTTCCATTCTTGTCACTCCAGAGAGAGCTTAGAAGGTTTCTTCCTCCTAGCTTCTCACTGAAGATGTTAAGTATTTTAGACTCATTGTTACTGTGTACAGATAAAGAAAAATGAATCATGATTTTAGAAACCCCTAGATTCTGCACACAAGAAAACAAATATCTCCCCTCTCTCCAATGCTGTTTGTTAGAAAGATGGAAGGGTGACAAGCTTAAGAATGAAATTTGCTTTAATACTATTAGTTAATGAAATGTTTGCATCACATTAAAATTTTCATGTCATTACCGGGATTTTTGAAGAGTATGGAGAATAAAACTGTAGCGCTTTTTTTTCTACCTTTAGTCTCCTTTCCATTCAGATATGAGAAGGAGTTTTCATACAGCCACCATGATGCTCACTCATTTTGTGGTGGATGATAGTGGTTACATAAAATGTATGTTTTTATTTTATTCTACAAAAAAGATCACAAAATCTCTGATCCTTGTACCACTAGTACTACTAGTACCGCTAGTGCCTTGTACCACTAGTACTTCCTGTGTCTGGGGGCTGCAAGATATATACTGTGTACCTCAGAAAACTGGCATTAGCAGAGTAGTTCATGGGTGGAGGACCATAATAGCTTCTTAGGGGTTTTCCTCAGAGAGAAAAACACCATTAAATTAGCATAGGCATGCAAGAAGAAATAAAATGTTTAGGTAGTAGGTAGCTGCTTATATTTTTGAAAACTTTCTGGAAAATAGCACAGCTTTCCTGAAGTCAATAGAGCAGGGCAGATTTAAGCCATCTGAAAATTTATTACTTATATTTTAGAAACTATAATAATTATAATTATTAAGACTTGACCATGGTTTCATTGTACAGATGGGATTGATATCAAATTTCCAGAGACACTTTCCCTTCAGCAAATGCATGGCAAGTCTGTTTTGATCTAACTGTGCCCATTTAATCATTATTTTTTGCTGCTGTTGCTAAGAATGGTGCCCATTTTAGTTTGACTGGTGATTTTTCTGAACATCAGTCTGCTATGCACTATGCTGAGATCCACCAAACTTATTTCAAATTACAAGTGAGAACATCCCACCCTTTACTCCTCCACACACTGCTCTTAATATAGGGATTGTATTCACATCAAAGCTGTCAGAATGTTTCTGTGATCTCATTAGCTATACTTATTTCTACCTACAGAATAAATGAATCATCAACTGAAACAGCACTAAAGACCAACTGCTAAAACTCACATGGCTATAAGTATATTCATGCTGAGAAGAGATATCTTCTCAAGTCTGGGGGTTCAAGTTGTTAGAATTGCTAGCTCTGCAGACCTAATAAGGGGTTAAGTAATTTTTTTAGTTGAATTTGGGTCCAAAGTCTTTAACATGGAAATAAAATTTTTAAATCCATTAACAAATAGTTTTATAATTTCACAGAGCCTATAAATAAAAACCATGTCTGTTTATATAACATTGAAGGAATTGAACCAAAATTATATTTTAATGTTTGTTGATTTTTTGCTCTGTTTTTATTTACATAGTTAAAATACAGAGTTGTTTCATTTTACAACTGTGTGAGGTAAATTAGATAGGTGGTACCAAACAGAAATTATCTCAGTTAATTCAGCCAATTTAAATCCTTATGTATATAAACATTCACTGTAGGGGAGTGAAATCCTGTTAAATGAGAAAATGAAGAAAAATTGGACATAAAAGCTAGATGTTTAGTAAATGAGGTAGATACATTGGTGGTGGATGATAACAGGTATAAGATCTGCATAGTGAAAAATTAAAACTGTTCTAATATTCAGCTGCTGGTTACCAATAGCGTTTGAAGATAATTTTGGCAACTCAAGTGGGAAGTGTGGTGACTGGAAACTAAAATTTGTAACAACCAGCGGCCATTTCTAGAGGGGTTGGGCAAGTGTGTCAGCAAGTTGAGGCAGATTCCTTTCTGAAATTTGAGGACCCTCCCTCTTTATGGATGAGAGAGATGAGTCTAAGAGAGAAAAGACAGAGAATTCAGACTCGGTTTGCTGGTCATGGAATTCTTCTAATTCTGTATCATCTTTCTTTACTGTTGAGGGGAAAAGAATTTACAGACTTGACAAAGTGAGATTTTTTTTCTTTTGACAAGTAATGTAAAGTAGGGGAAAACAGAAAACATTGCATCTTCTCTTTCTCCTTCATTGAGACACAGATATGCAGTTGAAAAGCACTCTTTTCACGGAGGAGCTCCATGTGTCCCTGTCACACACAACTCCTCTGCACCCCTGTAGAACCAATTTAGTGGAATAAGTGCATGTCTGACCAAACAAAAATCTCACTCCAGTGCACTAGCACACTCATATTCTGAATTGAGGGAGAAACAGCTTTTCCTGCCATAGCTTTTCGGGAGTTTGTGTCTGAATCTGTCTCACTTTAATACAACACATTAGAACTAGAATTAAGAATTCTTCTTACACAACTGACATTTCCTCTTTCCAGAATCAAATGCCTTTTTTTTTTTTTTTTTTGGTTGTAAAGTTCATGCAAATAGAGAAATGAATTTTGCAAGAAGTCATACGTACAGCATAGTGTCCCTTTTTATCACATACTGTTAGGAATTTCCCAAACTCTCAGTCTGAGATCCCAGTACCACGCATCAAAATTGCCTGTCCTTAACAGTCTCTTGCAATCATTCAGTCATGTCAGTTCACTATCAGATGCTGGAAAACCTCTGGTAGATATTGAGTGGACAATCTTAATTGTTTCCACATCATGCTACATTGTTCTGAGGCAAATTTTCTTAGACCAGAGGTAAAACTACTAAGTACCAATTGGGTGTGTAACTCCAGAACGAAAAATTGCTGTGTATATGCAGACCGTGTGAGACAGGGAAACATTCTTCTCACATAAATTGGCTGAACATTATGAAGATTTACATGAACAGTGACCTTTGAAAATACGGTATTTCAGTATCATGAACTCAAGTAATAAATTTTGTGATACAGTATAGCTGATTTGGCTGATTTTGTTTACTGCCAGCCTGCATATGTGTGTCAAGATCAAGGAACTGAGAATTTCAGTGCAAAGGCTTTGAATGTCCTGCAGTCAGCTTGTGTCCAGTCAGGCTGACTGCATTTGGAAACCAGGGAGTGAGAAGGAGTTGGCAGTGGCAGCTTGCCAAAGGCAAATGAAGAAGGCAGCAGCATGAGCTTCAGGAGAGGATGGAGAGGAGTCTGTGGGAGGGAGCAGTGCTGTGATAGTCTAATATGTCTATTTTAATCTATTGCTTAATTTATCTAATTTATCTATCTTATATCTGTATTTTTTATTTGTCTTTATTCTGTTTTACTGTAAGCAGAGAGGCTGCAGTATCCAGAAACACAGCATGAGAAACAGCCTCAGCCAATATAAATCAATGTACTTTATTTGAAGGCAGAGGATCTGGCCATTAATATCATGTAAAGTTACTGGATTTTGATTTCCAGGAGAGTTGACTGAGCACACACATCTCAGGGTAAAGTAAATGGAAGAGACAGGCTCAGTATCTCTGAAAATCAGGCCCGTGATTTCTAATAGGTCATAGACATTTATAAAAGAAGGATTAAATTCTGCTATGTTTTAAAGCCTGTGAGCCCACCACCTTAGCCTTAGTTACAGAGCTGTGTTTGGTAAACAGATATAATTCAGTTTATGGAGAATTCTGTTTTTGTTTTTTGCATTGGTTTTTTGTGGGTTTTTTTGGGTTGGTTTTTATTTTTTATTTTTTATTTTTTATTTTTCTCATTCTAGTTTAATTATGAAAACATGTTTGCTTCCAGATGTATTTTCTGTGTTATGATTGACCATGTTGTTTACAGATTCCAGTATTTTAATTAAAGCGTTTAATAAATAAATAGTGCATTAGGGTAGATGGGACAGGCTGGGTAATACCTATGAAATGTTTGGGGAGACTGAGTACAAGCTTTGCTGTGGGGATCTGCTGAAGCTTTAAATACAAATTCTTTTCCAGCAGGGAGTAGGCAAAGGCTAGAAAACTACTTTGGAATTTACTCCCTTTCTAGGTCAGGCAAGTAACATTAACAATATAAGATCCAATTGCATTTTGCCTGTGCTATGATCTGTCCATCCTTGAGGCACATAGTGCCCATGAAGGTGAGAGAATAAGAGATATTTTCTCCAAGGAATTTTCACACACACTGGGAGTCCTGTTTATTCACTCTGCAGATAATGATTAAAAACAAAGTCCTATGCTAAACCAGATTTTACGTTGTGCTACTGCGTATGTTTGTATGGGTAGGAAAAAAGGAAGCATGGGCCATAAGTCAAAAACCTGAAGTAATGTAAACTTCTGTTACACTTGACATTTGAGCTTTTCCAGTGAGTTCTTTGTGTAAAAGTCCATTCCTGGGCATTACTGTCACTTCTGCTTTCTCCATGGAACATTAACTCTGTTTTCATTGCTCACATCTAGCAATGATCAGATGAAGCGTGGCATATCCAAGCTGATAACCTATGATTTGCTTTCTTTATGTACAGACATATACAAATATTTCAGTACTGGCTTCTTTTGTTAAAATGCTGGTTGCTCCCTGTTGAAGAAATAAAAAAAAAAAAAAAAGAAACCAACCCAAACAACAAAAATCTTTCCATTTTAATTTTATTTTTCTTTCTTTTGTTGATGAAATATTTAAAGATGTGCTCATGAAATGATACAACTGACCCACCAGGCTGGATGTTAACAGGTCATAAGGTAGCTTAAGCATTATACCCACCAGCTTCTATGCAAGTTGAGTCATCTCCCAGGATTGAATTTTGTTAGTATGAAAAGAATTACAGGAGTGATGTACCTCTGCTGTGTATGTAGTTCTCTTTTGGAGAGCTGCTAGAGAAGGCCTTGCTTTGGGAACTAAGACTGATAAGTAACTCCTCTGATCTTCCATTTCTGGAGATATGACTGCAGTCTGAGATACCCACTGAGCCACCAGCCAAGAGAGGGTTCCTAAGTGCTGTAGTCCACTTCAAACTGTGGAGATGAACTGTTTTGCAAAATTGGTCATGGGGCAGCTTGAGAGGAATGTGGGATGGGCAGAGGGGCAGTGGTGATGGGGCAGCTGGAGACTGAAACAACAGTGAAGTTGTTGGTCTGGGGTGAAGTGAAACCATTTATTTACAGAAGATCTAGTTTTAAGTGGTTTTCTATTTATTTACTTACCTGTTAATAACTCTTTTTAACTTTAGGATGATGTGAGCTAGGGTGCTAGGATAGAACGTTTGGTTTTCTATGCATTTTAAGTGTTATCTAAAGTATTATGAAATATTTTCTATTCATAAGCTATCGTGTATCATGTAGATGATAACCCAACTATGATATACAGGAGTGAGACAGTCTGGCAGAGGATATAAGGAAGAATGTGATGGGGTCAGAGGGATGGAAAGAAAATTATGGAGATTGTAAAATGAAAGTGATTACAACGAAGTAATTGTATTACAACTTTTGAGGTGCTAATTTTCCCTTACCCTCACAACTATTCTAGTCTCTGTAAAAAGAAAGGGTAAAGCTGAAACAGGTCTTACAGAGGAAAGTGAGAGTTAAGCCAATGGCCTCAGGACTTAAGGTTCTGTTGGTCATTTTGTTGAAAAACTGTGGATTAAAGGAAAGGTGGAATAATCTTGTATTTGTAGCTATTCTGTGTTTGTTCTCTTGAGCATTGGGTGTTAGGTAACTTTGAAAAGAACTGCAGGTTTGCTGCAGATTTAAATATCTCCTATAGCTGAAGTCACTAACCTGAAGTCACTAACTCACTAGGAATATCTTATGGCCATATGTGACAGTCATTAATTTTCAGAATTGCTCAACTCTTCGTGCAGATCTGTGACATTTTCAGATTTAGAGGCAGCCAAGTGTGTGAACTTCACTAATTTCCATATAGTGTGTGGAAAATTATCCAGGATGTTTTACATTAAAATTCAGGGTTCATACAACACACCTTCCGTATAGCACTGCTGCAGATTAAATTCACTTATACATTAGGAAAGGTGCCAATGCAATCATAATAGAAGGCTGAAGTGCTGAAATGATGAAGTAGTTCTTTTGCTGCCTTCCTTGGCACATGTTCAGCACCCCACTTTGATTCAAACATCATACCCTATTTGGTTAGACTCTTGAGAGTAATAATAAATTATCTATTATGAACCTGATTTGTTAGGAGAGGATGTGAAGCACACAGGAAATCTGGTACAAAATAACCATAGGTTTTTCAGATCATGCATATAACAGCTCTGGAAATTTAGTTTTCATGCCTGTGTACTTCTGAATAAAGAACTTACAGAGGCTCTTCAGTAAATGTCATAGGAATATAGTCCTGCTTTGGACATGTGCCACAGATAGAAAAGCAACCAGATCACCAACCTCATTGGCTGGACTAAGCCCATTGAATGTTTTTGCTCACAAAGCGATGTCATCTGTGTCAAAATCATGTAGCATGTCATTTTTCTGTGCACTCAGACTGATTGATTAGTTCCCAGTCATTCTAAATGTATTTCTGTTAAACAGTCTGTAGAGCTGATTGCTTTTGAAAGGATTTTTTTCATAGAAAAAAGGTCATTAATCCCAGTAGCACTTTAGAAAGGACCTGGTGCTTTTGGCGTTTTATTTTTGTTTCAGCGTTTTCTGTAGATATACTGTTTGCATTTAATTTCTATTGGAAATGTTATGAAAATAATTATTGAATTTTCTAGCTTGAGGCTGATCTAATATTTGGTGAATGATATAGAACATTTTGATGACTTCCTAATAATTCCCCAGATACTTAAATGAACAAAAAAGACATTGATTACAAACAGAGTAAGGTGAAAACAATATTTTATACTGTTTTAAAATAATTTATGCATTTTTTCATTGTTTAAATTAAATGCTAGAAAGCATTCTTTCCTCTCCAGTAATTTCAATTTCAAAATAACATTTGGAGACACTTTTAAAAAGTTTTATAGGAAGGTGTTAAACAGATACTGTGTACCACCTTCAGACTGCAAGGTCTGTATGTGTTAATGTGCTGGGCATTTCAAAATATATATAAGTAAGTATGAGGAAATAGATATATATATGCATATGAAAGTAGTTCCAGTAAGCAAGATTACTGATTTTTTAGTAAAGGGCAGATAAATAATGGCAAAAACATAAAACTTGTACCTTTTTTTTCTGATTCCGAAGTAGAGCTAAAAAATATATCTGCATATTTTTTTAACACGATAAATTATTTCTTAGACAAGGCTTTACTCAAAAGTGTGAGAGCTGTAATTAGGCACAGATTGATGGTATCATTCAACAGGGAAAAGCAGGGAGAGATCTTGTTCTGAATAATTGCTCTAGATTGAAATCCAATAATAAAGTCTGCCATGAGGACACCTCTACAAGGAACTTAGGTATAATCTGGGGATTTACCAGCTGGAGGTAGTGGGAGAAGAAGCGAATCTGAACATATGGGTCAGAGAATGACTATCTGCTGATACTGTTAAGTAGCAGGGAAGATGACAAAGCAGGCTCTAGAAGCATTCATGGGGAATTCTTAGCAGCCTTAGAGGAATACTAGTGTCATTTTTAATAGGCAATATGTAGTGTTACATATCAGGTACTTATATTAAGAAGAAATATTGTGATTTTGAGTATGTTCAGAGTAGGCAGAGCAATATGGCAGTTTAGAGAACCTGAGACAACATGTCTGTGTAGTGTAGTCCAGCTGAAGTTGAGAAAGATGCTTTTCTGTAAACATATCAGAGAGGGAGAATAACTATGCTGAAAGACAATATTAAAGATAAAAAATATTTTAAAAATTATAGTTTATATTAACCAGTTATTAACTGAGGATCTGCAATAACTCATTAAGTGAGGTTCTAAAATGATTTCTGAGTCAGAGAAATTAAATGGTTTTAAGGTGACGTTTGAAGGAAGGGTTATGTAAATACATCAAAAAATTCCTGCTCTAAGTAGGAACATATTGATATCTGATGTTGCATTTTATGTAAAGGATGTTGAAAGTAGAGGCTTGGCAGCCTCTAATTTGCACTTTTATTTGTGTTAAACTTCAAAGCTTCCTGGTCATTTACTGAGGTCTCTTTTTTCCTCCTTTCTCTTCTGCAGTTGCAGAATTCAGTTTTTAAATGACTAGAACTAAAACTCAAGGGAAGGTAATATGGTAACAAGTTACACTGGAGTTAAATTCTCCTGTTTTGCTGGTGTATCCTTAGGTTTCATTGGTGTACATTTAAGTTATTCTCCATATTTAGACTCAGAATGGAACTTAATCTCATCCATTCATGTTAATACAGCTATCAGGTTAGTATAACTGTCTTTTTTTGTTCTGTTCTTTTTAAAAATCATCATGGTAGTTTGAGGATTTCTTTTTTTACCTCCTCATTCCTGGGGATGCATAGTTCCATTTTCCAGGGTGATCTGGAAGCTGTATGAAAGGAATTCCTTGCTATCATTCATCATAGGTTATGATATTACAATTGTCTTTGATGTCTTCTGTTCTTTTTCTGTGGCTCATTATAGTTGTGGAATTCAATCACTTGATGTGTTACACATGGATGGCCAAACAACCTTAGCAAAGAATTATAGAAATCAGTGAGAAATCATTCTGACAAAAATGCCTCTTTTTTTACCAGTGTAGAATTGATATTTTAGTATATGTGAAGTATACGTGGACTTACAAGCTGCTGGAGGAATTTTCTACAGTATTAATTCTTCACTGGGGAAAAAGTAATTGGATGAAGACAAAATAGGTTCTCTCCCTTTTGTCTGTACAAAGTAAAATGGCAGTTGTATGGGCTCATGTAAAGGGCCAGCTTGAAAGAAAAAACTCTGATATGTGAGAAATTTTCTTTCAAAAACCACAGAAAAAGATGAGAAACTGTAAAGCTCAGAGAAGCTATTTCAATTTCAGAACATCTGTGGCTCTTCATGGGTGTTCTCAGGACCACCTCATGCCAGTAGACAAAGCATATAACAATTGTGTTTGGAATCATAGAATAAATAATATCCTGAGTTGGAAGACACCTACAAGGATCATCAAATCCAACTCCTGGCCCTACACAGGACAACACCAAGAGCTGCATCGTGTACCTGAGTGCGTTGCCCAAATCTTTCTTAAATTACAATAGATTTGATGCTGACATGACTTACCTGGGGAGCCTGTTCCAGTGCCCAACCACCCTCTGGGTGAAAAACCTTTTCCTAATATCCAACTTAAACCTCCTGTGACTCAGCTTCCTGCTGTTCCCTTGGTTACTATCCAGTCCTAACCAGTCACCAGATAGAGAAGAGTGTCTCCCTCCTTTTCCTCTGACAAAGAAGTTGTAGTCTGTGATGAGCTTTTCTGTCAGTCTCCTCCAGTGACCGAGTGACCTCAGCTGTTCCTCATATTACTTCCCTTACAGGCCCTCACCATATAAATGAGCCTCTTTTGGACACTACACTTTGTGGAGCCCTTATTTATAATTTACATATACAAAGAGTGACAACTGCTGTATGTGCAAAGACTTGTGCCTTGATAATTGCATACTCTAGAGATATTCTTGGTCTTCAATATTGTTTATGTATCGGAACTGAATTTCCCTTCTTCCCTGAGAATTCTTCCTGCTTAAAAGGCATGTGAGTACTTAGGGTTTTGTAATCTTGTAGGTATTATTTTGTTATTTTGACTTAGAAATATCTCCAAGATGCTCTTGTAGGGTCATGTAAAGAGTGAGAATGGTCTGAAGTAAAAGCTATATATGAGATCCTTGCACTGTACCACGACTGGAAGATGTGCTGGAATTTTGATAGAGTTGCTGTAACCTGAAGGGATCATGAACCTGACATTTAAGTAGTATGCTCACACAAATGAGTAGTCTTGAAACTAAAAATGGTTATCTTGTAATCAGGAGGGGCTGTGGAGATGAATAAAGGACTTGAATGTTAACTGAATATTCCAGCCTAAATTAAATCTTTGGATTACTTAGGCAAAGAAAGCAATTTGTCAACTGAGTAGATGTAGTGAGAGTGGGAGGCTTTGGGCATGGATGATGATCGTTTTGACTGCAATGCATCTGGATTTTACAATTAATTTCTAATTTCATTGCTCACTTAAAAGTCAGAGAGCATTTATCTCCACCCCACTTAATGCAAAAATTGAGTTTACTCTAGCTTTGTAAAAGGTGTGAGAAGCAGTGGATATTTAGGTGCTGAAGTGTGAATGGGTAACATCCATGTATGGGGCAGGGCAGGACTGGGGACAATGTGATAGCACCTGCTTCATAGTGGTTTTTTGGCCTTGTATGTGCTTTTACTTGCTTTTCACTACTTCAGGGACATAAGGCTACAAAAAATCTGGTCTAGTCAGGATAAGGATTTGCTTTGTGGCAGTCATCCTGTATCTGTGAAATCTCTCATATTGAAAATCTTGGGGTATTTATTAGTTTTTGTTTAGTGTCACAGTCATGGGGGTGAATGCAAGTCTCCCATGTGGTAAAAATATCTAGTAATTAGCACTGTAGAACAGAATATGCAGAGTACTCCAAGTGACACCTAAAATTCAGAGAACAGTAGATTAATTAAAAAAAATATCATCACACAACAAATCAAATTGACAGTTTCTAAATTTTCTCATTTTTATGATTGACATTTATTGTATAGGACTGGTCTAGAATCTTTTATAGGTAAAATAATTTTTTTGGTTTTAGTGTGAACTCAACATTATATCCTCTTCAAAATTTAGAAGCAATCAAATAATATATTTCATCTTTAGTTTTCTATCTTCAAAGTATAACAAGAGAACATTTTAAAATATAGCAAAGATATCTCTGTATAAAAATAGTGTTTGACTGTCTCGCTGTAATCTCGAACTTCAAATATTAGATTGTTTTAATTTTCCAGGGATGCAAAACTTTTATACTAATGGCAGTAGTCCCATTTGAAGTATTTAACACATACCAATTGTGTGAAGGAGTAGAAGTGTAAAAGTTATATATGCAATCATGAGTGTGGGGAGCTGTGCTCCCATTCTGATCTACTGTGGTCTTAAATTGTTAGTTCTACATAACAGGCATGGTTTCCCAGGTGTTTGTATTTTTGTAGTATCAGCTATTAAACGGGATAAGGTGTTACAGTAGCTGGACAAATAAATACTGATTTCAGTCATTATTACTGGTGAATATTTTCATTCATGATTTTGAAATAATTTTCTGGTTTGGATATAAAATGCAAGGACATTAGCTCCTGTCAATTTTTTGAAAAATTCACAGGGATTTTCATTCTTTAGAGTTATCTTAGATGAGGTGCAACACAGGATACATGTAAAAGCAAGTGCTGGCATGAAAAGGAGATAAAATTCTACTTAATAAATTAAATATACAAGTGCACATTAGGAGAATGAAAGTTAATTATAAATAAGACTGTGGGAATTTAATCAGGTGTTCATATAAATTTAGATTTTAATATAATCCTGTGTTCTTTTTTATCCTTAAATTTACTGACGATTTTTTTTGTGTATGTGAACAGAGGATTTAAAAACCTTTCATTTTAACAATT
>JAOTQP010000251.1:20110795-20130886 GCA_026413545.1 Cichladusa arquata | reverse complement strand
CTTTCTCAGGACCAACCCTCTCAATCAGATTTAATAAGTTGAGACGGCTGATTTTGGAATGGATGAGTGATTAAATTTGCTATCATGCAAATTGACTGGGCATAGAAAAAGAGAGATTTTCCCAATGTTTCTTTGCCTCACTGTCATTCAAGTGAACAACCACAAAATTTTGGGTTATTCTAGATGGTTTTGTGTCAAAATTAATAATAACTTAATAATGATAACTTTTGAAAGTTAAAAATGTTGATTTAAGCCACCAGGTCTCCTGCTTCATTAGTATCTTCAACAGTGTCATTTAGGAGTAAATGCTTCATCAAGCAGTAGTGATTCAATCATAAAAGACTGTAATAGCAGAACAATTAGAACTCTCATGATCCCCAGCCTCTCAGTTTTTCACATCTCATTCTCTAAATGGGACCAGTTTCTATCTATCTTAGCTGATTTCAAACAAGCAAAACAATCCTTTACTTTTACACACAACCTTTTATTTCTTGCGGGTACCTAAGTGCTGTTTTGTATTGTTGTGTAACATTTATTAAAATAGTAAATGTAACATTTATTAAAATAATAAATGCTCTGTGACATTATTTTACCTTTAAAGATGCACTCAGCTCTAGACTGGAACAAAGGCTCAAGTTTTCTGCGCTTTTAGGATGATAGTTCTTTAGAACCATAAGGAGAAAGCAAATGGTGCAACCTGTTCTAAAAGCCACGCACAAGTTATGCCAACACTGGAATCTGCAGACTCAGCATATATTGGGGAATATTATAGAAAATAACCTTTTGTTTTCCTCTTGCAGCTTGCAGCTCAGGACCTTCTCATATTTTCTATATGTTAATAAGTTTATCTTCAAAACCTTGTTAGCAGTGCATGTTCTTTTTTATCAACTTTACCTGTGTTTGTTTAACAGGTGCATCTGAGAGATATCAAAACACTAAACTATGCATGGCTATAGTATAATTCTGAACACTCTCAAATTCTGAGTTGAGTTCACTTTTATAAATTTACATATGTGATTGTCCATTACTTGTGATAAATATTGAAACATGATCCAGCAGTTCTCATTTCAAGCTATTTCGTCAACTGATGAGCTCAAATTCTCCAGCTTCTCTGTTAATCATAGGGAGCAATATGAATGAACGCTTGAAATAGGCACCTACATTCAATTCTTTTTAAAAGAATAGCAGTACTGTTAAACAAGATCTTCTTCTGAGTTTATTATCAAAGAATACAGAGGAAAAAGCAGCTCCTCTCTGTGTGATTTGGATAAATCTTTTTTATTCCCCCTTCCTCTTCTTCCCCCGTGCTACCCATGCAGATTAAAACAGCTCAGATCTGACTAGACTGTTCTTTTCTGAACTATTCCAGCTTAATTTAAAATCCTGATTTTACTGGGCATCTTGTGATTTATACTCACAGGTGCTATGGCTGCTAGGGGATCCATTTGACTGCAGTGTCTTCTGAGGCAAATCAAAACATTATTTTACATGTTATTTATAACAGCTGAGATAGATAAATGCCTGATAATCTTCCTTATGTTAGGTGAGCTGCATTTGTGCTCCAGTGACTACATAACAATTTTGAATTTATTCCTATCTCTAATGCTTTTGCTTTTCCACCTCCACTCTCCTCTTTAGTTTTTCTGCCCACCATGTAAAATCTCTGTTTTTTCTTTATTATTAGAAACAGTTCTCATAAAAACCTGACTGCTAGTACTTCTGGGGTGATCGGTATTTGATTCAATTTTAACACTAACCAGCTACTCTAGGGAGGGTATGTAGCTTGTCTACTGAGGGTCCTAAAATTGGATACAGTCTAAATAAGTCTTGGCATGCAGAATAAGTACAACAGCTTTCAACAGTCTGAAACTGTTTTGTAGTTTTGTTTTTTTTTTTCTTATTCCATATAAAGCAAAAGTACAAAAATATACTAATGTTTTTTATCTGTATCATCCTTTTTCTATATTGAGGTATAGATTTGGGAATCAATCTGTTAACAGTCTGTCAATTATTGCTGTGATTATATGTCAATCCTCTATTATTATTTTGTTGTATTTTTGCTCCTTATGTCTTGTCTTCACAAGACATTTAACTGGTTACATGATCTGGAGTTCGGAAGCCTGTTGTGTAAACGGAAAAAAACCTATGGCTATATGTCAACTCTTCTTATTCAGTCTAGGTTTAGAGAATTAGTGTTTTAAGGGAGTAGGAGAGTCTTGCAAAAAATGGAGAAATGAGTTGTTGATGTAAGGCTCTAAAAGTCCAATAGAGAAAGTTTTCTGAGGTAGCCCAAAGGAAAAAAATGAAAAATGGGAGGGAAGGACGTGTGTTTAAGGAAGGAATAAATACAGCTAAAAATGAAGACTACAAATTTTAAAAAGATTTCTCAGCCTGAGAATGTGTGAATGAAGTAAAGATGACTACCATAATACTGTAGATAGCTAAATTGCAGTAGGGAAGCCAAGACAAGAAATTATACATAAGTTAGTATTTCATTTGGTCAAATCAAAGTTCTACATGTTTTAAAGCTTAAAGAAGCTTAGTGTTCGGAAATCTTTAAAAAAAATATATATTTGCCTTCCCTTAAACTAACATTTCTATCTGAAATTTTGTACTGTGAATTAGCACACGTGAACTCAGGAAAATCTGGGTGTTTAAGAATTTGTTGTTTCACTGTCCAGTCTTGTCTCATCAGTTTCTTTTGGGAACCTCTGTAAATTGAAATTGAAAGTGTGTCATGAAATCACCTTCACGTCAATGAGCTTCCAAGACATCAAAGCCAAACATTCTTGTGCTGTTTCTCAGAAGCCATGTTTCCTTGGTGCACAGTTCTGGGTAACCAGTTCCCCCTGTTGCCCCAGGAGTGTGGGGGACAGATTTTGTAGAATGGGAAGCCATGCAGGTGTCTAGGAGCTCTACCTCATCTGCATCTTGACAAAAGTGGGGGATGAAGCTTGATAATATTTTCCACTTCAGTAAAGACTTTCATGAGATTTCAGGTAATCTATTGTGTTTCATGTCTAAATATTTTTCTGGATTTATTTCTTATTAAACCATGAGTATAAGTCTATAGATTATTTGCTTATACCAGGCAAGAATACGTGCACACATACAAAGTTATATAATGTCTCTATACATTCTTGCCAGAAAAAAGAAAAATCTTTATTCTTTTTAAGGAGAATTACAGTTTTATCATAATGAAAATCTGATGATCATAGTTGAAAAGAAAGAAAAAATGTATTTCCAAAAATTTTGTGTATCATTTTTTCGTCAAGAGAAGTAAACATGACATACAGATAGGATTCCAATTTTTAAAATGATTGCTACCTATTCAATAGAAATCTCTGAATTTCCCTGAGGTTAAGGATCTACCTAACTAAAATACTATGGAAACTTTTATTGTCCTTTTTCTTCCTCTCCATCTTGGACTTTTTCTCTCCTTTTATGCTTTTAGCTTTTTTCATTCTTCTTCCCTCTTATTACATATTCTTCTATTATTTTTTTTTTTGCCTCTCCCCATTTCTTTTTTAAGGCTTGATTTTACCTTTTTAGTAGCAATGACAGGTCTGTGTGGTGGAAATGATGTGGACTCTTAATCATAGAATCACAGAATGTGCTGAGTTGGAAGGGACAATTCCAATTTATCAACTTTTCAGAGTCATTGCAAGCGCATTGTGAATTAATTCACAGCAAAATTTTATAGGACTTTGGACTTTACTCATCTACATGTGAACAGGTTCATTGAGTTGCTATTGAGTGAGAATAAAATAACATCCTAAGGTATATCAGTGATATAGCTTTTTTATACAGTTATGCAATTTTAGATCCTGTTCTTCCTGCCTAAAAAAGAAATGAAGCCTGAAAATTGTGAAAAATTTATTCTCATTTCAAGGCTGTTCTTTCATCTAACTTATTATACTGCCACCATCAAATCATGCAAAAGCTGCCCTTTTCATACTGAAGTATGATGAATAGGTATTTAATGAAGGCTTATAAAAAAAATTGTACAAGAATGCAGTAATATCAGCAAAACATTAGTGTGCCAATATCTAGTGCATATGCCAGCACAGTAGATGCCCTTTATGGACATAATTAGTGTGGTCTTTCAGCATGTGGACTGACGTTGTAGGGGAAGTGTAGCCACATTCCTTACACAATGAATTCAATAATTTCCTGGTTTTGTGCAGGGGACACATGCCCCAGTTTTCAGAGCTGAAGTAGATGTGATTTTTGGTTGGACCTGATCAGCTCTGTTCTGAGATAACGTATGGCACACGTTCAGCATCACAGCTGCTGTGCTGTGCTTAATTTGACAGTGAGAAAGAGCTTCAAAGTAATGGTAACTGTTTGCCAGAAAGACAGAACACGTGGAAACCATGGACAATAAGACTTTATATTGACCTCCTATCCTTTACTATTCATAGGTCTGTCTATGGTATCTCATGAGCTACCAGATCTTTCAGTAATAGCATTACAATTCTATTATTTGGTGAGTTTTGGTTGGAATCTCCACCTAATTGCAAGTTTAAATAACATAGTTTTCTGGTTATAAGATATTTCTAGCATGTAAGAAATTACTTTTACCCTCTGCCAGTGTCTGGAGGAGCTGAGTTAGAACAGTCTTAGCTGTGCATCTTCCTGTCCTTATCTTTCAAGAAATACTTAACATAAAGCTTGTAACTCCTTATGCATTTAGTGCATTCTGTCTTCTAGTATTATATTATAATGTAAATAAGACAAGGTTGTTTGGGAAAGAGGATATTGCATATTTCAAATTGCTTATTTTCCTCAGCCTTATGAGCATTAATTAATATTCACCCATCTGTCTCTATGCACTTCCTGCTTCTCTCCTTATGCAAATAAGTCTATCAGTTTATTTTTGAGGCTGTCAGGCCATTGAGGGGCGCTTTGTGCTAATGCATTGCAAAAGAAGAATCTTCTTGTTTCTTATTGCTGAGAGGCTGGTTTTGAGAAAGCAGACCTCCAAGTATGAAAACATAAAGAAAATCTAATGCCAGTAAAAATCTAATCATCAGAACTATGTATTTTAACAACTGATGAGAAGTGTGCCAGGGAAGAGTGAGGTGTATTCCTGCAGGAGTTTTCACCATGAAATAAGACAAGGAACTGACTAAAAGGCTATCTATGTAGAATGTTGATGAAGTCAACACAGGATAAAGACCAATTTCTTAAGGCATTTTGCAGCCTCGGCACACACAAAATCAGTCACATGTATCTTTTAGGTTGGAAAAGACCTCTAAAATCAACAAGTCCAACCACTGACCTATCTCCACCTTGTCAACAAGACAGTAGCACTGAGTGCCATGTCCATTAATTTGTTGAACACCTCCAGTGATGATGATTCCACCATCTCCCCGGACACTCCACTCTAGTGGTTAACAACCCCTTCTGTGAAGACATTCCTCCTGATGTCCAAGGTAAACCTCCCCTGGTGTAACTTGAGGCTTACTTCAAGCCTCTCCTGTCATTAGCTGCCTGACAAAAGAGACCAAACCCAACCTGGCTGCATCCTCCTTTCAGGGACTTGTAGAGAGTGATAAGGTCTCCCCTGAGCCTCCTTTTCTCCAGGCTAAACAACCCCAGCTCTCTCAACTGCTCCTCATGAGACTTGTGCTCCAAACTCTTCCCCAGCTCTGTTTCCCTTCTCTGGACATGCTCCAGCACCTCAGTGTCTTTCCTGTAGTGAGGAGCCCGAAACTGAACACAGGCATCACCAGTGTTGAGTACAGCCTGGTCCTGCTAGTCAAAATTTTTTTGCCATAAGCCAGACCTTCTTGTCCACCTGGTCACACACTGGCTCACATTGAGCACACCCAGGTCCTTTTGTGCTGAGCGTCTTTTCAGCCACTCTTCTGCAAGTCTGTAGCAGTGCCTGGGGTTGTGACTGAAGTGCAAGACCCAGCACTTTATCTTGTTGAACCTTGTACCTTTGGTCTTGACCCTTCTATCCAGCCTTTCCATATCCCTCTGCAGAATCTCCCTACCTCCAGCAGATGAATGCTCCCACTCAACTTAGTGTGATTCCCAGGCACTCGTGTCTTCCTAAGGTTGAATATTTCATGATTCCCCAATCCTAAAACTTTGCTGAAAATTATGAGATTTTCTGGTTCTTAGGTGGACAGGGGAGAGTAAGGTAATGGTTGAAAGTTGATCATTGGTGGTCTGCATGTGTTTTGGTGAATCCTAATCCAAGTCTTTTGTCATCTGCCTAAATTTTTTAATATCTTCATCTATTGCAATTGCTAAAATATTCATTATACTGTGAACTAAAAAGATGATATTAATGCTATTGCAAAAATGGGGAAATTAGATACAGGCTGAATACTAGATCCACAAAGAGAAGTTCCTGACTCTTGGACTATCTATAAAATTAGGCATCTGAATGGTAGAGCTTATATATTTGCACTATCTGAAAAGCCTCCCTAGTTATAACAGTAAGTTGGAGAGGGGAACTTTAAAAGCGCTCCAGTATGAGAACAGTTTGTATTGCATATAGCTTTCTCCTTTTAAAAACTGAAGAGGGCTGTCTGTTTTCTTTCTTTTTGAAGTGCTCATTTCTGATCATGACTATTCTGAAAAGTGAATCATAATGGAATGAACTTTTTAGCTTGTCTCGTTTCCTGGTTGAAATATGCCTTGGAGCTTGAGGATTCATCTCTCTCTCTAAAATTATTCTATTTCACATGTTCTCATTAAGCCTATTAAGTCTAATGCTTATCTATTAATCTCGCTTTGTGTGCTATCTTAGCATGGCTAAAACTACATATTAAAGTTGCTTTGTTTTAAACTTAAAAAAAAAAATCCTGCTTTTGGCTTAAATTGAATATTGCTCTCTTCTTCTTTGAGTGGTAAAGAATCTCCAGGTTAGTTCTCCCAATGAGGGTTGCTAAGTTTGGAGTATTTCTTTTGCATTGTCCATATAACTGTGCAATCACCACAGATTGTTAGATTATCTCCAAATCATAAGCAGGTGGCCAAGATCATTCATGTTAGGACCTTGAGTGCACTAATAGCTCTAATGGCTTAGACCAGCCTCAACTGTGGCTTCCATCCACATCTCTGCCAGTGAACCAAAGAGCTCTGTGTTGGCTCAGGCTGGAGTCTTCAGCCTCTGTCTGAAGAGCTGTGCTGGCAGTGCTGGTTGCTGGCTGGCTCAGCCATTTGTGTGCCCAGACCCAGATCCTTTTCTCCTGGGTCCTAACCCATGGACTTACATCCTATCTTGACCTGTCCTGTGCCTCTGAACCTGCTCACTGACCTCTGGGTTATATCTCACCCTGATCACCCATAATTGCTTCTGACCCACAGATTGTTCTCCTGGTTTGATCTGGGTTCTACCCTATGGATATGCATCTCCCTGCTGATTGGCACTCTTGGTTGAACTTGGCCATTAACTCTGCTTCCTCTCTGATAAGGCTCTGCCTTGCTAACCTTTTTATCTCGTTTGGCTTCTATCTCCTCGTCACTTAGGGGAGCAGCTAACCCTTGTAAGATGATCATTCTGTGTTCAGATCTCTTATGAGGAATGATGGGAGAATTACTATCTGTGAAAGCTGCCTGATCATGCTTTGTGACATGATGGTCAAATGCAGAGTGAGAAAGCAAAGAGTCTATAATGTAGGCATATTTTGGAGCCTTGTTTAGAATATTGCAAAATCATTCTTCACAGTTGAGTGGTGTCATCTCTGGCACACCAGACATAATACATAAGCAGAAAGGAAAAGTTCAGTTCTGAAAGTAGCCACAGGAATTAAGTGGGGCTGTATTAGGACCTTAGAATTTGATTTAAAACAAAACTGGTCTTGGAAGACATTCTAATTTTGGATAGGGTGCAAACTGGCAGCTGACTTGTAAGTGCTCTTTGAAAATACCCATAAATAGTGTCCTGTCTTGTGGAACAAAATTTTCATGTAGTACTTTTTGTGGCCACTGGGTCACAATCACTAAGTGACAAGTATGGACTAAAGGCAGATCACTGATTGCTGTCATGCTCTTGGCTGCTGTGTTCAATCTGTTCTCTGTGTGTTAAGTCTGACTGCCTTAGGGTTACTGTGGAGATGATTTTGGCTTACCTCACGAGACATGAGACCAGCCAAGTATCAAATACCATTTTCATAAATTGTTGGTTTTGCACAAGTGTATCCAAGCCAGCTAGGCAAATGTTTTTTTTTTCAGGTTTGGAGAATGTCAACAGGAGTAGTTCCTGCACCTAGTATTGGAAAGAATCCTGTCATCCTCATTACTATTTATAAAACCTGTATTAGCTAGTGCCAAATCCTGCTCTGGAAAGTGGATAGAGAAATGAAAATCTGGTGGGTAATAGAAATGCTAAAACTTTGTTTACCTGTCCTTTCGGTAGAATGATTATGAATTTGGGGGCAAGAGTTCATGAAAGTGTAGTCACTTGTTGGTGGCAGCACTTGCTGGGATATTCTTGCTCTTGTCAGAGTGGATCTCATGAAGAGGCCCTTGGGTATTCTGCAGACAGGACTTGTTACTCTCCCTTTCTGCTGTAAGTGTGTTATACAACTATTGACTGAGTTGAGATCTCTTTGCACTTGGTACAAGGTTTCTAACACATAGTCCAGGACAGCCTTAATGAATCAAGGGTACTGCTTTTGCTAATGACTGTTGTAGTTGTTGACTCTCATAACAACTGTCAACCACAAATTATCTTGTTCTAGAAAAACAGATTTTGATAATATGTATGTGATATATACTCATGGCACAGTGTATGTGGTAAGATATATGATAAAGATACACACCTTCCTAAATCAGATAAGATCTTAAAATTTCTGTTGTCCAATGGCTGTTCTGCCTAGTACACAATTGCTGTATCCATTTGGTACAAGACAAGCACACCTCAAAACTATTTATAGTATTTTAATATTCTGAATTTTTGGTGTTTGCCTTTTTTTTTTTTTTTTCTTTTCAAAAGAGATAAGATCCTTACTGGTGAAATTATCATTGAGTATCCTTTTTAACTTGGTACAATTAAGATAGTTATATTATCTGTAATGTTCAGTTCTAAGTTTGGAAGGATAAATTGAAGGTTTTCCATCACCAAAAGCTATGGTATGACATGTCCTGAAGTTGAAATGCTGCAGAAGAAACAGTAATGGCGTTTTTCAGACTGCGTGTTGTGTCAGTTCAGTACGGTTTGGATTTTAAAATGCCTTTAGAAGGAGAATGTTTCGTATTCCTTCCTTTCAAAGAATTAGTCCTGAAGCTTCTGAAGTTCCTCTGACACAGCCAATACCTACATAAGACAGTGTTGAAATCGTCAATGATGAAATCAGCAAAATGTCTTGTTGAAAATTGAAGACTGAGTACTGATTTTCATTTGGTAGCTACATATTTAAATAACTAAATACATCTGAAAGCAGCTTGTGAATGCATGTGTGTTCATCACACAAGTATTGCTATGCTCACCAGAATGGTATCATGCCAATACTGTACTTGAGAGCAGGTACTGTAGGCATCATATTGCATAACATATTAGCTGGAAGTGTTGACTGCATGGTTCTGGATAAAAATTTCCAAAGCTCAAGGGCACAATTTTCTCAGTTTATTACACTTCTGTTTATTACATTTTTATAGTAGCTGAAAAGTTCCCTTGAAAAATATAATAAGAAGACAAATGAGACTATTGAAATTAAGACATGAGTTGTAAAATGATGCAGCACATTTTGGGCCTTTCATCTCTAGTTTCTGAGCTGTAGAGCCACTTATCTTCATGGTTTATAGTTCATGCATCTATGTCTGTTTCTCACAGATTTAAAAAAGAGAAAAAGTGAGCTTTAGGTTTTCCTTGTTTATTATGTTTGAAATGACACCTCTACAAGTGTCAAATGAAAAAAGAAAGGAATGGATTTTCTGTTAGCACAAAAAACTAATTCAAATGTGCAGATTAAAAAATAAGGGTCCTTAAAAATAATAGAAATAATGGTTTTGATAACATTAAAATTTCTCTTAAATTGAGTTGCTAGAACAAAGGACAAGTCTAGACAAGGCTTTTGAAATATATTTGAAAAAGAAGGAAATTTTATAAAGTTGAGTTTATTCATTGCTTAGCTGAAAAGCTTATGTATACAGAAATGGCTCTAAAAGAAGTTTCAACTTGTAAACAAGCATTTTTGCTCCTCAAATACTTATTTTCAAAGACAGATTGTTTTAACACAGGATTTAGACCCACCTGACAGCTGTGCCAAAGGACACTTTTCTTTGCTCTACAGATGAAGAAGTTTTGTGTTGCTAGTAGAGAGCTAGCAGGCGTTTCTTGTTTCACTTCATTTTTGGTCTCTGCCCTTGTGTAAGAATACTCTGGGAGTATGTGCAAGAAAAGGAGACTGTAATCCATCCTTTCCCATACGAGATAAACACCCTTCATGCTTTTTGGCCTTCTTTCTGAAGCTGTGTTATTTACTCCATTTCTTCTTTGATGCTATTTTTAGTGAGTCTAGAAATCATGTGTCAGATCTGGATAGTATCTGTGTTAATCTGTTTGTTCTAAAAAGCATTTAGATAATTTGATTATTAAATCATGTGCCTATTCTAGAAAGCTCTTTGAATATGTACTGAAGTGAGATACTTGGATCAACCAAAGCAGGAGAAAACACTGAATGGACCATTCACATGTATGTTATATGCATGTAATATATTGTAATGCATGATAGGTCTGGAAGAAGGTATTGGTGGTAATCTACTGCTTTTTGTTAGCATTGTTTTCATTCAAGGGCAAAAATTATTATTATTGTGTGTGTTTATTTATTTTAGAATTTACAAATAAGTCTTATGTGGTTGTACTTGGGAAGTCCAGAGCTGAATAAGATTTTCTACCAATGAAGTAACTGAAACTCTTTTCAAGATGACATAGTTTACCCATACCATATTTACCCTCCAAAGATCAGCTAGAAAGGCTATGAAGACTGATTTCATCAGTCCGACTTAACCTCTGAATCCAAAGGCTTTTTACTTAGCACTTTAGGAAATACTGAAGGCACTTTTATATTTACAATTTTTGACAGTGCAGTAAGCCTCACAGGCCTTTCTTCTTAAATTAAATAAAATCTGTAGTGCAAACTATGCAAATGTGTTTTGTCATTCTCCCCCTAGAGCTGCCTCTTAGCATTTTATCACAATAAGCATGATGAGGTTAGAATAGTGGTTTTCCTACAAGCACCTGTTGTATATCTAAAGTGAAAAGAAAAAAAAAAAGAAAGATGACAGGGGAAAAAACATCCCATGGCTTTGTGCCATGTCTCTTTTCTCATCAGGGAATGATATTAGCACTGCCAGCTGTAAATGTGGAATCACTCTAAGATATCCACCATTAAAGGAGTGTTTCTGACGATTTCATGTGTGAGGTTTCTGTACCATAGCCTAAGCTTTCTTCTTACTGTTATTTTCTTATAGTCAAGATTTAAAAACTAAAGTTGCCAGCACTTGAACTGTCTATATCAGTAATCCATGTAGCTCAGACAGATTTTTTTCCAGATGAAACCTAGAGCTGTGGGGCAGAAAGTTCAGCAAATATCTTTCTTTGACTTCATCATGCAGTAGCATAGAAATTAGTTGCGAAGAAAGTAACATCAGCTCCCATCAGCAGGGCCTGAGTCTAATTAGCAAAAGAGTGGATGTTACAGTCTGAATTTCTGGTTACTAGATAAGTAATAAGCAGGAAGAGTGGGTTACATCCTTTACTGACAGAAGATGTGTATAGAGTGATTAGTGCCCTTTTCAAGTAACCAGGTAATGGTGTATTTCAGTGCCACAGGTCTGTGGTTTATCTCATGAAGAAATCATCTAATTTATGTGCTTTTCATTCTCCATGTTTTAAAAGTTTTGTTTTAACATTAATCTGTCATTTGTGGTGTTAAGTCATTCTATATCAGGACTCCTACTGCATTTTATGTTTATACTTAGTTTAAAATCTTTTTATTTTGAGGCTAAATCTAACTCAGCTGGAGAAAATGAAGGTAATAATGTAATGACTGAAAATACTGAAGCCTTTTTTCAGGTATCATTTTTATTTAATTGGGCCTTAGCAGTTTGACTTCTCCTCAACCAAGAACACTGAGGACTCCATCAGAATCAGTACAATTAAGGCAAAATATTGATCCATTATCATAGCAGAAGCAATGATCTGTCTTTTAGAGTCTGTAACATACCATAGTCAAATAAGTATTGCAGAAATAGAAAATAGAACAAGTAGCCATATACTAAATTCAGCTCTGGAAATGAGAAATTCCACCTTAGATGATGCACAGACCTTCTGAAAAATGTATGAGTATCAGGGGAGTTTTCTTAATAGATAATGGTGTATAATTGAGAATGGAACTGTGTAAATTGAACCTTAAAGCTGTTGAGGTGTAATAAGTGGCCGGAGACACAGTAGGTGTTTTGTCTATTCATCTCCTACAAAGCTAATTTCTCCCCCTACATTTTCTTTTAATTTCCATAGGTGATTGTCCAAAAAAATCAACCATGAAAGGTGTATGAGTTCAGTGAGCAACCAAAAAGCTTGAGCTAGTAAATGCACAGCCTCCAGCCATGCTCCTGGTGCCTTTTTCTTTAGTTGTCTCCGTAGTTTTATGCATCTATGATGGATGATGTGATACAGGATACTGACAAAATTGTGGGTGTAAGATGTTCAGACATCTCCAAGGCTGCAAAATAAGCTGTATGTGTTTGTGAGTACACTTGCATTAAAATTAACATTGCTAGGGGAGCATTTTAATGGTTTTATAAGGTGGACCTGCTGCAGTGTATTATGAGTTTACTTATGACAAAGAGATTATCTATATCTGTATGGGTAAGACATGCTGTCTGGTGGTTTTAATGCCAACAATTCCTCTCTTGTATAGTGTTTTCTTAAAATCCCTGGGGAAAACCTGCATGCATAAGAGAAAGTATCTGTCAAGGTTCTGAGAAACCTAAACTAAGGTAGAAGAAGGAAAGATAGTAAGAATGAAGATTTGTGGTTATGTGTAGCTAGGCCTGCTTATCCTAGAGCAGTTTCTATATCTTCTTTGAAAACCAAAACACAGCAGAGTATCTACTTGTAAGAAACCAGGATACTAAGTAAGCACTTGCAATCAAAGAAATAGTGAAACTGTTCCTGAAGGTTAATGGTTTGTCCTCTCGCTGTTCAAATATTCCATGAGTAAATAAGCTGAATAACTGTTATTCAGTTATAAGAGTAGGTATAATATTTCCACTGCAGAAGTATTGAAACTAAAATAACTTTATTGGCAGAGCTGTTGAATCAGAGTGGAGCAATATGGATTTCAAATGCAATGCCTCTTAAAAGAGAATGAGAAGCTGAGAAAAGATTTCAGAGGTATATGGTCAGTAGCTAATGGACAATTGCACAGCTTTTTTGAGATTTTCCTGAAAAAAGGCCGTGTAATTGTTTCTTCAACCTTCCCCGTGTTGTCGTAAGAGCAAAGGATGGTTGGAATTTTCTACAACCAAATAAAAACTGATGTTTTCTCTGAGATACGCAAATAGAAACTGTAGATACCTATATATATACATATATGGATACATGTATGTAAACCTTCATGTATTTGTGTTTGTATATTTTTGTATCTGCATATGTAGATATAATCAAACACTGATGGTTTGACTGGACATCTTGAGAGTCCTTCCCACTCTTAACACTTCTTTGACAGAGAATTTCAAAATGAGAGCATTTTGCTGAAGGTAGGTAGCACACTTGAGTGTAGTATTTCAAAAGATGGTGTAATATTTAGGCCATTCTGGAAATTTTTCTGTTTCTTATTTTTTTTGTTGTTGTTGTTTTTGTTTTGGTTTGGTTTGGTGTTTTTTTTGTTGTTTTTTTTTTTGTAAGCTCAGTTCTTTACTGAAAATCCAACAGTCTCTCCATACAAAAATAGACTGCATTTCCATGCTAAGTATTACTTGGCTTTTCCAAGCATTGTGAGCTTCTTCTACTCTCATGACAATAGTGAGTTCCTTTATTTTACACAGACTAGAGGACCTCGGTGGGACAGGCTATTTCCAGAAATCTGACTTTGTGATGCTGAGTACTCAGTTTACAGAGGTTGAGCAACTTCGAACATGATGTAGGTTCTGTTTGTTCTGCAAATCAGTTCCTCAAAGATTGTATAGATGTGTTGGTATACTATGCTCTATTTAATTTGCCTGTGTTCTCTAACTTTTAGCAGACAGTAGAGTTTTTTATAATGTTATAAGGCATAACATGATCAGTATCCAGTTAGTTTTATGGGTCTGTGGGTTGTTTTTTTTTTCAAATGTCACCTTCATTGGTAAGAACAAAGCATGTAAGAACAATTTTTTTTTTTAAAGCAAGGGCAAAAGAAGCAAACTAAAACTTTGTTTTGTCATAGTAATTCCATCTTAGAAGACAGGACTGTGCACTGCAGAACTTGGATAAAACTGAAGTACCACATGAAAATCATTGGTAATCTCATTTTTGAAATATAAAGGGGTAATATAATAGCTTAAAAGTATATTCATGACTGTGATGGACTCCATAAAAATTATCAGCAGATCAATCAGAAATACTGGCTATCTTGGGAGACTCATCTGTGAGCAGTACTAAGTGGTTTTGTTTAAGATACAATATTATTTGTTTGTATCATCCAAAGAAAAACTAATATTTAAATTTCTTGTTCACTCTTTTCTTGAAGTATTTGTCTTGTTTTTCTCTTTCTTGTGATTTTGACTTAGTTGAAATTAATATAGCCAATCCTGTGTGATACCTTTCAATAAAAGATTTACATGCCCCGAATCATCTTTCATATCCAAACGATTTAGCTGTTATTGATTTATTCAGTACTGAAGAAAAATGTTGTGGTCTGATGCACTTGGAGTTTTTCAGAATTGCTCTCAAAAAGATCTTTATTGACCAGCTTTATTTACTAAATATTCACTCAAGCCTAACACAAAGATCAGTGTGGTACTGAGATTACAACAATTTACAAACCAAAAGAAAGTATAGAACACCTGTCATCATGCACTTCTGTGGCATTGAACTTTCCTAAACAATATATTAATGGCATATATCATGCTGGCATTAAAGCTTTGAGCAAGTTGATCCATTTCAGCACTGGCTTCAAGATCTGTGTGTTTCTAATTCATATGAATAGTAGTGTAAGTAGAAGATTCTTACCATGGTTTTAGAGTTCAAATGCTCTTTGATATTCAGGTTGTATATGTTACACTTGAAGGCATGCTTGCAAAGTGGATAAATTATTTCTGAAGAAGTTTACAAGGAAATTACAATTAAATCAATGATAAGGCTGTTTGCAAAGACGTGGGATGGCAAAGCTGCTGTTTTTCCCTGCATCTGTCTTGTGCCTCTAGTGCACAGAAACTGCAGAGAAAATGAAAGATAAATAAACACTCTCCACATAGACCCAGATCGCTGCTGGTACTCTTGTAATCCAGTCTCTGCATTTGGAAAGTTTCTGCTCCCAACATAAGCCATAATTCCAAATAGCTGAAGTTTACGTAAGGGCAGCTCTTTGTACATGCCTGTCCTTTTCACTAATGAAAGCTGAGTGCTCTACTGAGACAGTGGCCTTTTGTATCTTATTCATCCCCCTGAAAAAGCAGGGTGAACTGTCATAGACCATTTCTGTATTGCCTTATAAATATACTGAGTTGAGGGAAAAAAAACAACAGAAATTAAACTGCTTTAATTTAGTTCAGGCAAATAAATACAGATATGTTTGCTTTCTTCTTTTATTATCTTACACAAACTCTCTTATTGGCCACTCAATGCCACCAGAATATTCTAAACCCAATACAAAGGGCAGTTTATGCAACAGAAAACTGAAGAAAAGCATATAAGGGAGTGATCTGTAGTTTTGAGACCTTTGCTTTTTTTGCCTTAATTTCATTCATGAGTTCAGCAGTCACGTAATGAATTCATGGAAAAATACAGAATTATTTCAGTTAGTTTTCCTAGGATTGCTAAGTTCATAAACTGCATGCAGTCTTGGAATAGCTATTTTCATTTTATCTGTAAAGCCTCAAGTTCAGCACTCTGATAATATCTGGTGTGCGTGGTGGAAACAGTTCACAGAGTGCAGTTGTGTTCTACAGCTTAGATCATTCAGCAGGTCTGATTTGAGTTCTCACTTTACAATTCTCTGCCTTGAATTATGATGGTGATAGTCTGTAATGAAATAATTTCATCATGGTAAACCTATGTTTGTTTGATATGAAAGTATTTAGAAAAAGGTATATTTTACACTCTTGTACCTTTTCTATAGCTATCTGACCTTTTACATTAGTATCTTGGACTAACCTTCCAAAAGGCTTCCCTCTCTCCCTGCTTGTCTTCCTGTCAGACCTCAATGAGTTCTCATGGACCCTGGCATGTCTGGGTGCTGGAAATGAAGTAACGTTTTAAGTATTTTCATACTTTGTTCTCCTCTGGTAAAAGACAGCTTTTTTTATTCTGAGTGTTAATGATTTTAGAAGCTTATAGCTTTCTTATTTTTAAACAACTTTCAAGGTTGTGTGTTCCTGTATAGGAAGTCAATCTGTTCCTCTTTTTTCTTCCAAACTCTAGTAAAGCTAAGGTGCAAAGACAAAAGAAACAAATGTATATAACTTTACAGTATCTTCTAGTCCCTGCTCCAGCCATGCATAGTGTGTTTATAAATGTATTGTCACTTTATTTAGTATTACACATAAACTATTTACTTGAGAAAGAGATTCTACACTACCACACATAGCATCTTTACTGCTCTTTTGCTATATCACAACCTACCATAGTTTGTAAATGTATGGAGTGTAGGAAGCCATTAATGTGCAAAAAGACACAGCATTTTTGAAAGGCCTTTGCTCTTGGGATGAAAGAGTAAAACGAGGTTAATGTTCCCATGTCCATGTTGTCACTGACTGCTGAATCAGTCAGTCTAGACTCAAGCAACTTGTCCTGTAATTACCTATACTTGTATTCATTAGTGGGTGGTTCAGCAACCACTGGGAATTTGCATGGAGTGAAGTGGGCTAATTTAGTTACATAAATCTTAAGGAAAATCCATTAGCCCGCCTCCTGCCCTATTATGCTGTAAGGCAAAACTCAGATGAAAAGCAGACATACGCAAAACCTCCATGCTTCCAGCAATTTGATTCCTCATGGAATCTGGTAGGCAATCCTACTCTATTTAGTTAGAATCTTACTGTGAGACAGCATCCACAATAGCATAATAATAGGGATTGATGTCTCAAGGAATTGCAAAAGTGGCTGGTTTTTTTTTAGCCTCTAGAATAAATCCTTTCTAGATGAGCAACTAACAGAATATATTCTAGCAGGCTGTCTCAGGCCATTTCCTCAGTAGACACAGACATCCTGGATATTGTCAGCCATCAGTTGCACTAGGTGGCCATGTCATCTGGAAGAGACAGAGCATGTTAAATAAACACTTTCAAAAATGCTTTAATTTCTAAACTCAGAATCTGATTTTTTCAAAATGTAGATGGTATGGAGCAGTCTTGCAGATGCAGCACTACTCCTGTAATTAAGTGTAGTGTCTGTACTCTCAAAAGTTAAAAACTCACTCATAATCTTATGCCTATCCATGCTGAGCTTCAAAATCCCTTAAAACTTTAGAACCATATTGGTTGTGGCTGTCTGCAATACAAACGAGTCTAAGAGATTCATCTTGGTACATCATATACTGCATGGAAATTTCCTAAGAAACAACTCCTAATACTGCTGGTTTCATATGGACAAGTAGATTGTACAATTTGTTTTCTTAGAGGTGAGAAGATTGTTCTTAAAGGCAGAAAATTACTCTCATTTGGCATCTTTGCCAAAACTTTGTTTTGCTGAAACTAAATTCTTTACACCAGAAACAGTTTCAATCAATCAACTTGAAATAATATGTAGAATGGAAAGGAGAAGATTTTTAAAGTGCTGAAATGTCTTGTTTCAAAATTATTTTCTTTTTAAATAGCAAGTTTTTAGTTTGAAATACTGGCAAATTTAGCTTGAAAAAATAAAAAAAAATAAGATCAAGATTGCAAAATGAAATATTTTAGCTGTCCCCAGCTGAGCCTGTTGAGAAATTCCTGACTGTGTGTTTAAAATTCTTTTGAAGTAAGAAAAGTAATATATTAGTAGGGTAAAAAATAAAAATCCCATCCAATTCCTGCAGTTCTTCTGTAACAAGATGATCCAGTACTGTTGAGATCCATGGGAAGGAAATAGCCCCCTAGATCTGGAAAGTGAAGCAGCTGCCTATTACAGGGGTGCAGTCATTTACATATAGATGTATGACGTAATTTAGGCATAGTGGCATCCTGAAGTACACATTTAGAACAACTTCCAAGTGTTAGTGTAAACACTGATTTGATATTTCAAGTGCATGGCATGGTGTTCTTGTAGGAGATCCTGCCAGTGAAAGGGTCTGCACTTTCTAGCATATAGTATCTAAATAGAATTGCAAATCAGAATTACTTAGAATTACTCAGAATTACTCCTGATTTTGGTCCTTTTAACAAACTGAAAATCAAAATAATAACATCCTTGACTTTTTTCGCTTTGCTTTCCAGATGTTTCTTGCCTTTTCAGAACTTGAATGTAGGCAAATTCCTATAGAAAATACTTTCAAAATAAGAATTATTTGTAATCCGAATCTGAAAAATACCTGTTTTTCAAACATGTCTTGTATATTTTGTAATACAAATTAACAGCTGACTTTCACATTAATATATTTCTTCTCTCCTCCCAAAATAATATAGTGTCCAAATTAAAAACAAATTATCAGATCTTCTCACATCCATTCTCTTTCCTTCTCTTAACAAAGTATTGAATGTCACACATCATAGAGGAATTGCTTCACATAACTCACCATGCTTGCTATATTTAATATAATGGAGACATTTGTGTGTTAATTGAACCCGCAGAAATTTGCTTCCTGACTAAAAGAATTGGTACCATTGTACAAAGTATGTAATCCTGCGATAATTTGGACATCTAATTATGGTGCTTAAGTGAAATACTTTGAAGTAAGTAGAAATATTTTCTTTGTCTCTTCATTTTTGATATTGTCTAAAAATGTCGTCCATGAAATACAATCTTCTATTGAGGGGCCTAGAAATATAATGTTTATTGCTCACTGAAGCAGAATGGGATCAAACCTCCTTAAATGCCTTATGATCAGCTGTTAGAAAATTTTAACAGGACATCACATGTCCAACTGGCTCAAAAAAGTTGCAGTGAACTAATCTTTACTCTGACTTAAGTTTGGATCATAGATTCCTGAAACATTGAATTCAGTGGTAAACAAGAAAGCCGAACTGTATGTTCAAAATTTTGTCAGGAGATTCTCATCTGAGGATGAGACAACCATAGAGAGATGTCCCAGTTGCATGTGGAGCTTTGACAGTACATTTATTTGGACCGTGGGACAAGAAAGTGCTATTAACATAAATGCTGTCAGATGCTGCATTGAATCTGTGTTGACTGTGTTGATTGCTGACATCTCATTTTCTCAATCTCTCAGGGGGTGGAGGGGAAGTGGTGTTGTCTTGAGTGTTGAGCCTGCTTAAAAATAGCTTCTGAAATGATCATTTTGCAGCCCAACTTTTCTGATAGGTGTCATCATTTGCTGTTGCTAAGTTCCAGTGCAACCACTTATTCTAATACTGGGTGCTTCATATATTAACATTCAGAAATCATATATATCACAGTTATGCCCTGCTGCTGGATTAGAATCTTAAAGTTTTGCAGTCCTAGAATTGGTTAGGTTGGAAGGGACCAGTAAAGATCATCTAATTCCACCCTCCCTGCCAGGGTCAGGGACACCTTCTTCACCTGGTTGTTCAAAGCCTCATCCAAATTGTCCTTGAATATTTCTGGGGATGGAGCATCCACTCCTTCTCTGGGAAATCTGTTCCTGTGCTTCACCACCCTCACAGTAAAGAATTTCTTCCTCATATCTAATCTAAACCCATCTTCTTTCATTTTAAAGCCATTCCTTCTTGTCTTAAAACTACATGTCACTGAGAACTGGCCCTCTCCATCTTTCTTGCAGGCTGCTCCCACCATAACTTGTAAAT
>JAOTQP010000251.1:20087105-20110695 GCA_026413545.1 Cichladusa arquata | reverse complement strand
TGTAAATAAAATAATATTATAACGTACCTTGATGCTGTTTTTTTAAAAAAAAAAAAAAAAAAAAATACAAACAAAAAAACCCCTTAGAATTCATGCAATTACTGGTGGTATATTTAGCAATGATGTTAGAACGATTGTAGAGAAGGGACTTAGTAAAAGGTGAAGTTCTTTTAAGAACAGAACAGACTGACTTGAAGTTCATGAAACACAAAACAAATAAGGAATTGAGAAAAGTGAAAAAAGATTTGCTTCAAACCAGTGGTCTTCAGGAATATGCTGTAGTTCACTGAACTGGACCAAATTATATAACAAATATATTCAATAATTTGTTGTGACTAAGAGCAAAACAGAATTTTATGAGAAGTGAGTTTCTTGAAAAATAGCATTTGGCTTAAATTGAGGAAACATGTAAGGTGCTGGTAAAAACAGAAAACACAAATAAGAGAGCAAGTTGTCCCTAGCTTTACAAAAGTCAGAGTCACACTTAATTCAAGGTATTGAAATTCAAGCTTCCCATTTTGTTCTTTGGTAAGCTTAGATGAAAGCTTTGGCACACCATCAGTTATAACTTTTATGCTTTATTTCAGGCTTTTAAAAAGTTTTGACTCTTAGTCCATATTAAGATATAGGCTCCAGTAAGTCATATCCATCATATCCTTTATTTCTAAAAGTAATCAATATCCATTCCATCGAAGACCAGATTTGGCCCTCTGGGTTTCTCTGTGGTGCCCCTGTGAACCACTGTGCAAGAGATGTTTGTAGTCAGAGGTTTGGCTTCCACTAGAGCTCAGACAAATTCGGTCTGCCATTATAATTTGGGAAGAAACAATTCTTGTCCTTTCTATTCTAAGTTATCCATCTAGCACTGCTGATAATGACAAGGGAAAGCAAAATAAAAAGAGCTACCATTTTTGGCTCAACCTCATTGCATTATCCCTTCAAGCTGCGTTTTAACCTACAGCAGGATAAACAATATTATAACTATGCTGGGATTTTGCTCTATCTATTGATTTTTCTGTTTAAAGCTCTTGGTGGTTAATTGTGGCAATATAAAACAGCAAAAATAGTTGCATAAGAGTAAGGTTTTGTCCTTGGCGGAGTTGATACGTTATCTTGATTAATCAAGTTTCTTTATGTTGTTTCATGGGACATCAGAACATGAGAGAATAGTGTGAAAGCTGTTTAATTCTACAGGCAAGCAAAGTGCTAAATCAGAGGTAAGTCCCCAAATGGTATTTAAATAAAGTGAAAAAATAATCCCCCTCTAAAGGTCTAAGTTACTATAGAAAGTGCTGGCTACTTGTTTGCTGCCACCTGTAAGTGAGAATTGTTTCATCAGGTTTCTGAGTATATTTTGCTATTGGCCAAAGCATGTGAATATTTTTAGCAATTTGTTTTCTGTTTCTAAACTGTGTTTGCCAAGACACTCATCCCTAGAAAAACGGAAAATTATACAAAGGACTACTTACAATGACTACCCACATTTCTTGAGGTTTTTATACTAATTTCAGCAGAACCATCTGAAATATCCCTTGCTTGAAGAAGTGACAACCAGACAACCGAACTGTTATGTTAATGTCCCCATGATGAACACTGTACTTGTCAACAAGCCAACCTATTATCCCAAGAGATTTCCACCCTTTTTTTAAGCTATTAAACAATATTTTTGACTGGGATCTTACTTGCTTGGACTCCACCTTCTCCTTCTGTGCGCAGTTTGTAAAAAGTTTCAAGCTGTCTTTTCTGTTTTCTGTCTTGCATTTGTGTCTTGGAAATGGGAATAGAATTCTAGTTCTTCTCCCAAAAGTCAGTGTTATTTTTAATGAACTCTAATGTGTTCCTCGAACTTCATCATTACTGCAGATCTGTAAATAGTAAAAAAATTTCCAGGACACTGATATTTAAGAATGGTGAACTATAAGTAAACCAGGAAACCCAAAACAGCTTTTCTGTGACAGGCTTTCAACGGAGTGCTTTGCAGTTTCCCCTTGTTACCATCTGCAATGAAGTAGATTATAAGTTCATAATTTGATACAACTACATCCTACAACCTTTCAGAAAGGCTTTTTTTTTGTCCTAGTGAAAAAAATTGTAGACCTATTGTCATTCAGTGTCTTCTTCTTCTTGCTTTTTCCTGCCTTGATGCAACTCATGTACTGTAGGATCCTCTCTGCTATTGCCAAAGTGTGTTCATAGTTTTTTAAGCATTCATGGGTAATTTTCTTTTTCCCTCATAAATTAAAAAAACAAAAAACAAATAACACCACTCATTGGCCACATGAAAAAGTCTTTGACTGTTACATCCTCATGTGAGATTACAGGTGTGGATGTGTTAAGTACTGGAGGAAGAGGTGGAAGTGTTGAGGAAGTGGCACTAGCGACTTGCTTTGGGGATGAAATGGAGCAAAAAAAAGGTACTCAGTATCATCTGTGTAGAATGTCTGGGAAAGGAATATTGAATAGGACATAAAAAAGGATACACAGCTCACATCTGTCAGAAGGGGGTCATGCTGCAGGATCAGAACAGGTTGTTCTAGAGACAATCGTGATCGCATTAGCAGTGCTGAGCTTGACGTTAAATGTCATGTTCAATTCCAGCTTATTTAAGGTGATACCTCTGGCCGTAAGAGTGGTGAAAAGGCAGATGAATGTTTTATCTAATAACTGCTGGGAGATCTGTGGGAGTTTGGCCGAACACTGATGAAAGGAATAGAGAAAAATGCATCTACAGTGTTGTGTAGAACAGTGCTTTTCTATGTCAAGATTTAATTTAGTTTCTCTCTCTTTGCCTATATCTTATTATAACAGAAAGATGTGGGTTTACAACTGTTGTTTCCAATCAAATGATTCTTTCTGCGTCTATTTCAGCACAATTCATGTGTGGTCTGTATCACTGGGCACTGCAGAACCACCGTGCTAACATGTAGTTTGACATCTAGCACATTTTTCCATTGGCTTATGGGGTATAGCTACTCCAGATTGTTTAAAAAATATTGTTTTCTTCGATAGGTCCAAGACGAAAATAAGATTAATAATCTGATTTTCCAATTAACTTTGAAATCGTTATGAATGAATTGTGGATTAGATAACTACATGCACAGCAGATGTCTCCAACATGCCCAGAAGTCACTTAGGAGTTTCTGCTATGAAATTGAACAAGTAAAACTCCTTGGCAAACACAAGAAATTCTTGTAATTATACTTGGAAAAATATTGCAATAGAAATAGAAAAACATTTCTGCAAACAAGAGTTATAGACTAGCCTTAAAGGAAGGTCTTCAGAATCGTTCCATGTTTGATGCTCAACTACTTTTATGTACTAAAACTAAAGCAATATAATTCACTGTTTATCTCCAGTTCATACTGAAACAGGGAATAAGTGGCAGGTAAGGTGTGGTAAGGTGTGAGTGCATTCTAAAGCTTCTTCAAAGAACATTTTTGAATAGTGATTTTTGAGTCTCTGGTGCTGGTGGTCAAGCAGAATTATTGCATGTTGTGTCATCCCACCTGAGACCCTATTATGGCCCTGGGTGATCAGGCATCTTCATGAGTGCCTGAGTATGATTTGGAATTATTCAGTCATCCATCAGCAACATCAAATTAGGTGCATCATTATTACTATTTCCTCTGATGGTCAAGTTCTCTCTAGGAAGAGACTTCATTCTACTATGTACTGGGTAGACAGAGAGCAAAGGCATTCGCTCCCCAAAAGAACTCCCAGTCAGAGATGTAGATAAACTATGATATGAGACTAAATAGGAAAGAGGAAAAGGGTTGAAGTGCCATTAGTAACATGTGAGGAATTTGTGATTACTGGTAGCAGTGGTTGCCTCTATAGCAACAGGTACTAGTCAGCTGGCTGATGCCAGGGTTAGTGGCCTGTCAGGACTAAGGATAAGGCAGGTTATAAATGGTTTTTAAATTGATAAAATGGCACTAAACATGTGTGAATATATACAGTTTAAAATGCTCTGGAAGTTATTTATGGGGAACCATTATTGTACAAAACATCTTTGGGGAAAGATCAGCGCAATAAAGCAAGAAAGCTTCAAATGTTGAAAGATCTTTAGGTGCTCTAATGTAAAAAGGAAATTTTTTTTTTGGTGTTGTGTAGTGATGGGATTAGAGGTAAAATGGAAAGGTAAGCATGACAAAAGGCTATGTGACTGAGATTTGAAAAAAATGACCGTATTTAAGTGCCATAAGGTCAAGAGATCAGGATGGAAGAGCTCAGTGATCAAGAGAGATGAAAAAAAGAACTTCAATAAGGGTTTTACCTCTCTATACAGGAACAAATGACCACATCCACATTAAACTACAAGGGAAAAAGTAGACTGACTCCTGATGAAGTTCTTTGTCAGATCAGCGCATTTCTGTCCACAGAATTCATGTCTAAATACTCTTTCATCACAACCAAAATCTGCAGTGGAAAAAATAGTTTTAATGAAGTGTTCATCAAGAAAGCAAAAATAGATGGCAAAAAATTAAGGATGTAAAGTGGGATGAGATAAAGATGCTGTCCTGCCTGATTTGAAGTGATCTGGGATGAAAATGTATGGCCGAATTCAGGTGGAGTTGGACTTGACCATAGTTTTCTGACATGTTATGCCTGTGTTCTCATCAGGAGACCACAAAATCTCGATAACCTACCCTTTCTATTTGTATGAAAGGGTTTGAAAAGCTCTAGCATTTATTATAAAAGCATCAAACCAGTGTGCTGCTATTAAGGCTCAGTTAGAGAGGATGTCCAGATTGTGAGACTAGATGATGGATATTTTTCTACATTCTTTATTCAAACCTGATTGCTACCACATTTCTTTGTGTGAGCTTCATGATCTAAGTTAGAGGTAGAGCGTGAACTCATTTTTAGGGAATCAAACAAAGCAGATTCATCAGTTCTAGTTTGAATTCAGCTGTGTGTGAAGCTGTTGTGGTTCTATTTTAGTTCCAGCTAATGACAGTTCATATATTTGATTTAAATAGGCTTGAGTTGGATCACTGTAGTAAATACATCATTGATTAAAGAGTTGCATAATGGTCATAGAACTAAAGATGTGACTTCCTCTTGGGAAAGATTATTGTTCCCTACTTAACCCACTGGAGCCTGGTTACCATTTGGGTTTCCAATGCTGCACCATCACTTCTCTACAAGTTTCTCAGACTTCCTAAGGGCTGGACAGAAGACATTGCATGATGTTGTAATAAGAGTGATTCCCCCAGGGTCACCAGAAACTGAGAGTAAGAGTGTGGCTAAACAAACACCCAGTAAGAGTCTGTCTTTCCCTACATCTAGGTCCTGTGCAGACATGTATAAAACAGAACCATGAGATGCATATGAATATATGGTCATGGTATGTTTGCAAGTGACATCCTGTTCAGTGGTTTATGACACTCTTTCAGAGAAGAGCTCTTGCAGGCACTTAGGGAATGTTGTAAGATATTCATCTCTTCACTCTGAGATATAGGAATGAAGAGTATCAAACACTTCAGCAGAGGTCACTTTAACAATGAGGAGTCTTGATAGTGAAGATGACCTTGAAACAATTGTCAGAATAGCATGATATGGCAATTATTCACACACCGCAAAGATGGAGAGACACTATTTACAAGAGCATGGTGTGACAGGGCAAGTAAGAATGGTTTCAAGCTGAAAGAGAGTAGGTCTAGATTCTGTATTAGGAAGAAATTCTTTATTGAGGGTGTGAAGCATTGGAACAGGTTGCCTCAAGAAGCTGTGAATGTCCCACTCCTGGAAGAGTTCAACGTCCAATTTGATGGGACTGTGAGCAACCTGGTCTAGTGAAAGATGTCCTTGCTTATGGGAGTAAAAGAGTTGGAACAAATTGGCCTTTAAGGTGCCTTACAATCCAAGTCATTCTAATATTATGATTCTTTTCTTATTCACATTAATCACATCCTAGTGTTATTCTTCCAATAGCAAATGATTTAAGTGTGAATTTTATTAAGATTTATATTTGCTCATAGGAATTTTTGTCCGATATTTTGTTTGTATTGAGTATGCATTGAGAATGCATTGCTGAAAAGTAGTTTGAAGAGTGATTTGTGAGTTTTTGCAGCCTCAATAAGGTAGAGAAGCAGTACTATTAACTTCACTGTGGAATAATGGGAGCTCAATAAGCGTGTTTTGTGTCACTACATGCTGAATACCTTTACCAGAATTAGTCAAATTTGTAGTCTAGAGAGTTAGGTCTAAGCTTGATTAAGTACGTTATTGCTTCATTTTATTAGTGTAATGCCCTCATTTCATGAATATGCATTTTTGCTTAATGTGTATGTAATACACTGCTGATAGTCCTTAATGCGTGATAATATTTTTCAGATTCTAAAGCTGGAACTTTTTTTTCTTTTATTCCGCAAACTTTAAAAAAAAGTTATTTTCTTTTCTTCATCTTGAGAAGAATTTATATTCAGGGATATATCCTTGCCATCAATTTTAGGTTATTCAGGCATCTAATTAATAGACTCTAATGTGACTAAAAGTATTAAAATTTAAGTCTTATGTAGTCCCTGGAATCATTTAAGGGTATCCAAAATTGATTTAGAGCATTTAAATTATGTCAGAAGAAAAAATATAATATCTGACTTGCATAAGATGAACTAATTTTATGTGAAGGTATTCACACTTTAAAACTGGGTAGTATTTAACTTATATTCTTAATCCAATCCTTAATACCAATCTTAAGAAAACAAATGCATTGTATTTTGAAGAAATGATTTTGTTCTTTAAATCTGAAAATTCAATAAACAAGCTATTTCCACAGCAATTGAAACTATTTACTTTTAAATAGAGTGGGCGTTTTTTGTATTTTGAAAGCTGTACATGATCTTGATTTTTACATTCCTGCATTTCATCTATGGTAATAGTTTGCTAATATATGATCCACTAGCAAGGTTTTTAAAAAGCAAAAATACTGCGTTGATCCAAGTATGTTATCTTTTAGAACAACATCTCACAATGCAGCTACTTTAAAAAAGAATCATGATCAAGAGTTACGATTTAAGAGGTAAAAAGGATTTAGGTAGTCTCCAATAGCTTTTGCAGAACTTTGATAGCCATTAATATTTTAATAAAGTATCAAGGCCTGAAGGAGCTTAAAGAAAAGTATTTCCCAGTTGAAAATTTTTTGTGCTTCTGACTGTGTTAAAATTGGAGCGAGACAAAAAAATAAAAACTTTGCTTATAATATTCTTTGTATTCTATGTTACTGGTTTGAAATTCTATACTAGAAAACACAATGAGCAGACAATTTAAAGCATGATACCAAGAATGACAATACATTAAGATTCTGCATAATTTAAAAAAAAAAAAAAAGTATATTCTAGCCAACAGTCATTTTTTGACATGTGGTACTTCCTAGTAGGTGATAACAAACAAAAAGCATCTTGTGACAGAGGGAAACAGAATATCTAAATAATACAAACTGATAAAGAAAATCCCTCCAAGAAAACACTTCACAATTGCATAATCAATTGTATGATAACCAAGCACTGTGAAAATAATTTACAGTGAGCTAATACAACAGGAGTAAAGCCATAACTATTTGCATGACAAATATATTCATGAAATCTGGAGTTTCTTGAAAATAGTTTTTGGAAATAGCATGTTTTTGAAAATAGTTTTATTTTGGATGTGTTTCTCAATTTCATCTCATCTCTACTTGGAAATTTTAATAGATGGCTCCATAGCAGGGGAACATCAGTGTTACTGTCAACACAATTGTATCCTCTGACATGAAGTTTTGAATTAGTACTGAGATGAAAAAATTGCCGTTATTCTTGCTTTGAACCAAAGGTAAAATAGTCTAAAATACCCTAGAAATATTGGCAGAAAGTGGTGGTGACAAACTTCTGATTTCTGAATTTGTTGCAACACTTAAAATCAAATAGATATGTTTGACATTGCAGGCTGACAAAAGTAAGCTCGTTGCATTTGTATTAATTGGAAACCAAGTGAACTCGGTGTGATGTTGAGCCCAAACTGCTGTCAACGTACATTGACTCTCAGGAAGGCTTGCTGTCTTGGAATGAGTATCATATTAATTCCATTTTCATAGCTCCTATGTGGGAAGAATGAGACACTTTTTTATAATCGTTGGTGTTTCTAGAAAGAGTTTTATAATCCTTCTGACATTCATGTGTGAAAAACAATGCCTAGAACAGGGCTGTAAGTGGGAGGAAGGGGGCTGAAGTGAAAGTGTGAACAGTGTTATGCTCTTAGATCTGGTGTCTCACAGATGATGTAGCCTCTGTTAGAAGGCAGGATACTCCAGGTCAGACAGCATACTTGGTATAACCTACCCCAGAGTTCCCTCAGGGAGTGAAGGAATGTCTTGACATTTAGTGGGTTCACATGATCATACTCAAAGCAACTTTTTTTTTTTTTTTTTTTTTTTTTTTAAGATGGAGGAGTTATGATTGCTGCTCATCAATCCTATTCATATTCTCAATACATAGAGGAAAAAACCTCTTTGGCCCACAGCTATGTCTGTGAATCATACATATTTGATGGTTTAACCTTTGTCTCTAGTTACACTTCTTCCTAAAATGGTGATCGTGAGACTTAGCAATATTTTTTGACTGTAACACACTGGAAAATTATAATATTCCTGACTCTTCTAGCGTGTTTTAATATAATCTGAGATGCTTACCTATCACCATGTCAACCTCCAGCTGAGTCACTGAACAAAATGATCTAAGATTCCATGACTTCTTCACAAGCTTCCAGTCACTTACATTTACAAGACGGTTTGTAGTGAAATCAAGAATCCCTGGATGTCTTGATTTAGATTTTAAGTGCTTGGTACTTAACTGTCATAGTTTCCTTAAATAACAAGCCTTAACAGCTTTGGAAATCAGACTACATATGTGTAGGTATCAGAGTGTTTAGATAGCCTGAATTCTAGGTAGAGGTAGGACAATCTGAATTGGTTGATGATACTGAGAGGTACCTACAGATATAGTGATTATCAACCACTTCTAAAATGAAAATATTTTGTTAAAATACAAACTAGAGCTGAAATAGAACTCTAGTGCAAAAACTACATCAATATATTTTGTCTAAGATGCCATGGTACATAATGAGAACAGTAACAGCTCCTCATAAAGTCTGCTCTTTAAGGCCAGCACTTTCATATCTGCATGTTTAATCTTTGTCAGATCTTGTCAGGGAAGGGCTCACAAGATCTCGTGTAAGACTTGCTCCCTCCCCAGCCCCCTTGTTGATGGCTAAATCAACTAATGAAGTAATTGTGTGGATTGAGAAGTATTCTCAATTAATGATTTAGAGATTTTTTTGCTTTGTTTCTTTGCTCTGGTTTCAACATCATCTCGTTCTGCAAAATGTATGTGTTTGGAAGGAGGTTATTTGGAAGGAAACAGACTCACTGAGGAACATTCAGAAGAAAGAATTTTGGTGTTTTAAGCAAAACTGTGCAAAAATGTTGAAGATCATGTGAAGCTGAGGCAGAAATTGCGTTCTTTAGTGAGAAATTACTACAAAGATTACAGAAAAAAGGCAGAAGAGTTTTACCTCCTGTTGAAATAGAAGGAATTATTTAGGATAGGCTGAATGCTTTATCGATGTACAAATTTGTCAAAGATATGAATAGTTTCATTGGAAATCGGTGTGAATCTTTGAGGGTTTTGAAAACGCGTCTCTCTTTGGTAATATTTTGTTAACCTTTCTGCAATGTTGATGTCATTCCCACAATATGTTTGCTCCCAGTGCACACATGAAACTGTTACATGACTAAGAACCAGGACGCTGATTCCCCTTGGTTCAGTGTGTTCAGGGAGGGGGTGGGAGGAGCACATTTCCTACAGAACCTCAGCAGCGTGACTTTTAAAACATCATAAAATACAACTTGTGAACATATCCAGGGTATATATACCATGTATACAGGAATAATACTACTAAAATCAACACTGCTGCATAATCTAAGCCCCAGACTGTTCTTAGTACTAAAATCTGCCTTTTCAGACAGACATTGCTTAAGACTGAAATCAGATTACTTCAAACCTGATAATTAATTGTATTTGGGAACATAAGAATTCTTTTAGAAATCAGTGTAACAAAGATCTTTGATGAGTAGAAACAGTATGTTTTTTTTCATCCTGAATTTACTGCAGCAAAAGCAGACGGCTTTGCTAGAGGATCACAGCATTTGGTTTGTGTAATTTGGGGTGAGCATTTGGAATAGCCACTCTTATTTCTTTTATATATGAACATATGTATGTTAGATCAGCCCTGTAGATTTTTCTTGAGCGAGCAATGCTGGCAGGTGGCTGCTTTGCTCTTCAGGCTGCACTCTGGGCCTCCCTTCACAACCCATTCATGCATTCTGTGATGTAAAAAACCCCCAAAACATCAATCCTCTTTATTGTTCTCTCTTTTAGAGAGTTATACTTTGGCTTTCCACAGAAATACTTTTCTATACTAGGGTATACTTTTCTAAACTGGGGTACCTTTATTATAAAATTCCTTCTATTTATTAAGGGAGAAACAGCCGTATAAATATCGGATAGCCTTTACCACATTTGCATTCAAATAATATTCAAGTGTTTTGTTCTGTACTTGCATTGCCATCCTTCAACTTCTGGTTTTCTCACTTGAGGAATCTGTTCATTATGGCCCATCTGTCATAACTTCAGGAAGAGAACATGTCTTGAACCAGAAGAGTCACTCATGCATCATGTTTCTGATCTTTATGTGTCTACCATGCCTATTTATTGTGGGACCTGCCACTGACATTGGGAACATACTTTGCTTTTTGCTTCCTGACTTGCTTTTCTTTTTGGGGATATGTGTTTGAAAAGCTTTGAGCTTTTCCATATATTAATTCAGTAAGCTCTGATTTACTTTCCTCTGAGTAGAGATCTTTAAAGGACTTTACACAGAAGATTCTACCTTATGCAGTTCTCTGCCATTTACTATACATTTGGAGCCAACTAAATGAGTCCAGATAAAAAATTAAAATCTTCCCCACAGCACTTCATGTTGATTTTTAATTATGAAGTATGGCTTGTAAAACTGGGATTAGAACCAGCTTTCTCCAGTATTAACAGGACAACTTTTTGCGTAGGAATTCCCAAACTGGTTTGTTTGCCACTTAACAGCCAATGGAGTATGTTGTGTATGCCACAAAGGACTGTTTGCATAGCAGCCATCCTCAGCAGAGCATGTTGATTGTCAGGGCTGTAACAGCTGCGATATTTCTTCCAGCTGCTCAGAGAGCAGAACTTTCTGCAAATGAGTTGCCAGAAAACCCTTCAGCTGTGCACTCATGATCCTGACTTCTTCCCAGACAAAGCCACAGTATTAGTAGTAGGTATGTGTCCATTTTTGTCACTTGTCCATTAGTATAATTTTCGTGTCCAAGATGAGTTCACATGACCTTTGTGGAAATTTTTTTGCCGGTAAGATGAGTTTTGTGATCCTTTATGTGATATCTCATCTTTAGTGACTTTCTGCTTTAGGAAGTCTGCCAGCTTGGATGTTGCTAGAATATACCTTTATGAGGTACTGTGAAAATCTTGTTTTAACTCTTTATTTAAAGGTAGAGAGTGAGGGAAAACATCTAGGATGTCTCCGTAGGAAACAGAAAGACTTGTTCCAAATACTAAGGTTCTTATCAGTGTAAATAACAGCACGGATTGCCTTTAAAAAGAAAAAAAAAGTAATAATAAAAGAAGAAATTATTTACTTTCACACTTATAGCTCCAGAACAAGCTCTGGATAATAATAGATTCCCCTTCTCTGTAACCGAGTACAGAAATCTGAAATGGTTACTATTTACAGAATTTCTTAGAAGATAAAAATTAAGAAAGTCAGTCTTGAGTTTAATTTGAAGGTTCTTTTTTATCATTGTCCAGTAAAATTCTACAAACAAACTACTCTTCAAAAATACTAAAACGCTACAAACAATTTAGTAATTAGAAGAGCGAATATTTCCTTTTTATGAAGTTATTTTATGAAGCTGTTCAAGTAATCTAAAGAATTAGGTCACAATGCAGGCGATGTGCGTCTCCACCCTTTGGACAATCTTTGCTCTTCTAAGTGTTGTCATTTACCTCAAGCCGTGCAAGTTTAGGATATCTTTTCCCTGAAAGCAAATTGAAGATGAAGAATCTAGTTGAACATTCATGCACCATCAAGCAACAGAACAGACATAAATTATCATGTATTCATTAAGTAAATTAAACATGACACCTTCAGGGCTGTAACTTGAAAGCGCTACAATGGAAATGAGATAAATGCAACACCAGTGAGTGGGAGAAAGGCAGAAGATGCTGTAACAGAAATAAAATATCCTTCTCATATGACATAGGAGGCAGGTGACTTCCCAAATCTATTAGAATTCTGTCAGCCTCTTAAGAAAAAAAAATTGTTTTAAATGATGCTCCACCTCACAGGAGATTAAGTATAAAGACTGTCCAAAATTTATTTTTAAAACTTTGGCTATGGTTTCAGATCTGTAGTTTGTTTTCATAACTGTTAAACAAAGAGTATAACCACAGAAGCACTGGCCAAAGCATTTGTAGCAAAAATGTAAATGCAATAGCAGTAGCAATTTCACAAACTCTAGAGGAATTTATCTCTGAGAGGTAATGAAAAAAAACAAACCTGAAATCAATTAAAAATATTAATTTGCTTAACATGTAAACAAGCAAACAATCAAAAACCAATAACCTAGTTTAAAAGGTAGGTTTCTGGATTGCACAGACATGTCATATTACCATTTGGTAAAAGGATCCTGTATTAATTGCTTTCAACTTGTTTTGTCCCTGTACTTCTCAGAGGAGATCAATGCCATATGCTTGTTTGCTTCTTAATGTGTAGGGCAACATATACAAAATGGGCAACAAAGTGGAAAGAAAGTTCATTTTGCTAAAAGCCTTCATGAGCATGAAAATGCCCCAGAAACAGCTAGGTTACAGCTTAGCCCAAGAACCTAAGTAGACGTGTCTGCATGGCTGAGGATCTGTGTCTAAATTTACCTTTCTAGCTGAGATTTTAATTACTTGATTAGCATGATGTTAGTCTCTATACTTTTGAGAACTAAGGTAGGGAGGGTCCTTACAATTCTGCAGTAAATCCTATTTTACAGGCTGTTTAAAGCTTGCTCAAAAGTTTGCACTTAGATAATACACTTTAAAGCACAATTCTCCATCAGAGCGCATGACTCATAAAAGCACTACCTGCAGTTTAATTGTAGTTTAATTCCCAGCTGTTTTTTTAAATCATCACATACAATGTGTTTTGTAATGGCAATCTAGATATGCTTTTTGAGTTCTTTTCTTATTAATTTCTCCTTATTTTCTTAATTTGTACCTTGGTGTGCTATGGGCTGCTCAATAGCCTTGCTCACTTAAGGCATGACTATAAAACAAACACTCAAGTCCACTTTTGTGTCTGACAGGAGTCTGACTAGTTTTAATTAAGATACACATAAGCAGAGGTGTTGTGCTATCTGGAGTCTCTTTTGAAGCAACAGCCTTTTAGACTATACTCCTGTGCCTGAGAATTCAGAAATTTAGTGACTCTGTCCCTCAGTGCCTGTAAAAACGATGAACTTCAGCTTCTGTAGAACAGAATCTTAAGGATTTTAAAAAACCATGAGAGGTTATTAGCCAGTGCTATTTTAAAAGTTATTCCCTTTTCAGTTTGGGATGAAGGTTCTACTTATAATATAATTTAACAAAGCATAATGCTTTCTTCCTGACACATGTTGACAGAGTGTGGGAAATTGAACAAGACTGGCAGAAATGGCAATAGGGATTTGTGTAAATTTTACTGCAAACTTGTGCCAATGAAAACAAGATATATTTTAAATAAGTTTCCAAGGGACATAATTAGCTCTTTTATCTGAAGAAGATCTTTATTTTGGATGGAAAATTAGTTTGCCATAAAAATAGATGTTAAATTACAGGCTAACAAATTTGGTCAATTTATTGGTTGCTCTTTTTTTAAAGATAAAAATAGAATAGCTACTTCTGGGTTCACATGGCATTTCTAATATTCAGATCCTGGGTATCACTTTGAACTTACTGAATACATCATTAGAGAAATTTTGCATTCCTTATTATGTGTGCAGTGGAAGACAGTCATTAGAAACTATGGGCATCTTTCAAGATTGCCAACTGTGAAGTGTTGACACTGATTACTATAAAAGTTCACTGTTATCTTTTTGTGTTTTTGTATTTATTTCAAATATGTTTCAGGACAGTTACACATGCTTTGCCTGTGCCTTGTAAAAACAAACCTCTAACTAGTTTGGTCAAGCTAAAGCCGGGTAAATGAAACTTCCTGAATCTATAGAATGGGGTTGCAACCTGGATCAGCTACAGCTGCCTTCTTTTCAAAATGTGTCTGTGGGAGAAAGTAATGCAGCCATGGCCTTTCAAAGGACTGATGGGTATTCAATTCTAAGATACTCAATTCAGATAAAGGACACTGGGATCTGTGCCTGTTAGATTTTAGATATATTTTTACATTTCCCAGGAGAAAAGTTACATGGCAGCTGAAAGATCCATATTGATATGTCATAGCTATGACAGTTTAGGATGATGTCTGTCTGTGCTTGCTATTAATTCCTCACATTCATTTTCATCATTTACCCTATGACTAATAACAAACCAGATTCGGTTAGTGAATCTTTGCAGACATTGAAATATGAAGCTATCATCTGCATCTGCTTGAAATTATTCCAGAGTACATCTTAAGGTTTATATGGATTAGGAAGATCTTGGAATGTCTGGAACTGTAAGAACTTGACATGTTTATCTTTTTCTCTGCTTCTAAAGGAAAAACTTGTGATGCAGAGTACTACATAAAAAAACATGGTACAGTTTCCCAGATAGATGGAGGATGGCAGGTGATCATGCATTTTTATTTAAATTACTTGTTCACAGGAATTCTGGTGATTATATAAAATGACAGTCTCCAGGATAGATATAGATCATGGCTTCCTTTAAAGTAAAAGAGTTTCTTACCAAAATGCATTTAATCTTTCATGTTAGGAAGGTCCTTAAATAATACAGTGTAATATATTTGTATTCATTACTTCATAATAGATTCATGCATAAATGTCATGAATGATTGGTTTAGGTCACTTAAAGAAGCATTGGCAAAGGTATCTGCAAGTGTCAGTTTAATACAAGTTGTAATAGCAGGACAAAGTTTGATTGCAAGGTTCACTCTGTTACTTATTAGATATTCCATGTTATCCTATGAGTTTCTTTTAAGGTCAAAGGAAGAAGAAGTAGTGTCAAAGTCTTTACTCAAAGCTGAAGGCTAAAGAGAATTCCTGAGATTTTAGAGCAGCCTGAAGAGGTGGGGAAGCTCACCACCCCAGTGATTCGTGACATCTGCTACACATGATCCTAATTGCTCATCTTCCTTCTTAAGTTCTACCTGCCCTTTGAAAGACAACTAAAAATGGGATTAAACATTGGCTCTACTACTGGAAAATTTTATAAAGACTAAATAAGTACCTACTTCTTCAGAAATTTAAAAATAGTTGCACATTATGAGAGGCAGGGACAGGAGGATCAGGGAGTGGGGAACGGCATCAGCTGAAGGGAGGGAATATCCCTGTTTGTTATACAGTGCTTTTAGCCATCCATCAATATCAGTGTTGCCTTTATTATAATTCATCACTGCATTGCTTTAAATTTGCAGATAAAATGAATTGGCCTGCAGAGACCAAAAAATACCCTTCAAGTAAAGGTGTGCACTTCTTATTTCAATTACTGATTTTGAAGAAAGCACTGGTATTGTGCAAAAAGGAGCTTTTGAAAGGAAGTTCTACATACAGATAGTGGAAATTTTGGATGGATTTTTAAACATGCCATTTACTGCCTGAGGAATGAGTGGTAGGGATCAGTGATTAGACAGCAGTTTACTGTCTTATTTTCTGGTGACATCAGACTGGAACAAAAAGATTTCCTGTGAAACTTTTGAAGACTAAAGACATCTATTACCATGAGCTAATGAGTTTATTGGTGCACAAGAGGGACACAACTTTTGGGCAATCTCAGCTACAGGCAAAAAAGCCCAATACACCTGCTAAAGGATGCTAATGCTGAACATTAACTTGTTGCCTTCCCAATACATTCTCAGTCCAATAACATCTTGTAATAAAATAGATGGACCATTGATATTTCCTGCTATAAACTGTTCCCAAAACTCCTGAACTACTTGGTAAATCTTTGGAATCATCATTAGACTGTGAACACCATATAAGTGAGATCTGAAGTGTAGTTATCCTGAACTCAGGGCCCCCAGATTTTGTGGCTCTCTAGGAAAGTACTCCATTTTTCCGCTTCCATTCCTCCACCTGAAAATAGGTTTTATCTAGAATTGAATTTAATAAAATTGACTTTTTTTTAAGGATGAGAATTTGTTTTGTGGGATATTGTTTTTGTAGGCAATGCTTCAGTTTTACTTTAGCTATCCCACTGCTTGAGGGACAGTTATGTTACCATCTCATTCTTCCAATACTGCAAATTTTAAGGAAATATTGTTGGCCTGTGAATGCATTTCTTGCTGGAGTGGCATAGGAAAATGCAGTTGAGACAGCTGTCATGTGAGTGAAAAAAAATCAACTGCCTGTTTGATACCAAGTAGAATATTCTTGTTCTATACCTGAATTTCTGCAAATTAAAGATTGGATTCATCCACTGTAATGCAGGTGGGGTGCAGAGATACCATGAAGGAGCTGTTCAGCAACAATATGACTCTCCTGTATTTTGTTCCTTTTGCATGGATGGTTAACCAGGAGGTTTCTGTTCGCCAATATTCACTGAAAATCTTTACTTCAAGATCTGAAAATGAAGACTTCCCGGATCTTTTCATCTTAATATGGTGACATGTACGTTATAGTTGTCACTGAACTTATTATTGATTCTCTCTTGTCCCTGAATCAGGTATTTTCAGAGTGCCAAAGAAGCAGAAAATAGATTATTTGGCCAGGAAAATACATTTCTATTTCAGAAAATTTGAGGTTAGTTAATAATGATCTAAGTTGACTATAAAACCAGGTTCCAAAGTACTGTGTTTTCTCATATCACAAGACGAATCTATTAAAGGAATATATCTTTTCATGAAGATGCGTCCTCTACGCTCCTTTATATATTAAGAGTTAAAGAATTAATTAAGAGTTGGGATTCCTCTTTTTCTCATAGAAGGTAGCAAAAAGTGGCTAAAAATATTTGGATCTAGTTTCCATAAAGCTGATGAGCTTGTTCCCTGGGATATCCTGTGGCTTTTAATCAGAGGATCACTTGATGCCCACATTGATCTTTAGATCAGGCACAGCTTGCATGTGTGTGCACATGCTGCTTCCTATAACGGCACGAAGGTGGTAGCAGTTGGGTAGCATATGCTGCTAGTCTGCTGCATGGTTACACTGAATTTGCCCATTAAAGCCGTGTGTAAATAGAGCTCAGTGGTGGTTGATTGGTCTGGATGTTTCCTTACAACACATGGCTATGGATTTCCAGGTATTTTTATGTTTTGTTTTCTGGTTGGGTTTTGTTTGGGCAGTTGAGACAGTTAATCTATTTCTGATTCAATTCATGCTGTTACTGTAAGAGATGCTGTGGAAAATTCATAATCCTCTTTAGAGTTAAACTATTTTGATATCTGATATACCATATTACTGAGAAAATACCTACCTGGTGTTTTTCTGGAATTGCTTTTAAAACTAATAGAAAATAAATTATTCCAAATGAAATTAAACCCAAACTTTTGTAAGGAGTAGGAGTTGCTCGTGTTCATTAATATTTCCGCACATTTTTTTAATGTGTTTTTGTTGTTATAAATTATGGTAAATCCTGCTCAAATTCAAATGTGGCTAATAACTGTATTCTAATTTCTTAAGTACTTTTCCCTATATTTTTCAAATTAGATAGTTTCTTCTTTATTTTTGACTTGTAATTGCTTTGCAATGTTTCTGTGAGTACTAAAATTTTGCCTTTATTCCGTTGATCAGCGTAACAATCTTTGATGTCTCTGTACTTTATGAAGTCATTTGAAGCAAGTTGAAATGAAAACATTAAAAAGACAGTATGGGAGATATCTACAATAATATAATACAGTTTGAGAGTATTTTATATCTACTCTGATTCATTGAGCTTGTATTCTATAATGAATAATTGCTGAATGATAGCACTGTCTCATTTTGAAGTATTCACTTTTTTAGCTGACTGTGAGGGCAGACTTAAATTGTGGGGGTCCCAGAGAAGCAAGGATGATATATGCCACACGACCCTGACAAGTTCTGTCTTTGGCAGTGTAAATGGGTTTTCATCTTTTCTTCACCACCTTACAGAACTGTAAAAATCATGAGAGGTCAGTGTACAACAATCAGGAAAAATGTGGGACAGGAGGAGCATCAGGGTCAAGTATGAACTCAACCATGACAAAAGCCATTTACTTAAATTATAAAATGCTATCTGGATTGCTGGGAATTTATATATTGACTATAACTAAAATTCATCTTACTGCCTGGAGTTTATGCTGATTAGAAACTCTTAATGATCATTTCTTTTAAATTAATTATCACCTGGAAGACCAATGGTTCAGTCTCTGACAGGGACAAAACTAGGCTGCCCAGCAATGTTTAGCCCTCTTAATAGAATATGGATTATTTTTATGGATGCCACAGTTTCAAGCCAGTATCTATAAGGCATAGCTAGAAGCCAGATTCCATTACTTTAGCTCTTATAATTGCCTGTGTGATTTTCTCTTTCTGGTTGTGGGGACTATGTCAGATCAGCCCCTTCTAATTCTGAATTTGTTCCAAAGTACTGCAGAGCTCTATAGTTTATTATAGTTTAGTGCTCATGCCCATGCTGGGGGAAAAAAAGTCTGCTAGAAAATCTCTGTGGTAAACAAGGAACTAAATTAATCAACTTTCTCATCATGACAACAAACAGAGCTTCCTGCTTCAAGTATCTACCTCTGTTTTTTAAAAAAATGGGAAAAGAATCAGGCCCATAATGCGGCAGTGAGCTCTCAGGCTCATCTCATTGTAAATTTTAAAAAGGCCATGGAAGGCCACAGTGATGCTAAAATTCAGTAACCCTTGCTTGAGCAGTGATAACGTGAACTAATACTCCAGTGCCAGCTTATCATAAGGAGAATGGACTCTCCTGGCAGCTTCAAACCTTAAGGGGTTCAAAGTGGTTGTTGTCAGTGTGTAGGGTTTTCTTTTGCACAACAGAAAATACTCAATTACTGCACAATAATAGAAGAATGGGTATCCATTGAAAATAATAAAACAATGAAGAAATCAGCTACAGCTTGTGGCTCAGCTCTGTTTATTTTATTCTCTACCCAGCCATCCCCCTGCATTTAGTTACTCTGTTCCTCTACTTTGCCATTTACACCACCAGTCTTAGTAGTGAGAGCACAACACCCCTTGCTACCTCACCACACAGCTGTATATTTTAGGATAGAGCTTTGGAAATGTAGGTTCTGCTGTTCAGACAAAGTGAGGTTTGCTCCCAATCCAAGAGGAAAGGGAAGAGGGTTTTTTGTGATTCCAGTCCACAGCCTGTTTCCCAGTGGGACAGTGTATCCAGACTCCAGGCTTGAGGAACATCACTAGTTAAGCTTTCATTTTAAAAGATTATACTTGGCATTTAGATAGATATTTCTGCATATGAATATCAAGGTCATGAACACCTAGAAAAATGCATCTCATAGTAGTCCTGAGAGCAATTATTATACCAGCTTTGTTGATAAAATGTGGTGCACAAGTGGACAGTCATTCTTAAACACAACATTAGTGCAAAATCAGTGCACCAAGAAATCAGGATTTAAGAAGGTAGCATTTCTATATCTGCTCTCAAATAGGGATGAATTTCTCCCTAAAGAGACCAAAATTTAAAGTTTCAAAAGTATTTCCTGTCTGTGTATGTCTGTACTGAGTTAGTTCTGGCATTCGTTTCAGACTTCCTGAGTATCCACAAATTTCTCTGTTGAGAGTAAAAGCAGAATGTATTTTGTACTGGGTACAATATACTTAATTGTTATGTCACCTAATTGCTATTTTGAACTGGCCTTTAAAGATAACCTTTGAACATCCTTTTCCTGCCTCCTTTAGAGTAATGTTTAAATCAGAGTATAGAGTATTTTTGCCTCAAATGGAAAGATAGCACTACTTCTACTACCCACAGGACAGTAAACATTCTTTAGACAAAGAGAAAGCTTTATAGTCAGCATGGTAATTAAAAGGGAGATGTCTGCATCATGCAGTTGATTCTTTGAATTTACTTGGGGGAAATTGTGAGGAGATACTGCTACTGAGACAGCCAGTGTCAGATCAGCTGTGCTAAATATCAGTTTGTCTTTAACAGAAGAGAATGCAGTATAATGCATTACAATACAGTAATACAGTTGCCTGTTGTTTCCATTGCACCTTGGAAAAGAAAACCAGAGAAGTGAAATGGCATGTTGAGCATGTTGTGAGACGCTAGAGCAATGAGCTGGCTTTCCCTCCTAGTGACTACAGAACAGGAGACAAATAGCAGCAACACCAGGTGTGCTCATTAAACAGCAGAGTGCATTCTGGGCTGTATATTCATGGTAATTTGCATTCATGGAACACTGTTGATCCAAGGTGATCCATGCAAATGTCCATCCGTGGCAAAGCGTGAGGTCAGGAGCCATAGGAAAGGACCAGCAGCATTGTGAGACTTGGATGGCTTGAGTTGAGTTCAGTTCCAGTCTCTAGTTTGGGACAGGTCATCTCGTCTTGTTTGACTTTTTTTTCTGGAACTGTATCAACAGTATTAATCTTATTTTTGTGTTCCTGCGTAAGAGCTACCTCCTATACCAGGAGGGATATCACCAGACTGTGTCACTGAAACAAACCCACCACACCATGAAAGCAGAAAGAGGAGTCTGGGTATCTAGGGAATCTTTCCTTCCTTACATGGCATGCATCTAAACTTGAGACTAATAGAAACATAATTTGATGCTAACTCTGCAGGGTCCTTTAACATTTTACAGCCCTTAGTTTGATCAATAGTATTTCACTATCTTTATACATTCTACTGAACTATCACTAATAATGTCTAACAGCTGCATCCAAATGGTTTCCAAACTTTTTATTATCTGGCAAGAAGTGAGCTGTTTAGCATTACAATAGCTGCCTAAATGAAATACATAAACAGTATGTCCTACTCACAAGATTTTTTTTGTACTGAAAATTGTCTGACTTGTGTTTTTGAAAGCACTATTTTCAGTCTAAAAAATAGACATGTTAAAAGAAAATCTTGTCATGCAGGAGGTAATGATTATCATAGTGAATTCAATATTGCCTGAAGTATTTCCATAAAATAATATTTTATATATATTTACATACACACACAGTCAACATGATTTAAAAGTCTCTAGACCATTATCTAAAAGTGATTTTATCCTAACTGCCCTCATCTCACCTTGAAAAAATCCCAACATAAACTTTCAGTGACTATATAAAAGCAGATTTCCACTGTATCGTATTTAAGAAGAAAATCAAATATTTACTGTTTGTCACCAGGGTGAATATCTGATCCAATAGTCAAAAAACCCAGAGGTGAAAAGAATGATCATTCTCTAGGTTTGCATAACTTAGTACAGGCAGTATTCCTCTGCTCTGAACTTGAAATTAAGGGAGTACACACCTCACTACATAATACAAGCAGACTCTCCTCTTGTATAACTCTGCTTCATTGCAGCTGGCAAATGAAATAATATTTCAATTTTCAAAGGTTTCCAATTTTTAAAAACAACACAGGAGATACACAAATGTGTTCGGCATCCAGGAAAAGAGTATTAGTCAAGAATTAATCTCATTTATTTAATCAAGATCTTAGATGAAAGGTGTTAGTTGTTTTGGATCTTCCTTAAACCTCTCTGGCTTCCTGCCTGTTTTTATCTGACTAAATAAATTTGATAATATGATCCTTGTGTACTGAAAATCTGAATTTTTTGCTCATCCCTTGCCATGAACTTGAAGGTATGAGCTTAAGGAAACAAGTCTAAGGAAACAAGAAACTTATAGTTGCATTCAGTTTGCAAAAAAATATATCAAACATATAATTTATATTGGCTTAGTAGTTAATAATGTCTAATATAGGAATCTGTTGTTCATTATTCTCCCTCTTATAGTTATTTTTCAGGTGCTAGAACTTATGGTTTACGTTTTTGTTGTGGCTACTGCCATTCAAACACAATTTGGCTCTTAACAACAGTCTTATATTATACATTTTTAATATAGAAAATAATCATTTTTCTTCTGTTAAATTGTAGTAAGAGATTCTAAAAGTCTAAAAAAATAGGAAACAGAACAAACAAATCCCATCAAAAGTGATATAGCAGAAACATATAGAGGCAACATTTTAATTTAATATTGATTATATTAGTGCTTGGAAAATAATAGATTTTTTCAGATGTGATAAGAGAAAAAAAGGTAATTTTTTCAATTGATTGGAAAATTTTCAAAATAGAAGAACATAAAAAGTTAATCAAATGCCATTATATGCAGAATATTTTACCATTGCAATGTTTAATTCTGTGCTATGGCCCTTGGTTCCAGTATATTTAACATATTTTTATCCTTCAATACACACCTTGTCAGTTTTATTTTAGAGTGTCGAATAAAAATGAAAAGGTATTTGCCTGGAAAATCTACATATACACACCCTTTTTCTACTCTGGAATGTCTTACATTTCTGACCAAATTAAGGTGCCTGGTCACAGTTGAGGAGTAATGGGGAGTGTAGCAACAATTACCTTATTTGCACCAATTGACACCTGGGCAGCTCTGAGGGAGTTCTCTGTTCCTTTCTTCCTCCTGACGTTTTCATCTAATAGTTTGACACTTTAGGAAAATTATGATTTCTGCCTTTTTTTTTTTTTTCTTTCCCATTAAAGCGCTCTTGATACAGATCAATGGATCTGAATGTCCCTTAATTTTTAATGGTGTGGCAATGTTGGATACTGACAGCTGGAAACCTTAATTGAGCAGATGACAGGAAAGTAATGGACATTTGCAACCACTTACTCTGTCTGACCTTGTGTTTAATATCAAAGGGTAAATGTTCATTTTTCTTAGAAACCTTGAGAAATTGAGGGAATACAAAGGCAAGTGAGAATCTGGTCTTGCTTAGACATGCTATAATATTGTTGCTGGAAATAGGCACATCTCACATTTCACCTTGTCTTTTAAAAAAATGAGGATGGATACATCCTGCTTTATTTGTAGTGATTATGTATGGCATGTTATGGATGCCTATCAGTAATTCCTTCAGCCTTATGAAATATCGTAACAAAAATTAAGAAAAAATGAAAGAAAATCATTACTTTGCCTGGATGGAAATTGATAATATAACCTGGTATAATCCATCCTTATATTTCTGACCAATCCAGTGGCCAACACCATATATTAAAAATCCAAAGTGTTTTGGCATTTTCTTGGGGTTTATATTTTAGTTTTTTTTCGTGGGATTTGGATTTGGGGTTTTTTTTGGTTTTTTTTTTTTTTTTTATTTGTAGATAAAATTCAAGCAATACAGCA
>JAOTQP010000251.1:20006241-20087005 GCA_026413545.1 Cichladusa arquata | reverse complement strand
TTGGGGTTTTTTTTGGTTTTTTTTTTTTTTTTTAGATGAAGATAAAATTCAAGCAATCCAGCATCTATCACTGTGGGTTCTAATGTTCACTGTATACCTGTAATATCCACTGCTGCTCTAAAGAGTTCTCTTTATGACAAGCAGAGATTAGCAGTATTCCTGAAGCATCAGGGATTAGTACTCCAACTCACATAGGTTGACTACATGTTGCATAATTAAGTATTTCCAGCTCTCCTAGAGTGTCTGTAGTGCAGTTTATGCAGTAAAATTAATAAAACCAAACTTGCATTTTCTAATCGTTAAAAGATCTTTAAAATTTTCTGTGCTATTAGGACGATATTTAATATTTTTTTTAAATTTTTGTAAATTAAATCTGGATTTATTTAATGATACCTAGAGGCAGTTCTCATGATGATGTATCTGATGTCCGTTCATAGATATATGCATTTATAATTGAGAAAAAGCTTTTATTTTCTTTGATTTAGGTGAAACCACTTGTCTTTCAGCCCTGTATTCACATATTGATTGCAAATGTGATTTCGTTTATTTCAGTGAGAGTAGAGTCAGGAGCTTGTTTCATAAGGGATTTTTCCAAATGATTTATTTGCCAAAAGAAAACACTGGAACTGGTAAAGAAGTTAATTATTTGGCATTTGATATGATCACAACAAATGTTATCATTGGGAGATGAGGAGATGTCTTGCTTGAAATCAGAGATATTGCCAAGAATTTCAGCTATATGTTGTGAAAAAAAGAAAAAAAAAAAAAAGAAAAAAAAAAAATTTTTCTAAGCTGGGATAGAGGCCAGACTATAGAATAGCAGAAGCTGATGTTCTTTGTTGATGTGACTTTTACAGAGTCAACTACTATAATTTTTCTCCAGTATGAATGGCCTAATGAAGCAGGCAGAGCCTGGAAAATAGGTGAAAATAATGTGTGTCAACAGGAAGGTGGGGTGGGAAAGTTGTAAAGATACTTCTCAGAATATTTCTGAGGGTATTTCAGGAATATTTTCAGGATGTTTTATTTAGTGTTTCTGAGCATACAGATAGAGAAGGTCTTGACCATGTTCAGTGTTAAAACTATGAAATAAGACTCTGACACTATGAATGTCAAGTAGATAGCTTTCATGTCATAATCAAATACAATTTGGTTAATTATATTTCACCTCTGAAATTTTATTATTCTCTCTCCATTGGTTACAATGAATGACCCCTTTCTTCCTTTGCATTCTTTCCTTCCAAGCAGTCTGCTTGGGCAATGCAAAGTGAGCATAAAAGGTTCCCAATTACAGCAGTAGAGATTCTTTCCCTCCTTTTGCCCTGTCTAATAGAAGTGTCTTTGTAGTTTGAAAGCTAAAGAAGAACAGCTGCAGTCAGAAATAGCTGGAGCAGTCCTGAAAATTAAAGGCATTTACCTGCTTCTGCCATGCCTAGAGCCTTAGCTGAAAGAAAAGGGTACATTTTGATAGCTTGTTCTCATTAGTGCCTATTACATAATTTAGGCACACGTGTTGGCTTATGCCACCTCTAGGATGTAGTCCAGACTGTATAGAGTTTCATATCTTCCTAAAGTGTTAGCATGGGAAAAACACCCTGTCAGGGGCATTTTTGCCTTTTCCTGTAAGAACTGAAAAAATAGGATGGTTCTATGAGCTCTAAAAATCCTGTGCTCATCTCAACAGCTGCAGGGCTCTTTAGCGTCACTGCCACACCCTGTTCCCTGGGACAGCTGAGCCCTTAGAAAACTTCCATCTCCACAATTCCATAAGGTTTTCCTTATACAAGGAGTATATCTTAAGCAGGTCTCCATTCTCATTGTTTTATGCTCCTCTGGAAAAAGCTGGGTAATGGTCTGGCAAGTTTTGGGAAATTTGTGCAAATCGGGTTATTTATGTAATTGTGTTGTAGTATTATATTGTTATTACTATTACTAATAATAGATCTTCCTGTGCTAGTATGTGTTTGTTTTACATTTGTACCTACAAAGTTTGAAAAGAACATGTTTGTTAAAATCTATAGAAGTAGCTTCTGGAGAAGCAAAGAGAAGAGCCTTTCATTGCACTTCTCTTCTGGAATGCATCATTGACATGCAGTGGAGGGAATAAGCATTAAATTTAATTAATAATGGATTTTTTTCACCTTTCAGCTTTGAAAAGAGAATGTTTCTCACATTCTGTAGAGTTTTATTTTATTAACCACACAAAGAGAAATAATGCTTCATTTAACTATGTCAAAACCAATCTAAACTCTCTGCTATTTACTTTCCTTTCTATAAATTTTAATGCATTTTTAATTCCACACCACTGGTTGGCAAACCAACCATTGAAGTTATTGCTACCCTGTAATGTATTTCAGTCATTTCTAATAAACCTGGACCTTAAGATGATTTATTATTATCTCTGTACACTATGAAAATGGATTTTCTGCCTGTGCTGGGTTTCAGGCCTTGCATTACTATGGGTAGGGATGTATAAGATTGAAGAAACAAACAAAAATAACTAATCAGAATACAGACAATTTCTAATGTTTTGTTCTTTTGCAAGGAAAAAAAAAGTTTGAGAGAGAAAATACAGAAAATAGATGAGTTCTTGATACATTTAAGAGAAATTTTCCTAAATACAGAGCAACAGAAAGATTAAAAGTTATTTTAACAGGAATTTTTTTATTATAAAAGCTGTGGATTTTTTCTCTTTGAATTTAACCCCGATATATTTTGTAGCTACTTTCTTAAGCTATTGTGGAAACATATAAATTTATTTTGCAAAAGTCTGTATGTTAAAAATTGGATAAAGATTTCAGCAAGGTGGTTGTAGAATCAAACAAAAAATAAAATAACTGGTGTATGATTCAAATATCATATCAAAATATATCATAAAATATCCTTGTCCTTTGAATTTGTTCGTGCAAATACAACAGGACTTTGCAGTTCTCATTTTCTGAAAGTCACATCAAAAATGCCTTGTTCATTACATCTATTACAGGAAAATAATTACCATCAAATCAAAGCAAACTCTTTTACATTAAGGTCTGTACAAGTCAAAGTGGTAGACAATTGAGTTCATGTTAGTCTCATCCTTGATTTCTGAATAATTTCTTTGTGTCCTTAGCAGTTTTTCTGTTTTTTAGAATAGTTCTGTTCCTATGTGTGACTGTACCTTGTAACCCAACTTTTATACCCTGGGTGTTTTTCATGGGCAAGGAAAAAGTTTCAGCTGCTGTTATAACTGACAGCTGAGCAGTTTCTTCAATCTCTCTCCTTCAAGCTGTGTTCATTTTATTAAGAAATTGCCCAAGGAATGTCAGGTAAAAGTGAACAGATCTTCATTTATTCCTGCTTGTGGCTAGAGGCTCTCAGTTTCTGGTGCAGATATTTTACGAATTCCTGTAGTCTTTTATAATTATTGACCTTTCTTAAAAGAGCTGACAAAACCTTTAAAGTTACTTTCAGCATATTTTGAAGGGAGGAGCTATTTCAGAAAATGATACATTGCAAAATTTCCTTGACATATTTACCTTCTGTCTGTACTAGTCTAAATTAACCATGTTTGTCTTTAATAGCTACACTGTATAGCTTCTTTGCTGGAATTTGGCTACTGAAAGATGTCATTAGGCAAGCTTGATGGCCTCTTAACAGCTCACATATTCTGAAAATTCAGCTATGTTAGCTTTACAATATTGGTTTACATTATAAGAAGCTGCAGCCTACACCCAGCCAGCTGACACTGAGGACAGTTTTTGTAGAGCCTATCATATCTTCATGCATCTTCATCTCTGTGGTAAATCTTGTTTCTGTCGGATCTGAGTGTAAAGTACCCACATGGTACATAGGAAAAAATCTGTTCCTACAAATTACTTTGGTAATGTCAAAATACATTTGGCACTTTGTGATTCAGCTTATCTATTTTTAAAACATAGATAATGGCAAGGTATGCTAATCATTATTTTTTGCTCCTGGTGTGTTACTTACAATAATTCTACTAGATATGTATTTGAATATATCAGCTTTTCTGAGGAGTTCATGATCTAATAGATGTAAATTTGCTAAGATTTTTAAAGCATCTTAAAAGGTCATTTATTGAGATTAAATTAGTCCCCCCTCATGATACTCTACAGTAAACTACATTCTAATCAGTAGGAGATACAAATACAAACTAGATTGCAAATGGAATGCAGGTTAAAACTAGATTACAGAGGATAGGGATCTCATGTAGATTTTATTGATATGTATCAGGTGGCTTTTTAATAGCAACTATAAAAATTAAATGGCAATCCATATTTTCTTCTGGAAATTAAAGAATTCATACAGGGCTAATTTGGTTTTTTTGTTGGGCTTTTTTTGTTGGGCTTTTTTTTGGTTTTTCTTTGTTTTTGTTCTTTGTTTTTGTTTTGTTTTTTTATTCTGCCTTCTTGTTATTCTCTTTGATTTTCTATGTCTTTATGATTAGGTGTCATTCTCAAAGCAGATGGTAGCGCTGATGAGAAGCAATCTCCACTTACATTTATGCATTTTTTCTTTATTGTTCTTCTTCATACTGGTGGCATACTGCCCATATGTTGAACTTTATCAGTATCTGACCTTAAAATCTCAGAGGTGGTAGGATCAAAGAATAAATGTTTTTAAGGTGTGGATAAGAGCTACGAGAATGATGAGAGGTCAGAAGATTTACAAGTAAAGATTAATTGAGCCTGATATGTAGTATAGAGTTTAGCAGCATGAATTGAGTTTTGGAAAAAGGATCAAAGGGAGAATGTATAATCACCTCTGAAGGTTATAAACTGCAATGGCTGAATTGTGCAAGTCAGTAACAGACTCAATGCAGACAGTGCCAAGAATTATTTTCAGAGCTCAGGGTATAGAAAGAAAGAAGTTATCCTGTCTTTTAGGAAGAGAAGGCAAGTAGTTTGGTACCTTGGTATCAAATGATGATAAGGAGAACAACAAGTAGTTTTATGATTTATGGCAGACCTTTTGAACTGGCTAACTTGAATACAGACAACTCTTCTGCCACTCTCTTTTATGAGGCAGGCACAATCAGCCCCAAATACCAAAAAAATTTAACACTGAAAATTGTGGGTAAGTACCACTGCCAAATAGACTGACAATGGAAAAATAATTTCGATGAACTGATTTATTAGATCCTTTGGACCTGGTCATAACTGAGTCAAGGTGCAAATCTCAATTCAATGTGCTAGATTTTTTGTGCTGAAGTTTTATGTCAATGTTCAGGTTCAAAGCCTTTTCCATTCCTCCTATAAAACTATTAAAACACCATTCCTCTAACTATCCCCCCAAAATGTGAATTTTTCATCTTGAATTTGATTACTATTTGAACTGAACATTTCATCTTTCTTCACATTTTCTGAAGCCCTTGAAAGCCATCAAGACCAATTTTCTTCCACTTTCTGCCCTACAGCATGTTTCTACCTTGCAAAATATCATTTGTACACTGGAAAGAAAAAAAACAAAACACTGTCAGGATAGTGGTACAGTGAAACACATTGCTCAGAGAGGTTGTGGAGCATTATCGTGGGGAACCTGCTCTGGTTGACCCTACTTGGAGCAGAGAGCTTAGATGAGATGACCTCCAGAGTCTTCTTCCACCTTCATTTTGTGATTGTTTGAACTTAGGCTCCCCTAACTGAATAATGATTATAAACTTCTGCCATGTTTTATTACATATATATATATTTATTTATTTATTTATTTTCCTAAAGAACACTGCTTGTGATAAATCCTTTGGAATCCTTGCTTGAAAATGATTTTTAAAAAATTTTCTTTTCAATTCCAAAAGCTGCATATCTACTTTAAACCTTAATTCAACAGACCAATCTTCTAAAACCCTGCTGAATTGTAAAAAACCATAATTTTTAATTTTTCTGGCTAATTAGTTGGCCTGTTTTATTACTGCATTCTCTATAATAATTTGGTTTACACAATGGAATTGTTCTCGTGTGTTAAAGTTATAAAAGTAGTGCTTACTAATAGTTTTCTTGAAATAAAATAATCTTAAAATTCTTGAAATAAAAATAATCTTAAATAATTTATGTGATTTTAGTTGCTATCAAGTGCAGAAATAATTTTTGCAGTCAATCTCTAGTACTGGCATTTATTTTGGTAGAAAGAGAAGAAGTCTAATAAAAATGAAAGCCCAGTTTTCCCTAAATTGATGAGTTGTAGTGGCTTCCTTCAATCTAGCACACTAAAATGGTTCATTCCTGAAGAACTAGTTTAGCTGTTAAATCAAGGAATAAATGTTGCACACCTCAACCTGTCAAAGGAATTTAAATACTTCAAGGGAAAGTTGAAATAAAAATAGGTAGGCTGTTTTCAAATGCTGACAAACAGGAAAATCACTATATTAGGCTTGGGGTTTGCCTCCACTAAAACCCCCAAGTTTATCTTGGGTTGCAGCATTTTCAACAATCACTCTAATTATCTAATTGTGTGGATTGTGGATTATGAGGTGGTGACTGTGGTTTGGTTTTGTTGTTTTTCTCTTGATGGAAGTACATGGTTGGTCTCAGCATCTTCACAGCATCAGAAAATTTTGTGGCAATGTCTGTCTTTCTATCTAGAGGAGATGTTGCTGTTTTGAAAGTAGCTGTATCAAAGTTGTACACACATCAAGTTATAATCTAAGATGTCTGGTGGGATAAAAGACATTTTGCAAAGATGTGACCAAAATATAAATCTATCCATAATTCATTATCTGAAGTGTGTCTCTAATTCCATATGCATACCTTTCCAGGAATAAGGAGGAAACAACTGATAGTCATCCCTTCATCTGTCTAGAGGCAAGAGTCTGACATTTGTAATTTGCAATAATTTAAATTTAAAGCGTTAGGACAGCATCTGGATTAACTAATACAACATAGTTTTCTTCTAAGTAATGATGGCTCCTACCCAGATGAGAGGAAATATTAGATTTTATTAAGTCTTTTAAATTACTATTCAGAGTTTTATGTTTTATGTTTTTATTTTCCATGTCTTTTGTGAAATATTTTGGGTTTGAAAAGTGTTACAGAACTTCCATAGTATCTGATAAAGCATGTGAGTCTGCATGTTGTAATCCTATTGCAACCTTGTCTTGTATGCATATAAACTATTTTTCAGTATTGTAGGTGTTGAAGCTGTTTTAAGACATAATTTGGAAGACCATGTCTCATCTTGTCGCATAATCTTTCCTTTGTCACTGGAAAAGTGGAGACATCCTTCTCAAATATCTGAAGTCTAGGGATGCTGATGATAAAACTTGCATCATTCTACGTTCACCATGTGTATTCATTTCCCACAATAACATGTACTCTAAGAACATAAGTAATTCCTGTTTATTTACAAAGCAGTTGTTCATAGACTGCAAAATTTCTATGGGGAAGAAAACAAGCTCCCTTTCCCATATTCTTCTTTATTAATGTTTTTAAAAAAGGATTATTAGTCAATTTAATATGTCTGTGATATTTATTTGGATGAATAGACTGAACTAATTTTTCTTTTTAGTTGTTGAATATTGTGATTGGGCTTAAAAGAACTGGTTGTGAATTCCAGGTGATTGCTTGTACATATGACTTGTAAAATGTCTTGAGTCTCTGCCCCTAATAATCTCAAGCATTAATGAGAATATTTGTGATATTGTCTTTAAAAATCATACTCACATCTTGACTGACAAGGCTTGGAAAAAAAATATTTCTATCTGTGTATTTTTGCTCTCCTTGAAAGGTAGTTAGTGTCAGGGTTAGAGACTCACACAGAAAATAAAAGAGAGAAAAAGTTAATGGGTTCTTCTAATTAAAAATATTTCGTCTAGTATAAAATGGGATGACGTTTCATCTTAAATTTTTACTTAAGTTTTGGAAGAAAATAATTGAATTTTCAATTTATGGAAATTAAGAATCCATCAGGTTATGTCTCACTGTGTAACTCAGATTCTACTCCAAATTAATTCATGCTTGGAAGATGTGGATTCACCTGCTCAATTAAACACTGATTTTTTTTTTCACAAGCTGCAATAATAAAGAGCTCTTCATATAGGTCTTATTTATGTTTTGCTTCTGTGATTCTCTCTGCACACTTACAAAAGATGGATAAAATGTGATTACACAGAGTGGGTAAGTAATGCTTTGTTTTCAACACATCTCCACTTGTCTGAAATCAGATTGTTATCTTCTTCAATGTACTGGTTATTTGCAAATATTTGGTGTTTAAATTACAGTAATAATTCTTCTGTATTTCAGTAAGCAGCAACTTAATGTGGGTTTTTGAATTTTTAAATATGAAAGAAATTATTTTGTAAGTCTCTGACTTCAACTTCTGTTCTGATTAAATGCATAGGATGAATTGAAAATACTCCGCTGCAGATATTTACAGTCTACCAGTAATTTTTGAGAAAGATCTCTTCTTGTAATCCTTTTTACTAGACTATGTCCAGAGGAAAAAGAAAAAATGAAAAAGAAATTATCTGAGTTAAAAAGAAACCAAAAACAAACAAACCAATTGGGGGGTGAACACTGAAAATTCTTAAGGCACTAATATTTGCCTAACGTGAGTAATGATATTACATTGTATTAACTGTCAAGTGAGTACACAGATATAATTTGTTTCCCCTGAAGTACCTTGGTCTGCATTAAAGAAAAGTAAAAGTCTACGGTTGGTCTTGCTCACCGTGCCAAAAAAAATGTTCAGTCTCCTATACAGTGGATAAAATTATTTCAACAACCAAGGTTCAAGTCCTCCCTTGTGTTTGGTGAGGTACCTTCATCTGTTCCTGTCTTAGGCAGAAGAAATGAGGAGAAAAGTCTTTCTCAAAAGCCTGCCCTTCTTTATGGGAGGGAGCCATCTCTCAAAGAGCTGACACCGCTGAGTGTAGTTTCCATGAATGCTGCCCTACTGAGCAACAGGCTTGCGTCTGAGAATGATGATGACCTAGAGAATGGCCTTTGCTCTTCTTTAAACCTGCTTTTTCCAACACCAGGATCCCTGAGAATTTAGGTGTTCTTAGTGCTTTAAAGTAACATCCATTCAACATGCTGAAAGATTTCATTCCGTTCTGACTGAGTTAAGCAAATAGAAAAGTATACAAAACACTGGTCTTGGTGTTTTTGTTGGAAGAACAATATTTTATACAAATAATTGGAACCACTTGTTGTCCTGCTTTTGTTATTCAGTTTTTGAGAAAGCAAAGTAACAAAGCCAACCGCTGTAAATTCCTGATGTAGAAGGAAAGTAGTTAACTCTGGGAATATTTAGATTTTCTTTTGACTCAGTTTGCACTTTTCAACATTCAGTCAATTATGTTTTATGGTACAGTTAATTTCATTCTGCATTCCTTCCTAAGGAAATGTATAAATACCTTTCTTCATATTGACTGTGTTTACAGGAAATTAAAAAATTATCTTAAGGAATTTTGGAGAAGCAGTTTTAGAGGTCTTGCTGATGAGTGCAGAATAGAATTAAGCTAAGGGCTAGTGACAAAGAATATAAAAACTGACAGAATTAAGAAGTTAGATTGATCTTGGTTAAAATGGTTTAGCATTAATTGTCTTTTTCCAAGAACATGAACGCATTAACCTGTGTGGTCTGAAGACCTTAATCCCATCAGGATGTACATTGCTGGGTATGGTACACAAATGTATGATGGATGTAATTTGAGAATGTTCTTACAAAAGCCTTTTCTGTGTATGAGCATTACTTGTGTAGATTCTATACACACATATTTAATTACTTTTTAAAAAATATATAATACTCTAACAATTTTGGATTATGTGTTTTGAAAGCTACAAGCTCTCACCTAATGGCCCTGGCATGTATTTTTATTCTACAGATATGAAGTGTATCAAGATACACTGTCCCTGATAAAAATATGTCTTCTCAGGATGTCAAAACTGCACATCCACTATTATCTTCCCAAGGAGAAAAAAGCCATGAGTTTTCTGTTGCTAAGGAAGGCTTCAATACATAGTCTAGTATCTTATGTGGTCTTCATTACTGTAGTATCGTAGTGTTCTCAAAACAGATGGGGAAACGTACATGAAATTAAATTCAAAATTACACAGGAAGTCAGTAGCAGACTTAGAAACATAAATGAGTCTCTCAGTTTGTTTAATAGAAAATTATCCATTCATTGTAAGAAAGATGCATTATCTGAAGTAAGAAACTTGTGCATAAATTTTTCAGAAATCATAACAAGCTGTTGATATATGGGAAAATGAAGGGCTCATAATTATCAAGGGTTCCCTGGTTGAGGATTAGGTCATTGTTGTTCTCTTGAAGCAACCTTTTCAAATTCTTCTAAAAATTATTAACTAAGAAAAAACTCCTCCTTGCTGATTTCTTTTTTTTTTTTTTACAAATATGGATTTTTTCGATCAAACCCTGAAATTTTCCATCCCCTAAGCCTTCTGTTTCTTAAAACTGGTTCTGAAAGCTGTGTTTAGTATTTAACTGCATGATGTAGGCTGGTGTTTCATTATATACTGGAAGGTTCTCATGCTTTTCAGCATTCTTCCTTTTTTTTCCCCCCCTATGGTCAGAGTTAATGCAGGTCTTGATTTGTAATAACAGATGTAAAACCACAATTTTAATTACCCATCTGTATCCTCATTTTCATTTCTCCTTTATCTTTAGGCTATACTGTCTTATACACTGTGATGATGATTTCTTTTATGGAATCTTTTACCTTCAGAGTCTCCTAAAAAGCTTTGCATACACTTGGACTGGAGATGTGCTGGCGCTGCAATGGGGATGCTGCTGGATCCTGCAGAAGTAGGGAGGCATATCCCAGGAATTGGATTTTATGGATCAAATCTAGTACAAAAAGGTAGTTATATTCTGCAGCAAAAATGCTATTAGGGCAAACACTTCTGGCTTTAAGGTATCAAATCTTTAATCAGCATAAAACACTGCCCCTTTGGACCGCAAATAATTGAAGCTATTTATCATGTGCTTAGCGGTTAAATGAACTATTTCTGTGCTGGGATATTACAGCTGTTTCTTAACACTGAACAATGTTTCACAACAGTTTAAGTGAGGAAACAGAGAACAACCTGCTGAAAATGGAGGTAATTTCCTCAGACTATGATTAGTGCTGAAGACTTTAGAACCAATGATGGCCAGATTCTCTTCAAAGGCATGCCATTTCTTTCTGTGGTTAGCGATGAACCTGTAATGAAGGGGTTGTTTTCATCAGAGGTTTTACATGCCAAGCTTAGATGCTGGCTTAGATTGTTTCTCTGAAAAAAGGATTCCATCCTGGCTAATAGGTTGCTGATACTGCATTCAGAAATACCCCGTGTTTTTTGTGATATTTCTATCCAGATGCAGCTAGTCCTGCTCTAGCATTATTTTGTGATCAGAGCCTGAGACTGTATTGCAATATTATTACAGCAGGCTGCAGTAAATGTAGCATATTGTTTTTAAAAATTATTTAGATTTTAAGTTGCAGTGCAAGCTTAGGATACTATTATAGCATATCTAATTATCTTTTTTTTCCCCTTCTCTTTCTGTTTAAGACATTGACTTATTAATTTGGATAATCTGCATGTCAGTTAAACTTCCAGTGGCATATTTCTTTGCTTTTATAGATCTTGGTGTATATATGCTTGAATGACAGGGTTTCCTGGATTAATTTTTGGCACCAAAGTTTTATCCTGTATCCAGTTCTGATGTTTAATCCAATATGATAATGGTTTTTTACAAAGCATGGAGACTTGTGTGTTAGTGGGCAGCAATAGGCACTTCAGAATTTGGAAGCTGTTTCTAGAATCTCCACCTTGTGTTGTCTAAAATGGAAATTACTTTATTAAAAATAACTTGATTCGCCTCAGTGCACCTGTTTCTATGCAACAGCAAAGGCACCTGTGTCCTATTAATACTTACATTATGCAGCACATTTGGAAATGTTATAACTCAGGTGGATTATCCTCCTGGGAACCACATACATTGCTCCTGCCTCAGCTCTTTCTTTATCTATATGTCAAGTTGTTAAATGATTTTTGGGTTACTTCAATGTGTTTTCAGCTTGAATTCTTAAAACGTGATACTCAAGCAAGTAAGAAGAAACTTATTTCAGATGGCTGGTAGCAGATCTCCATGTTTTCTATATTCTAGTTGTCCAATAATTATTTTGAATCCATCCATTCTTTTGTACTGCCATTTAAAAAGATAGGTACATAGCTGGTAGGTCGTCTACATTTGCTTGTCTCTATCTCTGTTGTTCAGCTAGAAATAAGAATGTCTCTCATGCTGCTCCTTGTCTAGGTCAATTATTTTTGTTATAATATCAAAGGTTTTGGAAATGCGTTTAAGAGGATTTGCTGTTTTGTTATTGTACAAATATTAATTTAATTTTTAAATTAATGTATGACAACTGTAACTCAAGCTTCAGGTGACTCCCATAGAAAAGATGAGCAAAAAATTCACTTATTTTGCCCAGAATCTTATTCAACTAGCTCTAATGCCACTAATGTAAATTGGCATCAAGGCTGTGGAAATAGGTTCCATATTACTTGTTAGTAAAATATGATGGGAAACTTTTTGTTTTCTGCTGTGGCATCACTATATATGGCTAGAAGTAGTATACTAGTTACTTCTCATATTTAGTGTGTGTAGTATGTTATGAAACTCAGTGGTGATCATCCAAGATCTTTATTTCCACTGATTTAGAATAACACCTTTCCTGAAGCTACTTCATAGTTTTTCTTAATTCAGTATTTTAAAAGATAATAACTCTTACTAAATAGGTTTTTGCTGTGTTATACAGTAAGGAAACCTACTCTGAGTAGTATATCAGTCATTCAGGATGAGTGGGACTCTATTGAAAGAGACCTGAAGTAGGAGGCAAGAGACAAGAGGCTACCTCAATCTTCAAAAATAAGATGAAGATAGTAACTAATTCCTGATATATATTTATCTAGCCTGTACTTAAAACCATCACCTAGACTTCATAGGATCCCTTGCTTAACAGCTAGGTCATATGAAATCTCATAGAACCTGATTCTCTTTTTTAAAAACATGTTTGGGCCTTTTTCTGATCATAGTTTTTATTATCTTCCTGTCTTCTAACAACATATTAAGTTAATGAAAGTTTGAGCTGCTAATGTCCTTGAGAAGATGTGATTGTTGTCTATTCACAGTGCCTTCATTGTATTTATTTGGTCCTAAACATAAATTATAAATATTATATCCATATAGACATGCTTTTTATTCTGGTGTCTTAGGTGGGAGGAGCACGGTAACTAGAATCTTTTCCTCTCTTTGAATTAAAAAAAAAAAAAAAAAAAAAAAAAAAGAAAAAAAAAAAGGCTGACATAAAATGTATGAAAAAAGTATGGCTTATGATATAAATCTTGTACCAGTAGTTTTAGGACTATAGTAATCTTTAGTCAGTGAGTGCAGTTCGTAAGGAATTTTTACCCACTATGAGTAGTAAGGACTTTGTTGGTTGGTTGTTTTTTGAGTCCCATTCTAGAGCCTGGAGCAGTCTCTGGTGTCACACAGTGAAATGCTTGTAAGAGGTTGTAAGTGATTGTTGGGAGAACTGTGTAAAATAGGGGAACTAATGTGAAAGATCTGTTATATATCTGTCATAGCTCCAATAAAAATTCTGTTCATGTAGTGTTCTTCCAAACAGGCTTTTCAGGAGCTTTTAAATTAATTAATGTCCTGTCATCTCTTTAAATGGTTCTTACATGTTTTAGTTCATTGGAAAGCTTGTGAGACATTCTGTTTGCATTCTGGCTAAAGAAAATTATATCAGTCTCCAGGGCAGCCAGTTTAAATAGCATTACATATTAACCACCACTACTTTTTTTTTCTTGTAGAAATCAAGCTTATTAATTATTTTCTTTTTATTTTTATTTATTTGAAAAATACATTTTCACCTACTTGCTCTTTGCTCTGTGTGAAGTGGAAGCTGATAGTGTCTCTGTAGTGCAGATGCCTTCATTTCTCAGAGCGTTTCGAGATCCAGATTCCAAGTACTACATGGAACAAATAATTTTTTCTCTTTTTCTGATGCTTTCCTAGATGAGTCCCTTGTCAAATCCTGACAATTTGTGAAGATTGTACATTTTGGTAGAAGGTACAGCTCTGTTCTCATGGGATTGAAAACGAGTATGACAACTGCAGCATATGATGTACGAAGTGGTTGTGTTACTCTGTTAATGATTCGTCATATCCATGTTTCTGATGAGTCTTATGTTTCTGCTAGAAGCAGAGAAATCATGCCCATAATTGAAAAAGTATGAAGTTAATTTTGATTAAATATCTCTTTTGAGATAAAATAATATTTAAGAAAGGATCATGGTTTGTTTGTAGAATAAATCTCTTTAAAAGACTAAAGGACTGTTGTAATTGCCAACATACAAACATGCAGTGGGTTAGGAATATGATTTGTAAATGGACCAAGGCAATACTGTGGATACAGAATTTTAAAATCTCAGTAATGTGTTCTTATGTACAGTTTCCAAACCAGAAAATTTGTCTTACTGTTTACATGTACATTCATACATGAGATTCCTTCAGGACTGGTCTTCGTGAGTGAATCAGTGACAATGACCATGTGAAACTAACAATTTTAATGTTGATTACTAGTCTTCCTTTGAAATTTGTCGTGAGACCCATTCCTAGCAAGTGTTCAAATATTTAAATATAGAAGTCTTTTTATCGAGATAAGGATTAACTAAAAGATTACAATCACATTTACTGTCTTTTGGTTTTGGTTTTGGCATGTTGTGGGCTTTTTTTTCCTGTGGTCCTATATTTGGCTAAACTAGAACTGAAAGCTTGAGGTTTTCACTACTAGAGACAACTCTTCCAATTTTTTATTTTGTTGTTTAGGATTCTTGTCATATCATACCATGCTGATTCAAGTTCTGTAGCACATCACAGCATTTTAAATTGACATTTGGTTCTGCCATATGTCATTCTGTGTTGTGGCACATCAGAGTAACATCATGTTTTATCAAGTTTATCAATACTTAATTTATCCTTAATATAGTTTCATCTACTCCATCTATTCATTTGACTTTATGCTCTTAGTCACTAAATACCAGAGCACAGACATGTGGTTTCTCCTGGAAGATGCTATTTTGATGCTGTAGTTTAGGAGTAGTTTTGCAGTGGTTTAGCCGAAAGGTAATTCTGTTGCATTATAGCATTTCTCAGATAAAATTACAAATATGTTGATTTGGAGATTTTACCATCAAGCTATGGGGATTTATCTAGAAGATTGAAGGACTAAGGCTTGAATGTGTGAACTAAAAGAGTGATTTCTTTTGTTTAGTTAGTTTCTCACTGTCTGTGTTGCATTTATCTAGGCAGTATTACCTAATTATAAGATTCGGGCTGTTTCTGTCCATTTGGATTCTAATAAAGTCAGGGCAGGGAATCAGAATATAATTCTTCAAGAAAAGTAAAGAGGCATGACTGGTTAACAATGTCTGTACTCCTGTTATGTCATGCAACACAGCAAAACAGTTTTCAGAAAATGCATTGCTGAATAAAGTTAAGGGGACCACCTAGACAACAATTAGATAGAACAATGTCCTGGGGAGATTATTTTTTAGTAATATCACAATATTTTTTCTTTAATTTAAAAGAAAAAAAATGCATTTCAAAGTGGTTCATTAGGATCTGTGTATAGGAAACACCATTTCTGGTCTGCAGTGATTTGCCCATTTAATCATGCTGTACAAAACACTAAGCATAACAGCTTAAATAAGATGGAAAGACAAGTCCATGGAAAAGGGGTTGATTTTGCACATAAGTATCTGGAGGTTGGTTGTTCACTATGTTTTACTGCTGCCTTGCCCACAACAAGTCATAATAAAACAAAAATGAAATCTTGACAATAATTGAAGTTTTTTATTGAAAACCAAATTATATTGAAAATGAGATGTAAATGCATAGAAGGAGGAATATATAAAAGGACAGGAATTTTAACTTCTGTAATTATTATTGTCACCTCTAGGAATGCCATGAATTAATTTCTTCTGCTGTGCCTTTCATTCACTCTTGCATAGAATGATATTCTGACTGAATGTTATGGATTTTGGAGGTAGCTCAGTGCTTCCTTAGAAAAATAAAGTTAGGAAATTCTTCTGCCTTATCTGTGTTTTCCACTTAAGGTAACCTTCTAAAATATATATATGTACGTGTCCTTTGAAATGACTTATGAAAAAGGATGTTTTACAAATACCGAGTGAATATATAATTGTTGCAGGAGCCTGATTTTTTATCATTATGCATTATAGTCTTTCTGTGATCTATTGGTCACTAAAAACATAATCTAAAGCCCATTGAAGTGCATGGAAGTCTTTTTCCATTTGTTTTTCCTCTCAGGTTACAGTCACTTGTGTATGGAAATCAATGAGATTTTTTATGTGTGTGGTAAAAACCTAGTGACTAAAATATTTTACCTACTGATAGGGGTTCTTTCTCTGAATATTTATATCTAGATTTTGATCTATGTGGATCTTAGTAGATGTTAAATCTCTAGTTTCCTCCATTGAAACTGCCCTACCTGCATCTTCTTTCTCCACTCCAAAGAAAAAGCCGTAACAATAAGGTCAGTTGTAGATAGTCTTAAATTCTGTTTATATTATAAACTCGTATTTATTCCTGGAAAGGGTCATAGTTGGGAATATTTTGTATGAAAGTGGTGGTTCAGAGACCAGAATGGAAGTGTATCAACAGACAATAAATCCTTTCTAATAATTTTTCATCCCTCATTGTATCTGTCATGTAGGTATTCATTTAATATTTGTGAATTTAATTATTCATTAACAGAAACTTGTTAATGGTTTTTAGGTGACTTAGGAGCCTAATTCTCATAATCATAAATTCATTACATAAGTAGAAACCAGAAACCCATTGAAAACCAATTAATTTTGGGTGTGTGAGTGCCATTACCACTACAGAAAACAAAGGTTATGCTTCTAAATAATTTAGGCACTTGAATATTTTTATGCTATATCATTGCTAAAAAACAGACACAAAATCTTCTGGTATTACTTCTTAAACATTGATAAAGATATAGGTGTATTTTTTTTTAACACTTGGTATGAACGAAACAGCTGTTCTACTCAGAAAATTTTAGGTCCAACAGGCATAAAGAGTTGAGTAAATTCCAATGTTCCAGTTGAAGGTACTTCATGGTAAGAAGGCTCTGATTGTATTGAGACCTCCAAGCCTAAAAAGCCTTAGGCAGCTTTCCTAAAATGGGGCTGACTAATGGTGAATTCTGTTTACAAGTAAGAGAAGGGAACATAGCAAAGAGGAGTAAACTACTAAAGAAGCTCCTGGACTTGCCTGCACATAAATTCCTTCCAGTTTTAATACTGATTTGATTAGTAGTGTGTTTGCAGGAAGCTTGCATGTTGCTCTTGTGACTTCTATTCTTGGATTTCCTAGTGGTAAAGTTCCAGATCTCACCGACATCAAACAGCATGAATGAACATCTGCTGCCCTCATAAACTTTCATTAGATATCCCCCCTGATGCCTCTGAGTGCAAGCCTGAGTATGGCCTTGGAGATGTATTATATGGGGCAGATGGCCAAATTAAAATTATTTACTTATACAGCACAGATACAGTATTAAATCTCCATAAATCAGTCCAAAAAAAGTACATATTACAGAGGAGGGGGAAGAGAACTGTGGCTTGATGTATAAAAATATGATATTGAATTAGCTTATTAAAAAAAAATTCCTTAAGTGGGAAAATCTGAGAGTGGAAAACTTTAATACTAGTGTCCTAAAATAAGGAGTCTTATCTGCTACTTTTTGCATAAATGGAAGACATGTATTTTGCTGGCAACTCTATATGCATCACAATATATAGTGAATTTATATATGTACATATATCCAGAGTGTGTGTGAATTGCAACATATGGGCTACATGCAATGATGGAAGAATTTAAAAAAACAACTGTGTATGTTTAAATGTTTTGTTCTTGAGGGCTTTTGCTTTCAGAAGTAAATCTGCTTCCCTCAGTCATAAATATAGCAAGTAAATTTTAAAAACAATTTTAAATCTTAATAAGAGTAATAAGATGACATAGAGCCCATTATTGAACATGGAAATTAAAATACCTTATAAGTGATATTCTTAACTAATTCTTTTTATGCAAAAGTTATATGGGTGGACACAAAGTATTTCCTTAATTAGCTATATATTACTTTGATCCACTTATAGGAGTTACTATAAGTTTAACCAAAAAAATGTTTTCAGAAAAGGTCTTTCACAACTAATGTTAAGGGAGGCTTTTTCCTGAGAATAAATGATGAAATTTTTATCTTCTTTTGCGTTTTAGAATTTGAGATATATATAATAGATGGGCAGGGAAGATTGCCATTGATTTTTTAAATTTAAATCCATATATTGTGAAATGGGATAAATATCAATGCATATGATGTAGTATTTGATATCTATACTATGTAGCTTTATATTGTATTATCTGGAAATGTTAGAGAGTTGCAGTATATTTAACAAAGAGATTATTGGCAGAATATATATATATATCTTTGTTTATCTTCTTTCTAAGCTTCTAGTCTAGTAAGAAGAAAGGTGAGGGCAGGATGACCCTCAATGACAGGCTGCTGAAGGATCCTATTGAATCTGTACTGGGTTTGACAGCATCTCAAATGAACAAATTCAGATGGTCTAGGAATATGAACCTATTTGAAATTAATCCAGTTGTGATCTGCAAATGTCACAGATTTCAGTGTTTGTTCAGCTTGCTAATAACAAAAGTGTACTTGGAACAAGACACAGAATAGCATACAGATATTCCAGAACTTAGTCCATGCTTCTCTAGCTAATAATCAAATACTGCCTTTTGGAAAGCAAATAAATCAGCTCCTCAGAGAAACGTCATCTTTTCTGTTTCACAAAGTACTTGCCCTGACTAAAACTCCACATGAAACTGTTTAATGTTCGTAGACAACAGTCACTCTACTTAGAGAGAAAGTCTGTAATTCTTATGCAAAAAATCCTCCCACTCCAGAGTGGTTTACTGTGTCATTTCAGAAATCTGTCTCTAGTCTATGTATTTTAATGTCAATAGAATATGCTTCTGTTTTTTATCCCTAAACATTTTGGCAAACATGAAAGTGATCAGTTGACCGTCTGATAGACTCAGTCAAGTTGCCTGTCAGACTTCTCAAGTTGCTGACTCCATCTGGTATGAAGTCAGGAAAACTGACTGAAAAGAAGTTCTAATTTTATTTTTTGACTCTGTAACCTTTTCAGTGAGTTCAACCCATGAATTCAAACCAGCCATAAGAAAGGCCAGGTAATTACTTTGTGATAAGAAGAGCAGCACTGAAGGATTTGCCTGGGGCTCAGAACACTGATTGTTGGATAAAACTCAGCGAAGTCCATGGCCCCAAAGGACTGCCGAGGCTGGATCTGCTCTAGGCTAATATGCTTAGAGGAAAGGTCAGGCAGTTGTGGAAGCCTGAACAGCAGACTGCCTCAGCTCTGTGGCTGGCAGCGTTCAGGAACTGAGCGGGGAGCACAAAGGGATTGATTTAAATGAGTTAACTGATTCCTCTTTTCTTTAGACCCACATTCACTGGACATGTGAATTTGTACTCTCACTGCAAACCACTGGAGCTCTAATGAGAGCCTCCTGCATAATTGGAATACTGGATATCTCAGACCCTGGGTCTAAAAGTTTGCCCCCATCCTTATTTCATGCAGTTTCATTATAAGGAGTGTTTGGAGCAGGAAGAAAATTTTTTTTTCTCTTCCAGATGTCAGGTTATTTCTAGGAAAATAGTATTCTTGGTTACATCCTATTACATATTGGTCTCCCACCTGATATGAGTGGCTAATAGTTTCTATTGGCAACCACTGAAAAATCAGAAAAGCTTTTTAGCTTTGATTTATGAGAGAAACCAGAATAATACTGGGAAAGAACATAGTAGAGGTTTCACTTTCAGTAATTCTCATCTCTGCCTCATTTCATTTGAGTGCAGTTAGGAACACAGCCAGGTACCTTCAGCATGGCCACAGCCTTCAATCTGTGCTTCCACAAGCAGTGATTACACATGAAAGCATGGAGGACTGCTGGGATTCCTCTTAAACTTGTAAATACAGTAGCTTTCATTTACTTTAACATCCTGCTTTTAAGATTGTGTAAGAAGGATAGACTAATTAGTAACACTGCCAAAAGTAGGTTGTCTTTTAAAACTTCTCTACCTAATAAACTTCCTTTGTTACCAGTGTTGGTTTTGTTTTATTGTTGGATTTTTTTTGTTTGTTTGTTTTTTTCTAAGAAGTAGAATATACTTATTTTAAAACTGCTGCAAGATATAAGCATTTTTCACCTGGGAATAAAATTGGCTTCTAAATAAAATTAATCTTTTGACTAGAATCCTCTTATAGTCTGAAACTGTATTTATCTTCTTAACCCTCTCAATCATACATTTAAATATGAATTGTGCAGCTAGCCATTACAGATTGTCTGGTTGTTTGTCTGCTTGTCAGGGTAATTCTACGAGATTTTCAGTATGCTATTTGAATATGGCAGTGGGTCAGGGTTTTCTATTAGAACTTTTTAAAATTCCACTCCAATCATAAAAGCATTCTTCTTGAAAGAAAAAAAAAGGAAAAGAAAAAGGAATCTATGTACCACTATTTTCCTATCAGCAATCTCAGTGTTTTCAACCATTTCTGTATCTTGCATTATTGTTCTTCTCTATGTCCTCTTTTTTTATCTGAATCATAGGAGATATTTTAAAACCTACCAGAGTGGAAAACTACAAACTAAAGAAAACTTCCTTCTCTACTGAAATAACTGAGTCAGAAGGAATCCCTGTCACTGGCTTCTTTCCTGAATTGTCTAAATAGCAGACATTTCTCAAAACAATTTGGAAACCATGAAGTTGAGATCTCCATCTATTTTGATGTAAATTGCTAAACAGTCACCAGCAGGTAGTAATTTAGTTTCTAACCTGACTAGTGGTTGTGAATGTAACCAGGAAAACACCTTCAAATATGTTAACTAAATTAATGTTTCTATTTCACATCTATTGTCAGTCCCACTCTGGCTTTACTTCTTGATTAAGTTTTGAAGAATTAAATGCTTATGGTAGTTTTTTGTTATTTATCTGTCTTTAATTAAAGAATAAATTGTAGCTTCTGTTGCCAATTAAAATAATAACTTCAGTGTGACAAATAAAAAAACTCGTTAGTCCCTATGAAGTTTTCTGAGTGGAAATAAAGGTGGAATATGCATAAATCCTATAAAGCTTCCACATATTAATCAAAATTGTAGTTTTACTACTACCATCTCAACATGGAGCTCTGACAGCTACTTACTGGACCTACTGGAAAGATATTGTTCGTATTCAATTTAGGAAAGAAATTTAAGTAATAATTTTTGTATAAAAATAATATGGGATAATGGCAATGATATTCAGCAAAAGATTTTTTATCTAATTGGAATATCATTATTTGTGTTTTAAGTACATACATATATATATACATACAAACATACATATATATATATATGTATGTATATATATATATATTTTTTTTTTTTTTTTCCTCAGTGTAAATGTTGGAGCTTCACTTAAATTTCAAACCTTAGTCTCATTGCCTTTCCCTGACTCAGATAACTTGCAATACATTTGTTTGGGGAATCTGTAGATGACCTAAAATGCTGGTTTTCTTCTGGGTAAATAATGGGAATATGGGGGCAAGCAGAATTGCGCTGCTATGCTTCCAGTGATTGGAGGTCTTTACAATGATTGGAGGTTGTCACAAAATTCATTGATTTTGTTTGCTTTGGTGTGACCATGGATTTGCTTATATATCAGTAGATGGAGTGAAGTGACAAGATGAGTCTTCGAAATTGAAATAGCAGATCAGATAGGTTGTAGCTGTATGTTCATGGGAGATATTACTGCCAGAGTAGAACATGTGACTGCTCTCTTCTCTGTGAGGTACCATAGTGTATCTATAGGGAAAAAAACAAACAGGAGGAAAAGTGCCTTGTGTAAAATATGAACATGGCCAGAAGTGCTCTCAAAATAACAGAGCTGTAACCAAAATAACTGAGAGCATAGTTTCTCTTCTGTTGTCACCTCTAGGTTAGAGTATAGAGATCATTAGTAGTATTTTCTGATAGTGTCTTTGTGCAGGTACTTGCTGGCTCTGGTGCTCATGCATACACAGCAGAGGTTTTAAAAAGCACTCTGGTGCTTTGAAATGACTTCTCGGAATGAGTGTCTGTGACAGTGCTAAATGTTTCCTAGCAGAGGAGTGCCATAGGCACTTTTAATAGAATTTAGAAGCTGATAGAAAGAGGCAAACTGTATGCTGAAATCCTGCTGTCTATCTGCAGCACAAGTCTAGCAGACAGGAACAGCAAAACCTTCTGACATTCAGTAAACCCTATGAGAGGTCTCCAGAGGGATTGCTTCTAGGAGTTGAACCATAACCTTTTTCTCTATGAGAGTCACAGTCTGTGTCTCGCTGCAAAAAATGCTGGCCAGTGCTCTAAACTTGATGTTGCCTATGTCATTGGCATCTTTTCCTTCAGAGGTAAGAGAAACATGCTAATCTATTTCATGTAGACAATAAAGACTGTCTTTGGCTGGGATGGATGGAGTGTTTCCTCCCACTGGCTTAATAGTAGAGGGTTTTCTATAGTGTTGTCACTACAGCAGTGCATATAATATACCCTCATCTATGAAACCATAATTGTTGGCCTGACAGTCGCTACTGTAACTTGCTTGGGAAAAAAAGTATTTGTGATTATGTGATTCTGAGGGGAAAAGTGAGTGCTGTCCTATTTGCTACAGGTGACTTCTAAGCAAATAATAGAATAACATATAGGTCTTTGTCTGCAAGTAGGTTTCAGCTCCCTGAAATTTTGTTAAAGGTATTGGGAGTGTTCCAGGAATAATTTTTCTGGATTTTTTAAAAATTAAATTCTGCGCTGCTGTACGGAGAATAATCAGCAGTCTTTATCAAATACTACAGGTGAGGTTTTTTCAAATGTGGGCTTTTGAAATTTTGAAAATATGGCTGGCCTTGTTTTACTGAAATTTTCTGCTCCTGAAAATGAAGAAAGTTGTATTTTTCCAGACTGCACTGTTGAGTACAAAATTAAGTATTTTGATGAAGAAAGTCAGGATATTATTCATATTACTTATCCATAACAAAGATGCATCCAGAAAGTTACTTTTCAGTGAAAACCAAAATAGTTTTATGTTATCTGCAAAGTTAATGTAGCAGTGTCTGAGAAATAATTTCTCTGTTCATGTGGTACAGCCACTGACCCTGGAAATCTGGGAGGATCCTTCTCTCTGAGGCATTATTATTCATTAGAATAGAATATTATTTAGAATTCATAAAAATGGAATATTTTACATTAAATGTTGCAATTGAAAAAAAAATGACACCCATAACAATTTGGGTAATCCTAATGGTGCTGCTTGAATCAAGACAGTCTATGAGACCACATGATTCAACTTCCTATATACTTAGAATACTTTTCAGTAAAATTGGAAAGCTTTAGTATTGGCCCATCTAGAGAGCTCTCAGGACTTCAGGAACAAGAATTAACAACTCTTCCTAAATGTAGTAGTCTACCTTCCTTTCTACTCTGGTGTAACTTGGAATTATTGAAAGTGGAGCAGCTGGATATCGAAATAACCCATGTAGTCTAAATGTCCATGTACCAGTTGGTATTTACTTCTGCTTTAAGCCACACACTACTCAGCTAAAAGTTTTTACCTATACATTCTGCTGTTTTCATTGTAAGGATTGGGAACATTTGCAGTCTCTTCTGTTCACTTCAGAGTCAGTAACTTTATCAGCTCTACGTATGCCAAACACTGCTCTGCAGCATCTGGCTGTTAAGCTGTTTAATCTCCCTGGGAGAATTTTGGTCTAAACCCATGACTAAGAATCATATAGAGATATGTCCAAGGCAGATGCCTTTCAACTCGTGTAACATTTGATATGGATATGTACAATAAAGTCAGTCTACTTTTCAGAACTCTCCAAGTAATTTGGGCTCTCCTGAGCCCAAGGAGAGTTCGAAAACATCACTTATTTCTGTGTTGCATCTTGAGATCTTCAAGACACAAGATTTATGACATCATTTTTTCTTCATATTGAGTCTTGCTGCTTCAATGCTTGTAGTTGTTGCAACCAAAACTATGCATATGTCTTGAAAGAATAGTTAAAAGCAGTAACAAAAAGCTGTATATATACATGTGTATATATATATATACACATATATACATCTTTACGTATATATACATATATATATATATATATACATATACTTGGCTAAATACACTGAATAGATTTCCAATAAGAAACAATATGAACATTGGAAAAAAACAGGCAATAGCTGTTATTGCTGTTGTCTGTCTAATGTTAGTTCTCAGAAAAAAAACAGACATTAAAGCAGAAACATTAACCTCATTTCTAGACTGAAATATTTCCCTTTGCCATATTAGAATATTTTTTGTTCTCTTAGCTTTGTTACAAGGGGCTTCTACCTCTTTGAAAAATGCATAACTGTTTGGGAATGACATGAAAATGTATCTATTCTATGCTTAAAACAATGGTAGAACTTAATTGGTGGGTAAATTATTACTTTTTCATATATATAAAATGTGAGTTGTGTGTGGGTAAAATGTGGGTAAAAATATATTTGAAATATGTGTGGCTTTCGATTAAATTACACAATGCTGTATGATTCCAATATATTCTTTTCCTTATATACTAAAGATTTGAGTCCTGTGGCTCTTCTTACTCAACTAATATAGATAAGGTACACAGACTTACGTTTCTTGAAGGTGTAAAAATCAAGGACAAATGCTAAAAATAGCAAATATTAACCATTACACTCTATCTTATTTTTCTTATCAAGCATGTTGGAGTGAGGAAAAAAAACCTAGTCTAGTACAGATTTTGCTGGAATATAACTATCCAAAATGGTAATGTGACCATGCAATGAAGCTTAACACCTTTTCTTGTAGAAAGTACTACAGTTTGAAGAGCATCTTTTTGTTAGTAAGTACTTCTACTACTGGGACACAGATCAAGCAGGCAAAAATATTTTACTGCAAAAATATTCTTTTGTTACAGCACATTACAAAATATCCATTACTTTGAAAACTATTTGGTTGTTGTATCATTCCATTTCATGGCAGGGGGATGTGCACAACACAGAAAAAGTTTCTGTGGTACCAAAAAAATTTTTAATAGAATTTTCACCTTGGAAGTGGTCAGACCACATATTATATAAGTGTTGAATGATAATCAAAAGTTGTTATTTTTGTGTAAATATTATTCTTCCATTTATTTAAACAGAGAACATTTTTCCTATCTCAGTTTATCATGTTAGACATTCAGTTATTTGTCTTCATCATGTCATTGCTAGTTCATGTATCCACTCCTCATGACCATTCTTAACTCTTAAAACGAGCAAAGGTGAAGAGAAAGAATGAACAAGGAACTCTTACTCCTTTATACAACAGCTTTTTGATGGGCTATTTGAGGCTTTTTTTTTTGCTTTTTTAACATTGTGTGTTCTGCCAAGAGCTTTGGAGAAAACAAACCTTTTCAATACTCTTGTAAAATAACAAGGTGATGTATATTTTTTGTTACAGTCACCAGCATTTGAAGGAAAATTACCTCAAAATAATTGTTATATTGGTTGTTTTTTATCCTATTTATTGGGGATGCTGTAAACATTTTTAATCCACTGAATGCCAGCTAAAGTCAAAGCAGTCTGTCTTTTTTTTCTCATTTTATTTATATCTGTGATTTTTTTCTTAGTTGTTTTATTATTATATTTATTATCAGCCATAATAGATGTTACAGATTTGTGCTGAGGTTTTCAGTACGAGTCTTACGAGGCTCATGCTAATGCTGTCTAGACTGTTTCTATTTAAATTGTGAGAATGTGACCTACTTTCATCTCTGTCACTGCATCTGTGGATTCTCCTATTCATGTCATATTAATTCATCCAAGTTTAATGATTGTCCTGCCTCATTAGCTGGGCTTACAGGACACATATGGGAGACCTCAGCCAGGCCAAAACCTCATTTCTCTGTCATGCCGAGAACGTGTCACTGTGTTTATCATGCCCTTTGTGACCCGAGGATCCCAAGGAAATATGCCTAGTGGTTATTATTAATGGTTGCTGAGATAGCTTTCACAAAGTTTAGCAAAATCACTTCACGATGTTCTGTACTTTAATGATTGATGAGTAATGTTCACTCTTATGCATGCAGATGCAGCATGCAACAAGAATGGAGTTTTAATGCTGACTCATTTTTTCTTTGAGTGCTGAATAGAAAAAAATACCTTCTACTTTTAATCTGTCTCTTGATGCTACATTTCATTACAGCTTTTGCCTCAATTTGATGCCAGGTTTTTTGCCTTTATAAATGTAGAAATTTCTTGAATCTCTTCCACTGCTATTTGCTGTTTTCCTTGCTATTCATCAGCTAATTAGTAAAATAGAAAGCATGTCAACATAATTCACAAAAGTGACTTTAGTGGACATAAGATATTTCAGGTAGCTGTTCATGAAGGCAACTGGATTTGTCTATTCAATATTTAGATCCTCTGGAATATTTCAGCAATTTTGTAGTGAAATTGCCTCAAACTCTTCTTAAAACAATGCAGTTTCAGTTCTATTATTTTCATAAGCAGTACTGCTCTAAATATTAATCTCCTTATGGTGTGGAACATAATATTTCTTAATAACAGAATAAAATTAAAATGCCTCAAGTTAACCAGTTAATAGATTAAGTTAAAATAATGAAATTTTATTGACAACTTGATTTTTCTGCCCCCCCAAGCTTATCACTGCTTATTTTGCCTACTTAGGTGTGGTTTTCAAGGGGTTGAAGAGTGAAATTATTGCATGTTGTGTGGTAAATTTGCCTTTCTGACTTGGTTGTTGAAATGCTTCAGGCTGTGTGGAGACAATGGTTCCATAGCAAGATTTAGTTGGCATTTATTCATGGTTGTTCTTGTCACACTACAGTGAAGTTGAAACCCAATACTTCTGATAAACAGCAACGTACATGCAAGAGCAGAAACAAGTCCTAAAAGTCCTGAAAGTTAGGTGATTAGGATATGACTGATATGGAGCTTTAGAGAGGTGATTCTGAAAGACATAAACAACCCTTGTCTAATGAGATGTTCTAGGTGTGGTCATTAAGTATTAGACTATAGTTAGCTGATGTACAGATCACTCAGATATAGGAATTATTCTACATATAGCTTGCTACTAGCTTATCTATGGGAGGTCTGCTTTATCTTAGCAGATGAACTAGTCACTGTGCAAAGTTTCACACAAGAGCCATAGACTATTGAAATTCTCAAGTAAATGTTAAGTGGTTTTTAAATGGTTGTTAGGCTTTCTAGTAGGTTTCTACACCACTGTATATTGTACTGTATATATCCCTATGAATTAGGATCTTTTATAGTAGGAGTATTGTGTAGTTACCAGAATACAAACTGTGTTCAACATACAGCTGTCTTCAGTACTTGGCAGAGAGTTTTCTTCACTATTCTGGTGTTCAACATAAAGAAAAAGCAGATCATCCTAAAACTAGAGAATTAGCAAATTCTCATGCAAATTTTTTTAGAACTTCAGAATCCAAGTGGTTTTTACTCAGATTATTAATTATCCTCCTAAGGTTTATGAGGGTTGTTTGGTTTGGTTTTTTTGGACTTTTTTTCTGGGGTTTTTTGGTTTGGCATTATTTTGGAGAGTGGTGGGTGGATTTATTGGTGTTTGGTGGGGTTTTTTGATGTGGAATTGCAGCTAATGTGAATATTTTCCCTAAAAATCTTTTTCAATATGAAACAGGGCTGCTATGAGCATAAGTATCTTGTTGTGTTTGGACTAGATCTTCTAAAAGTGAGTGTACATTAGGTATGACTCACACAACATTAAAACTCTGCAGTGAATTAGTTTAATTGTATATAAAATGCAAGAAAATATAAAACTTAGAGTAAGGTTTCTAATAGCAGAAGGAAAACTTTCCTTCTTAGTTAAAAAGCCTTTGTCATGTTAAAATTACTTCATTAACTGAAGAAAAAAATCCTTAAATCCTTAAAAAATTTATTTACAGTTGAAAGTCCATCAACAAGGCTAAATGATTCATTTGAGCAGTTCAAGAAGTCTGGGATTTAGTAGGACACTAAAGGGTTTCCAAGTCCAAGCCTTGGATGCAAAGTTGTGGGGCATTTTTGAATACTACTGTTCTCAAGACCCTGACTGACCTTTGATTTACAAATTGCCATTTACAAAGGTTTAACTACTGGTTGGAAATATTATTCAAAAAGTCATTGGGATGAACTCAGTTATTTTGCAATTAATTTATTGGTTAGGATTGTAGGTACCAAAAGTTACTGTTTACAAACTAGTGGGTTTGAAAATTGCATAGAACATAAGATATTCAGAACTCTTTTCCTCTGTTCTTTTCGTTTGGGAAATAGTCCTTGCTTCCTTCTTATGTCAAGCAGTCAGCATGTGTGCACGTCAGAATCGTTTTGCAACTTCCCAGAACAGCCTAGAATGATTAAGTTTACAAGAATACACTTGTTTTCATTAGTTTGTTCTTAAAAGAAATCTACAAAATTGAAAACAGATTAGAGTTCAGTCCCATGTAAGTAGAGTTGTGGCTTCCCTCACTGATAATAGCAGAGTGTCAGTATGATGCCAGTTGAATGTGACATATAATTTTTCTATATATGACTATTCAGATAGTATGGCCTAAATGATACACTCAGGTTTTCAAGTTGTTTTATCATCAGTGATGATGTGATAAGTTCAGTAACTGTATTTTTATTTTTCACTTCCCCAGAAATTTTAGTCATTAAAATTCAGCTACTGAGAGCATGTGGTCTTCATTATATTTAAGATTTACAAAGTCGTGTATTGTAAGTGCTGAAAAAGCACTGTGGGATGATACTCAGCACTAATGCTCTTATTAAACCTAGCAATATACTTAAAGTTATTTTCTGAGGGTAGTTTTTCTCTCCTAATAAAACCCACACAGGCATTTTCATGGGAATGACAGAGACATCATTGCATGCAATGGTTGTTTGTACTTTGTCATGCATCAACTTTGTCTCATTTCAAATGTAGAAATAACAGTTGAAATTCATCACTCTGAGTCACACACAGTGACATTTTTCCATCTTCATTTTTTGCTATAATATTTTTTGTTTTTTTCTCTCTGTACTAAATTGCTGAACTTAATTACAAATATCTAGAAATGTGGGTATCTAGAATGCATTGTTCAGAGGTGAATTTAAGCAATTGTGATTAAAGTGGTGGTATGTGGTCTTTCATCCTTCTAAGACACAGTACTCTGTTTAATACAAAAGCTTCAGATGGGAAAAATGAATAGAAACCAAACAAAGAAAAACTGGATTGAAAGTCATAATGTTAAGTACAGACAGAACCATCTGAATAACAAAATAATAGCTGTGCTACTAGAATGATTTGGGAGTCACTTAACACTGAATCTCACAATACAACACAGAATATGATGTAGAAAGTACTTGATAATATGGACAAAACACTTATAAACTGATTGACATTTTCACAAGTAGTTTTTAAATGTGTACATGGCACTCTTGGCAAAACAATTTTATATGAACAAGTTATTTCTTAAGGGCATGTTGTGTATCTGCTAATAATAAGGATTTTGAGGTTATTGAAAGAGTTGCCATTTTAACCTTTGAGTTTGTGTAAAACTGTTTCATTTTGAAAGACAAAAATTATGAATGCATGCATGTGTTGTGATTTTCTAGCTAATCCTTTTAAATTCAAAATCAAAAAGAAAAAGTATACTGGTGTCAAAATGAAATAAAATTTTCTCTCATTTTCTATCTACTAAAACCAATTTTGAAAAATAATTTCAGAACAAAAAGCACATTGTTTGATCTTGTATGCAGTGTTTTGCTTCGGATTTCTTGAAGGGTTTTAATGAAATTTGAAATTCAACTTCAAAAAGGAGCTATTACTTATCTTGGCAATGGGGAGAAAGAAGGTCTAGAAAAACTGGCATTTCAGAAAGAACTGAAACAAGTGACATTGAAAAGAAGAGAAGAATGAGATATGGAAGTGGGGGAACAATCAAAGTTTTCAGAATGTGAAAAGTTGCAAACAAGGGCAATCCTTGCTGAATGTTGGCAGATATGTTGGCTAATATAGGATGTGGTTTCTGTAGGATACGGGTTTATACTGTAACACGTTTTTCCATGTTGTAATTAGAAATCTCATTCTAATATAGACACTGAAATATTGGACCATAAGGTAGTAGAATATCTATTGCTATACTAAATTCTTGACAAAAAATGTAGAGTGCTTATCAAAAAGGATGACAGGCTGCCTTGTGAGAGAAGGTTGAGCAGTAAAAACGTTACCCACTTAAAGGAACTAATTTAATGGGATGGATGGTTTCTAGATTCAAGGTAAAGTTTAGTTTTACACTCAAACCTTATAAAATTACTTTATTTCTAAATATTACTGTTTCTTTTGTATTGGTATTCAAAGTACAAACCTGTTTTTAGTTTTAAAATGGCAAACAGATTGGTTTGTACTACCGCTCCCACTTGAAAATATTCATACTTTATTTCTGCTATTTACAGCCTCTCTTCAGACTTTCAGAATACAAAACAGCAGTGATTTTCCTATAGATTGCAGGAATGAGTTGTTTTCTCAAACAGAAACTATAATAAAATAAATTAACTTGTGGCTTAAAATAATGACAAAGACTTTCAAGAGGCAAACAAACTGTTTATGGTTATGTGGGAACCAGGCTATGAGAAGTAAGTGCAAGAATATCACAAAATCACTCTGAGCTATATATTCTGAAATTTTTGTTAAGGAAAATTAATTGATTTTTCCCCCTGGTACTTGGTTCCTGGGGAGCATTAAAGCATGGCAAGTCCAACAAGTAGATGTGTGCAGATCAGAGGTTTTACTCCAATTCTAGTGGCAAGGTGGCTATTTGTGGCAATATTGGCACTTCATTTTGTCTTGTACTTTTCTAGTAACTTGACATTTATTCAAGGATGAATTGATTTGCATGTATCAGGATTTAGCATAAGTCTGGAAAAAGCAGGCATAAAATACGTGATTTGTAATTTAAGGTCACACAAATACAAAAGTTTGGAAAAGTCTGTATGCAACAACTTTTTCCCTGGAAAGTGACATTCCATAGAAACAGATTTGAGTATTATTAGAGTGGTTATAGAGGGCAAGGAGAAAATCAAGAGTTGACTCATGTATTGCTGAATTTACCTGGAATGGGGAACGAACTAGAATCGCAATCAAGGTTACTGTGCAGTTTGAAGAGAGTTGTGGTTATGCATTCTTAGAACTAGTAAGTTTTTTCCCCCCCACTTCTCCAGTTTCCTTCTGTTGCTGTAAATTAAGCAACATTTTTGCTTTAACTCATACAAGTGCCAAGAATGATTTAGAATGATAAGTGTGCAAGTTAATCTTACTTATTTTCTCCTATCAGCTGTGTTCTGGAGGAGGTACAGGACTGTATTTTACAGTTATAACTTTTTATTTTTTGGGGAATGAAAAATAGAAATCACTCTTGCTATTTTTTTAAGACTTCATAATTTTTTTTTGTTATTATTAATGGATATTTAAAGAGTTGTTGATGACACATCATAACTCTTTAAATAACCTAGGTACTATAATTCATGTGCAACCCGGGACGCATAGGTCAAAACATCTCACTGCAATCTCCCAGATAGTCTTTCACAGGTCTGTGGTCTTGTCTTGTATACGTGGAAGAAAGGTATCCATAGCCAGGTGTGCATTCTGCTCCATCAGTCTCACCTTTATCGAAACCTGTAGAGGGGAAGTTCCTTGATGAAACAGCATTACATAAATCTCCTTTACCACACAGTTACAAAAGAGTTGTTGAAAACAGTTAATGAGATAATAAGGAAAAACTTTTCTCTCCTTTTGCTCTAGTTTTTTGATCAGTTGGTTTTGTTTCAGAGACCTTGATGCTCTGATAGGGCTGGCAGGCAGCAGAGGAAGACTGTCAGAGTGAGACATCTCCCTTGCTTGTCTGAACTTTGGCATAAGAATGACAGTTGTCAGGAAATACCTCAATTTATATGCTGATCCCTAGTTGATTTTTCATGTCTTCTGATAATTTAGTTTCCTCTATCCTCATATGACACCTGTTAAATTTTATCATTATCTCCTTGTTTTTTGTCTAGGTTAATATTTACAGCTATATTTGCACACAAAATTATTTTTACTCTGCTTATATGGAGAAGACAAAGTAAGTGTATATATACACATGTGTACATATAAAACAAGAATAGCTGACAGTCATTTTATATAGGTGAACAAGTAATACAGAATCATAGAATATCTTGAGTTGGAAGGGGCCCATAGGGGTCATTGAAGTCCAACCTCTGGCCCTGCAATTCGATTTTTATGAAGCCAATTCTGAGAAAGTCATTGTGTATACTTGCTTGAGCAGGTCCAGTAGGAACTGGCTGGTAATCATTAGAAATATCTGAGAATAAATCCTTGATACACATTTGGCCTTCCATTTCAATGGACGATGTTTGACCACAGACTATCTTATGCATTCTCAGTTTTTTCAAGTATCATTCAAAAGCAAATCTCTTTTTTAGTATATTCATATCCTAAAATTACCTCTGACTAAAATTTGTATTTTACATAGTTTTATTTCAATTAAATATTTTGCTTAAGCTTACATATCAGTGTATTAGAAAAATCTTTATATACCTTTTATCAAGATTTTAAAACTTGCCTCATTTTATCTTTCATGGAATGTCTTTCATGGAATGTCTTTATCATCTGACTTCTAATAATTCAGAAACATATGCCATATCTAATAGTGATATAAATTAATTTATGTAGGCTAAAGTAGGCCAGTTTCATCTGGAATGATCCAGTGTAATTTGAAGTAGAAAATACAGCTGCTTCTGACACATTTGAGTAAAAGTTATTCTGTACCAATTATACTTTGTGTATTTGAAAGACTGGAATTTGAGATGAACATTTTTATTTTGGATAATTCCTTCTAACTTGATTTTTCAATAGTGAATATGTCTGGGACAGCAGAGTATCACAAGGAACAACAGGATATCAATAAAACTCAGAGAATCAAACCAGATGTCCCACAGTGCCCTGCTGACAATTTTGCATAAAGATTATCACTTCTTTAGCTAATAAACTTGTTGAGGTACTGGAGATACAGATGTTCTCTCTTCATTCTTAATTCCTTGATCCCACTGTTCTGGTTTCAATATTTTCATTCTACATTTAAAACTGTAATATTTTTTTTGTGACACATTTCTAGTGCCTGGATTAGCATAGTGGGTGCCATTTATTCCTCTGTTATCATGTAGTAGGTTCCCATTCAATAGACATTACCAGCATTGCAGTGGTGAATTCAGCTCCCAGGACAGCATAGGCAACATTCTTAAGGAATTGCTCCCTCACTGTAGCTCCCATTTTCCATATTAATAATAGGGGGAAAAACCTTAAAACTCTGGGGTGGTTAAAAAGCAGGTAAGATATGCCAGAGAGATGGTGGGCTCTTGTAGATGTTCGATGTCTCTGCTGGATGTGCTTTGAGATACTTGTTTTTATCAGATCTATTTTGAGCAGGACACTGGAGTGGATGACCCCTTCCCTTCCAAAGTTATGACTCTGTAATTTAATTTGTTCCTTGTAAATATTAATGGGGGAAAAGAAAAAAAAAAAAAGCAAACCACAAAACAAAATATCAACAAAGCCCAAACAAAGATTGTTATAGAAAGAGCATCACATACTGCAACAGTATATTTCCTCTCTCCTTTATTTGCCTTTAACTTGCTTGGTTGTTCCATAAAAAGTGTAAAGATGAGGTGGTTTTATAAAAAATTTTGCTAGAAGTCATCAGATAACAATTCTGAATCTTATGAAAAATTAATTATACATGGTGCAGTGCTTATTGAAAGAAATTGACTTTTAATGAAGATATGAATACATAAATCCTTTCTAGTTTTCAATTTTATATTCATCCTGACCTTCACATATCACCTTTGCCCTCAGCCACATTGTTTTAAACTGTTTGCTTACTGTTCTCAAATTGTTTAGTGAGTTAGGAAATGGTCACACAATGAGGAACATACTTTGTACTGCTTAGACCATTAAATTCCAGATCAAGTTAGAAAGTTTTGTTCAGGTCCTTTGACATCAGTATCTTTGGAATAAAGATAAGGAATGATGGTGACATGATGGCAACATTATTGTCTTTTACCTACTAAAATTTTGAAAGAAATTGAACACAAATCCCAATTCTTGCTATTGATGTGAAAGCTCGTGTGGTAATACTGAGAATTACCTAGCAGAAGTTACCTTTTGTGGATCTGTAAGATGATTCCTATACATGGATTGTAGACACACTGCAATGAAGAGACTCATTAATGTGTGGGTGTTTTGTTAATTGAAAGGTAATAAGTTTACAGGTTTTATAGGTAGATAAATAATTTTACTAAGAAATTGATATTCTTGATAAAGAAGCATGATAATTAGCTCCTCTTAGTAGTTTCGTAGGAAATGCTCTGCACCTCAGTCATTACTGCACAAGTTCATGGTCTAACCAGGAAGATTAGCATGTGATTTTTATCATATTATCAAATGTATTCTAGAAGAAATATCATGAGTGAACTATAGGTAACGTTTGGAAGTGCTGATACCAGCTGCCTGAAAGTCTCACATAGGGCTGGTTGCGTTGGGACTACAATAATTTTTTCTGACCTGTAAGACTCAGGATTCTCTGAATTTCTGCTAAAGCCTGACTTTAAAGTCAAGCAAAAAAAAAAAATCCCTAACCAGAGAGTGCTGCTGTATATGGGGTAAAAAAAGAGAAAGAAGCAGAAAAATAGAAGCTATCTCAATATTGCAATTGCTTTAAAGATGGGTCTAGAAAGTAAATTTGCCCATTGTGGTTTCATCGTCTGTGAATACTCAAGGAAGAAAATTTTTTTCTTAAAAAAATAAAAACAAAAAAAACAAAAACCATAAAGTTTTTTTCATATAAGCTAATTTTCAAATACATAAAAACCGAGTTTGATTTTTTTATATCTATAACTTGATAATTTCATATTCAAGAAATTCAGACTGTCTTCTTTATCTCATTGACTTGTTTTGTATGTGTGTGTTTAAAACTGGTGCTTATATCTATCTTATTTCCTTACTTTGCTGACTTATTTAATTTTTCCTGGGTGATTTTAGGTTTTTCTATTTGTGCTTTCTCTGACCCTGCAGATTCTTCCTTCTCTTGATTAACCTTTTTTCCTTAGTGCACAGCACTGTGCTAACACTTATACCTATGCAACTCTGAGCATTTGATCTGTTCTTTGTTCAGATCACTTTCTCCGAGCCTGATATATCTTGTGGCATAATATTTAGTGACTTTTTACATACAGAATTCTGATTCCACCTCAGGAAGCCCTTTTAGATATGTCTCAATTTGTAATGGATGAATTTTTTTGGCTGTTAGTAACCAGTTGATGATCCCCTTGCTTGTGTTGCCAGATCTGTTTCACAAAGAGCAGCAAACTTGTGCCTAGACTGTTACAGAGGTATTTTCCCAAAATGACCTGTGCTTCTGCTTCTGCTGTTCAGCACTGATAATGTGCATGCTCACTGCTGTGCATTGTGACAGTCTGAGTGACATGCCATGCAATGAATAATAATGTGTCATAGCTGCAAGTAGTTAGAGCTTCCCTCATTTCTAGCACCTTGCCTAATGTGCCTCTCCCACACACTTTTGTGACAAAGGGCTGAGATATATTTATATACTTGCTCTCATTTAACCAAAGCAGAAATTCTTGTCATTCTAGAGCTTAGCATGCAAGGTCTTCGTCAGCATGGTTGCCCTATAAATATCCCACTTAAATACCTTAGAGAATCAAATCCCAAGGATGGGCATGGGTATAATACAGAACTATCCCAGAAAAAACATCAATCACTTTGCTAAAGTAAGAATGTATAAGATGCAGGTATTTGAAGTTTTTTGCAGCAAGGTACAGAAGAGGCATCTCAAATATTTTCCCTGTCTTAGTATTAACATATTCTGGAAATAAATTCCTATCTGTGAATAAATTGCCTAATGCATATTATCTCTGCATAGAATTGCCCCAGTCATTATGACAAGTTGTAGTTTATTTTGAGTTTTTTGGGGTTTTTAACTGACCAGAAGGCTTAATGGCTGACTCATATCCTGCCATGCACTGCCTCCCACCTAATACCATAGTGACAAGCTGCTCGTTTTCTTCTGTTCAAAAGAAATAAGGAATGGAAATTTAGTCTCTCAAAAAATTGGATAGTCATCAATATCAGTATGGGTTAACTGACCTGGATGATGCTGACTACCTGTAAGATATACTCATTACCCCTGCAAGGTTACACATGGACTTTAAATATTTAGCACCTGTTAATTTCTGTTGTATTAGGAAGCAAAAAAAATAATATTCTTTTCTAGAAGGCTTCTAAAGATGAAAACATATGGGACTTAGCTGATTAATGCACTCAGACAAAATCTGTAAATCACAGAATTTTCCAAATCCACGTTTGAGCACCATTTAAAATATCTCTTAGATATTTTGTTTGTAGAATAAAGTCAGGTTTTATGATGTTCTGATGTTGCTCAGAAAATTCTAAATTGAAGAACTTCAGCAAGCACAAATTCTTGTGTTAACAATAGGAATTTCTGGTCTTAAAGACATTAATTTAATGGGAACAATGCCAATGCTGCTCTGCCTACAAACAAGCAGAAAATCCTCAACTATCATATTCAAGGACCAATCTGCATTGATCTCTCTAAAAGTATATACTTTCTAATACTTAAAATCTAATTTAATTTTTAATAAATATCCAGAATTTTTTCAATTATTTCACACATTTTTGAAATGTTCTTTTATATAAATATCTACTCCTCAAATCTTTATGACCATAAAACCTCCATGCCAGTTACATTTAAACATTAAAGCATTTAAACATTACCATTTCTCATGATAAAAATCTCTATACATAGATTATGTATCTCAAAAAAAGGCAGAAACAAACCAATCTTTGACTATTCTATCTGCAGTGGTCATGCAGGAAAAGAAACAGCAATTTCCACACAATTCTATGATTTTCAATAGCTATGTGAATTCTTGAAGAAATATTAAGGGAAAATAATTCTTTAAAAAATCACTTTGCAACCATCTATTTATTGTTTAAATTGTTTAAATATCAAGAAATAGCAATGGGTAGATTTCTATTTTGTTCATAGTTATTTTCCGAAGAAAAATTAAGGCAGGAGCATTAAATAAATAAATAAACGAATTTGTCTTTAATTATCATATTTCTTGGGACAGGTTTTAATATGAAGTTGAAACAGCTTTGCAGCCTTGATTTTGTGAGAGATTGCATTAAAATTTTTCTTTGAACCTAATGTTTTCTTCTAAATTTCTCTTCCAGAAAATAAATGCTAGTAAAATGTACTATATGTGCTTTAGGATTATAGATGGTTAATTCCTGCTTCCAGATCTATGCCTTCATGTATGAAGTTATTAAATGTATTTTCCAAAAGTGATGACTCATTGTAGTTGGCTCATCTTTGGAGAACACATTTTAAAATGAAAGTTTTGAAAATGAGGCCCACTTGGAACATTTTAAATGCAAGGTCATGTTCCTTGACCTCCTGACTTTTAGAAAATTTTCCATTAAGTTTTGAAGAACTTTTAGGAAAAGTTGTCTTCAGCCTCTTATTCTAATTTTCTTAATATTACCCCTTCTTATTGTTCAAAAACTATCAGTACTGTAATTCTTGAAGTCAATAGCTCTCCTTATCTCTAAACTATAATTTTTTTAATATTTTATACTTCCACCTACATGTACTAAGGAGTGTAAAGCAAATACAATTTAAAGGAAATGAAGTCTTAATCTAAGCTAGGAGAAAAGTATGAGGAGAGAGAAATAGAAGGTCTGAAAAACCAAAAAGCATTTAGTACAACTCTGGATAAAATCCAGACTTCTGTGCATCACCTCTTATGTAGTTTTTTCTTCCCCACATTCAAACAATTATAATTGTGATGCTCATCATTAAAACAATGTTTCATCTCTTACAGGTATTTTATCCTGTTCACCACCACAATTAATCTCTTTAACAAGAAACTCTTCCCTAGACCTTGAAGATCAGATGTGATTCAGTTAGGTGAGTATTGATTTAATACTGTACCGTTGCATCTGGGAATGAAGTTCAGAGAGTTTGTAGGTAAACAAAATTAGCCTAAATTATCATTGAATAAAAAATAAAAAATAATAATAAATTATTGTTAATTAATACAATAAAAATAAAATAATAACTGGAATAATAAAATAATATTTTTTAAAATACTCCTTAAATGCTCTTTGTTCTTGCCATCACATTCACCACTCATGACTGACAGCATTTCTTCTCATTAGTATGTCTAGCATGGGGTCAGTAAAGAATGAGAAAAGCTCTCAACCACAGACTTTTTAAGAACTTTTCAAAGGATTCTGCCCTGAGGGGGACAAAGATACTTATTCATATTAAACCTGCTTCCTCTCATTGTCTCCAAAATATAGAATTACCTTTTCCACTTGAAACATTTCCAGGGCTTAAGTGAAAATCCAATGAAAAAGTTGTGGAACAATCTGTTATGAAATACTCTTGTATTCTTTTTAGAAATGACACTACAGTGGACTAGACAGACTATGGATATGCTCTGGAGTGGCAGTAACCCAGTAAATTCCAAAATAGTTTCAAAAGGCTCATCACTGTCTTCTAGTGTTTCATGCATCTCTCTAAGATGATACTGAGAGATGATTAAGTATTTCATATGCACTTTAAATGACGTGGAGTTTTAGTGTGTATGTGGAGATGGAAGGGAGAGCTGAGCACCTGATGAGAAAATCCAGAGAAATCAAGGTTGAAGAGTAATTTTTTAAAGTAACCTATACCATAGTTCGGAACATTTATGAGTATAAAGACAGTGCTTCTTACCTTCATTCATTTCTAGGTCCTAAATTGTTCCCTGACTTCCCATGCATCTAGTTTAAGTCAATATCTCAATGTACATTTATATTACAACATGCTCAGGGATCTTAAATTATTTAATATCAGCTATTGACTGCTAGGGTACAGAAAATAATGATAATTATTTAGAGGGCTGGGTTTTTACCCTATTTGCTACCTTATATTTTCCAATCTGCCTTGCCTGGTGTAGTGCACACCATGTGGTGATTATGGGGTCGGGTCATGCATTGACACTACTGGAAGACTTTACTCTTCCTAATCCAAATAATGGTGAATCCTTCCTGTTTAACACATGCAGTAAGAATAATTTCCATTTTACAGGTAGAGTGGCAGGCGTGCAGAGAATCAGATAATACATCTTGAGATCATGCAAAGACTCTGGATATACAATTCCAGTGAGTCCTGGCTATAACATTTTTGATGCCCACATCACAGCAGTCCTACAAGCACCAACGGTAAGAAATCAGGTCCTTATATAATATGCATTATAGTCTTTCAATCCATTTGAATTTAGACAAATCTGGGGAAAAAAAAAAAAAAAGCTTATGTTTATTGCTGGCCAAGGAAGGATGAGCCATTATTAATTTAAGGGAGGAAAAAAAAAAAAAGGAAAAAGAAGGGAGTAAAAAAAAAAATCACTATGAAAGTACAGGGGTTTTTTTTTTGTTTTAATATTGATGAATGACAATGAAGTGAAAAATTTTTCTCATGTAAAGACAATTCCCCAATGTTGGACATAGAAATAGAAGATGCTGAAGATATTTAGTTGAAGTAATTTATTTTATATTTACCTGAAAGAGATCTTGAAAATAAATGTTATCCCCTTCGGAAATGTTATTTATGCCACAAAATTTTCTTATTTTCATTTTCACCATTTGCCCTCTCTATACAACTTTTCCTCCCCAATTCATTGAAAGCTTTCTTTGCATGGTTAAAGCCAACCATCATGCTTTTTGTGATGAAAATTTAGAGATGCTGAATGTTACCTTTTCTTTGGCTCAGAAGTTAAACTATAAATCTTTCTGCTGTATCAGGATTTCATTTTAAATGTATGCTAATCATAGGGATAAGGTAGGAAAATATGGCTGCTAGGTTGTCTCTCATTAAAGTTTTGAAGCATATGTGGTTACGATTTAATTCTCAATACTCAGAAATTGTATTTTCCAGTCACAATGACTCCACAGGAGAAGAAATTAGGATGTCTGATACATTCATCTCTGTGTCAAAGAATCATATTTTTGCTGTTTAATATTCACTGAGGGAAAAAAAGGCTGTCACACTAGAAAGATATTATTTTCAAACAAATGGATCATTCCTGACCAAGTCTAGTTGTCTATATTCTTAAATTTTACATTCTCAAAAATTCAATTTAATAGAAACAGTCCTCCTTTTTTACTCTACTAACATTTTCCAACCTCAATGATTTTATAATTGTGTGATTTAGAAAACCAAATACATATTAAATGGGCCATGGATATAAAATGAAGAATGCTCTATTCTCATTTACACTTGCATTAATCTGGAGATGGTCCATTGAAATCAAAGGAGTTATTCCTCCCTATGGAATGAATTCACCACAGCTTAATGTCAATGGTGCTCAGTCCTAGAGAGAAGAGGATTCTTCTCAGTCTGAATTCTAAGCCTGAAATTAGTGGCATAAGAAAATGACAGGTTTTGGGCCCTATTCTCAGAACTGTTATAGAGTGAAAACACATAAAATTTTTATGTCCTAGTTAGAATTGCAACACAATTTCAAGAGCAAAATTAGGAAATGTTTACCTTTTTTCCCGTTAGTAGTTTTTTCTTTCTCATATTTGTTTTTCTCAAAGCATCATTCATTTTAGAAAACAAGAGACCCTCTGCTAGTGCAGAGTTGAATGCTAAGCACGTAACTCTCCTAAGCCGCAGTGAACAAGAGAAACTAAGAGCACTTTAGAAAAACTATTTTTACCAGTTAAGTGTGAGGTTTCTTACTTTCCTTTTATATAAATATTTCTAAGAACTGTAAATTGCGGAATCATAGAATACTGAAGGGTGGAAGGGACCTTCTAAGGTCACATAGTCCATCCCCACTGCTCAAGCAGATTCACCTGGAGCAAATTGCCTGGGACCATGTCCAGATGACTTCTGAATATTATCAAGGGGGGAGGACTACATAACCTCCCTGGGCAACCTGTGCCAGTGCTCTTACTGTCATAGTAAAAGAGGTTTCATGATATTCAGAGGGAATCTCTGGTGTTTCAGTGTGTTCCCACTGCCTCTGGTTGTGTCACTGGGTACCACTGGCTTCATCCTCTTTGCACCCTCCCTCCATGTACTTGTAGACATTCATAAGCCTCCTTTTCTCCAGGCTAAACAGTCTCAGTTCTTCCAACCTTTCCCCACAGGAAAGATGCTCCAGTCTGTTGTCTTCAGGCTGCTTTGTTGGACTCTCTTCAGTCTGTCCGTGTCTCTCTTGTACTGAGCAGCCCAAATCTGGCACAGCACTCCAGGTGTAACCTCTCTGGGGCTGAGCACAGGGGAAGGATCACCTCCCTCTACCTGTTGGCAGTGCTTTGCCTGGTGCAGCCAGGATGCCATAAGGCCTCTTTGCAGCAAGGTCACGTCTCTTGATCAGCTTAGGGAATTGGTTTTGTCTCTACATAAAGGAAACTTTGACAATATGTGACTCAATTCCATAAGGAGGCATTCTAGAAAGTCTCTTTTAACAGCGTTTTCACTCATGGATGGTTAGCATGGAAGATGAAAATTTGTACAATTGTATAACAATTCTAAATTTGTTCTGTTACCCCAACTGCACAAGAAACATGCAATAAGCATAGAGAAATTTTGAGAATGTGGTTCCTTTCAAATGTAAACAACAAACCCCACCATTCAGTTCCTTCTTTACCAGAAAGAGTTGTTATTATGATATTATGAAGAGGTGAGTTTATTGAACAGTCATGTACACATTCATGTGCCAAAATCACATGCTGTTGTTTTACCCAGATTTTCCTGGAAGGAAGATTTCTTTTACTTCTTCCAAGCTGCTACAACCTGGTAGAAATTACTTCATTAAAAAACTTTCTCACTAGAACTTTAAATATCAGAAAAAAAACCCCATAAAAATTAATAAATGAGGCAGTATCAGTCAGCTGCTAATTTTGATGGTATGCACCTGATTTTAGTGATTTTTGTATTAAAAGAACTGAATAATAATCAGTGAAATCACATAAACAAGAAATTACGTGCTGTGGACTCCAATTAGAATAGAAAATTTAGTCTTCCTGTTAAATTATGTATGATATATAGTTTGAGAGTTTTAGGATCCCCATTGAATTAATGAATTGATTAATGAGCTTGATCCTAGATCTGTGCAGTCAAAAGTATGTTTGTCAGCAAATTTTATTCCCTTTTGAAAGTCGTAAGCTATAAGAGAATTCATGTACTGTCTCCATATGCTAACAGATTCTTGTCAGGAAAACTAAATAAAATAGAAAGAATATTATGTTCCATCATTTTCTTTACGATTTCCTCATTTTTATTTAAAAGGAAGGTGAGGCTGTCAAATGACTTAGGAAAATGTTGCAATTGCTTTTCACTTTGTCTAAGTAAAGCGATCTGGTTTTACCCTTTTTTCCTCAAAATTTGGATATGTTTATTCAATTATAATGTTTCTCTTCGCCTTTGTTTAGGGTCAGAATCCTTTTCTCTCAGGCTTTAGCCATGTTTCTCTTCCACCAAATTACTGATTATTGTGAATATGTGTTTTTTTCCACTGGTCTCTTCCCCTGTTAGTCATACACAGAGCGACAATCCTACAACTGGCCTTGTCTGTTGGAAAGGAAAACAATATTTATAACAATATTTATAACAATCTGTTGTTCATGTTTATTATGTGAAGATTTGCCAGTACATACATTTGAGTTTTGTTATCCTTTCCTACTCAGGATTGGGCAAGATTGGAGGCAATGTACGAACAATACTGTTTCAAGGCAACAACATATAATGTGCTGCAGGAAAAACCTAACAATTCTCTCCAGAGTTAGTGATACCCTTTTAACATTTGATTAAGGAATGAGTTACTGTGATGGTACCAAAATAGTTATTTTAAATGGTTTTCACACACATGTGACATATATGTTTGTATATATCCTATAAATATTGCAAACTAGATTGCTTTAAAGTTATGTTCTAAGACACTAATCACACTATCTTCTATGTTTATTAGGTGATAAAGTCTAATTGATGTATTAAAGATAACAGACTTTGAGATTATATCATAGCCTAGAGCATGTTTCAGTTTTGATAAATTTTTTGTTTAATCACATATATTCCAGCAAATATATTATCTTTATAGAGAGATATGTAATCTATTTAAGCAGTTATCTGCTAGAAATGTGCATTTTGATGTCATTTCAAAATGTACACATTTCTATCATAAGTATAACTTCGTATCAAAAAAGCAGCAATAGCAGAATTTTGTCTTAGATTCTGATTGGATGCCCAAAATTGTGTATCTTCTGTACCTGAAATCTATGTATTTGTTTAATTCAGTTATAGAAACCTTCCCTTTTGCTCACAGATTCTTTAATAATAGCCGGAAGTTTTTCAGGAACTTTTTTTGAAATAACAGTGGAGGAAATGCATTAGACTGTGATGTTTTTATCCTTCTGGGAAAAGGAGCAACCTTGTGGGGTTTTTTTGAGAAGTAAAAAGAAAAAGACTCTCATAAGACGTTTGTAGACCCAAAATACACCAGCAGTATCAGTGAATCAGACAGGAACAAAATAAGCTCGCCAACTGAGAAAAAGATTGTTACTTGTCAGCAACTTCATCTCCTACCCCACTTGCAACCTTCCCCAAAAAACCCCGGAGACTTTTTTAGTATTTTTGAAAGACCGCTAGGTTTGGGTTATTTACTACTGCTACACACTCAGCCTTTCACCCATTGCAGGTAATTTGTGTTCACCACTGATTTCAGGGATAGTAAGATCAGGTGCTAAATGTGCCTGGTTCCAGTTGCTTAATTTATATCTAGTAGGACCTTCTCACCAGAATGCCTGTTGAGTCAGTAGAATAAATCTGAAAGTCAATGTTAATGATTCAGTAAGTGTTACTTGACTGAATTCTGCTAGTTTATGGGTTTTATAATTCTGGAAAAACTTCTAATATGACATAGAACTTAAACTTGCTTTTATTTTCAAGTATGTCAGTTTCACACAAGAGCTGAAGTCTGAGTGAGGATACCAAACGTATCTTGACTATTTGAGAAAGGACTGAGCAAAGAGCTAGTTATATTACTAGCATGGAATAAATCATAGTTACTGCTTAATATTTGAAGTTTGCTATAATTACCATTGAAGCACCTGACTAATTCTTTTTTTGGGGTTGTGTGGAGGAGTTAGATCTATAAATAATATGTTTCTGATTTTGAGAGAAGCAAATGCCAGCACATACATCATTCGTAGTCTGTTTACATGAAGTGAGTAGTGCGTCTGACCTTACACATGCAAAATTTTCTGTAAAATTTCCATTGAACTTAGATCCCCAAGAGAAACAAGACACAAACCCAACTCTGAGCAGTTTAGGTAACATCGATAAAGTACATCTAACATACTTGGGTAAGCAGGTAAGAGCATAACAAACATGTCTACTTCACTAATCCAAATTAAGGAGCCAGTTCAGAAAACTCTAAAATGTATGTCAGAGGTCATTCTAATCAAACTGTGGCAGATTTGATAGGTGAGCCTAGACGTTGCATTGCCGTCACAGCTGTACTGGAGGTAGGGCATAAACTCACTGAATCCTTGAAGCGGTTCAAAGGGCTTTTGCCCTTGAACAACTGCCAAAATGGAGTTTTAGGTAATTTGTATGTGCATAAAAGTTTTAAACAAACATTGATTTCTGTAATTGGAAAAGAGATTGTCTTTCATTGCAAATTATTTTCACTGTTACAGTTTTTGCAAAGATACCTTTATGCGTATTTCATATTATTACGGTGCCTCTGCATCTGTGGCCAGAGCTGGTAACTGTGAATACTGGTTGCCCTGTACTTCTTTTGCAAAGACAACTTTATACCTCATTTCATTTTGCTGTCATTTACTCTGCCTCAGCAGCTAGGCTGGAACCTGCGAATACTGGTTGAACTGTCAGAATCAGGCAGGCTTTTAAGAAAATGAGTTTTGACATTCCTTTCCTTAAGATGATCCCTTGTTTTTCAATTACTGGTTTCTGACTTGGAGATTTCTTAAGGTAACCCTGAGTTTGTTCCTAGTCTGTCAAGCAGGTGGCAGCAATGCCACGTCGGAGCAGCTCCCGGCCCCTTTCCCTGACATCAAGTGTTAATGCAATTGACCAATCAGTGCTAAGATGATGGGAGGTAATTGGGTAATTGTATTTTACTGATCACAAGCAAAGAAAAAGGGAAGGGGGGGAGAGAAGAAGAGGACAGTGTGGGGGGGAAAAAAAAATCGAAAAAAAACCCCAAAACCAAACTGCAACAGAAGAAGAGGGGAGAAAACGGAAGGGGAGAAGGAGGAGTGTAGCCAGAGAGACCGGCCCTGGGACATTTGCAAATCCTAGGGTGCCACTGAAAGGTGGGGAGTAAGAGAAAGCCAGAGCGACTGAAAAGCGGAGCTACTCCCAGCAACAGCAGCAGCTGTCAGGAGCTGGATACACACGTACATGCGTCCCTACATGCACACACGGGGAGAATTCAAGCTGCAGCTCATAGCAGGAAGGAAGCGTTTCGGCTCTGCAAAGGGCTATGCATGTCAGGGATGAAACCAAGAGCTGAAAGAAGCGTCTGCGCTCCTGGGACTGTGTCATCTTGGAAGGGAGGGAGGCAGGAAGGAAGGAAGAAAAGGGGGAAGATAACTGGCATGTGGAAGAAGATGGGAGACTAACTCACTGCTGTGCAGAAGGGAAATCCAACTTGCACATCTGAAATACACCAGGCTCAGCTTGGAAATGAGATCAGACCTGCATTGAAACACAGAAAGGGAGGAAAAGGGAGGCAGAGACGGGAGAGCTTTTATCCTTCTTCCTGTCTCTCTTTCCCTCTCTCTCCTCAAAGAAGAAATAGAAGTTTATCCGTCTCTGTGCTTCTGGATTCATATAGCTGCTGGACAAAAGATGGAGAGGAAGCTAAAATAAAAAGCAAAGTGTGCTTCTGAAATTTACAGCTAAGAGGACAAATCACAGCTCGGGTTTCTTTGTGCCCCATCGGGGGAGTTTTAACGACTGAAGGATTTTGAGAAGTGAGGGGGGGCAAGGGCGAGAGTGGGCGTTAAAATACCCATCCTAAGTGTTTAAAAAATAATGAGGTGATGGATTTATTCATGACAGCTGGTGGGAACCTTGAATTTTTCTCTACTCCCTCCCTCCTTCATTTCATTTAATGTGAAATTATGAAAATGCAGAGGAGTTGGAGGGAAGGCAAAAGGATATAACGTGGAGTTTGAAACAAGGAGAGGGTGCTGATGCTGTGGATTGCTGGCTTCTTGCCGAAATCAAAAATCCAATTGCGCACTGGGTTGTGATTGGAAATCTAATCAGATCTTTGGAGAGGGGGGAGAAAGACTAAAAGTTTATTGTTTTGACAGACAGGAATAAAAATTTAAATGCAAAAGGAGATTCTTTTCTAAATGCGTGTGGGGGTATAGAGGAAAAGAAGAATGGGAATCCCCATTCTAATGTGGAGACACATGGATTGGATAATTGATAGTGCAGCAAAGAAGGGGGAAAAAGAAAATTGCCTGCCAAGACCTGGATCTTAAGTGTCACAACAAAATTGCATTAAAAGAATACAAATGGAGGATTGCTTAAAAGGAAATACAGTTATTTCTGCTCTCCAGAGAAAAAACAAATAGAGAGCAATGGGGAGCAGTGGAGCCAGAGAGGCAGAAAACCTCAGAAAAAGGAAACTAGGCAAACGATCCACAGTGGAATGAAAAGTTTCAGAAAGGAAAAGGACCATTCATCCTCCTCAGGAATTTTTGTTTTTTTCCTGTTATTTTAACCATCATTCTTCAGTGAAGGCAACCATCAACGTTACCACTACAGAAATTTTAAGCAGAAAAGTTGAAAGCCACAGAGAAAATAAAGGACAGAGAAGAAGAAAGCAAATTGCCAGAGGGGGAGAGTTCAGCAGTGTTGGGTTGGATTGGCACCTGTATGGACTGAAATTGCTGGGAAATTGCAATTGGATATCCTTTTTCTTTTATTTCCTTTCTTGTTTTTAATTTTGGTTTGGTTGCTGAAATGAAATAGTTTTCCAACCCCTCCCCCACCCTGGTTTTTCATAATCATTCGGATTTCCAGCTGGATAGTCTTTGAGGATACAGTGAGTACACTTTCCATTTTATTATTTTTTGGAAAAGGAAATGTGCCCCATTTCTTTCAACCTTATTCCTCTTTTTTAGGTCTTTCCCCCCACCTGAATAAAGAACCTGGCTGTATTTTGATAACGGCTGGAGGGGGGCGGCTGGGAAGAGAGAAGGGAAGGAATCAGGATAGAACTGAATTCTCACAGTGGCTCAAATTCCTAAAACTCGAGCCTTGGTAGGATGTTGCAGACACCTGCCTGTGTGTCTCCATAGCATTTGTAAATGTTCACTAGCAAAGAAATCTTTTGAGAAAGCCCTTGCAGTGAGTGGGGGATGCTGCCTGATTGCCCAGTCTCTAAAACAGATGTAAGTTGCGTGGAATTAGATGCACAGAGGAGATTTATTTATTTACTAAGTGTTTAAAATAGTTCAAGGCTCTAATTTGAATGCTGGTATTCAGTCTGACATTGCAGATTAATATGGTGTATTAAAAGGAACATTTTGTAATCAAGCAGGGAGGTGGAGGATGGCTTTTGGCGGGAGTGGGGGGGTGTGGGGCACAGGCTTCTAATGGATTTCGAGGATGCAGGTCCAAGAGAAATGGCATGTTTTTCCCTCCATTGCTAAGAAAGGACAGTAACAGGCAGAGAGAGGGTATTCTTCTATTGAAGAGGAGTTTAGGGAACTGCTGTACTGGCCCATGCCCTCTGGATCTCTGAGGAAATTATTTGTGATTTTGTGGTGAATCCTTCAGGGTCCCCTTGGACTTCCATGGCAGTTGAAAGAGATTTACTTTGATTGACAAGCAGTGAGAGGATTCTGAGGTGTCAGGAGATTTTTTTTTAATTGTTATTATTATTATTATTTTTTATTTTTTTTCTTTTATTATGCTGGTAATGAAAATAATTAAGAAGTGGCTTGTAAATGGTGGGGTTCACAAATTAGCAATGCTGTGTAACAGACGAGTAAATATCTCTCCCTTCCTGGAGAAATGTCTTGTGGGAGTGTGGAATAAAGGGAGGATAACATGATGTTTAAAATAGAGGTCCATGTTTTCCTGTGGGGAAGAGTGCTACTTCCGTCCCCTCTCCTGGCATGACTGCATAGCTCAGGCCTAAGGGAGTTTTCCTTTTCTTCCCCTTCTGTTCTCCCTCACTTCTGCCCTCTTCAACCTTGGCCTTCACATGGTAAGGCTCCAGCTGAAGGTATTAGGCCAAAAACTGGTGCAGAATGAGAGGGAGAAACAACTAATTAAATGAGCCATTGAATAGGATTGTTTTTTGGGGTTGGTGGGGGTTTTTTTGTTTTTTTGTTTTTTTTTTTTTTGGCAGGCAAGGTGCAGAACTATCTGCCATTCATTTTACTTTTCTCTAACAGCAATATTCTGGAGAAGGGAAGAGCAGTCAGGAAAGAAAGAAGCGTTGGTAGATCCAGATTTTAACTCGTATATTTTCTGGCAGCATTTCTCACTTCACAAGCTGCCTGCAGGAAATAACTCAAAACTGAGCTGTAATTTCCCTGGATAAATACATAAACCATTATTAGTCTGATCCTTTCCCCCCCCTCTCTTCACTTACATCCCTACTGTTACTTCATGTAAATGTCCTGAATCTTTTGGCATAATGGAAATGAGAACTTTTGCCTCTCTAATGTGTCCCATGTGTTTCTGTTTGGAGGTCATGCCTCTTAAACATTGGCTACTTGAAAAGGATTTAGATTTAGGGTTTAATTCTGCTCCTAAGGAAATCTCTGGGAGTTTTTGTTCGGCCACGCGAACAAATCAGACCCTTTGTGCAGTTCTGTTCAGAAAAAGAAGGAAGCAGGCACAGCAAAAATTATTTCTTCCAGCTCCAATTACTCTCATCCTTCTCAATATAGCTAAATTGTTTTAGTGTGAAGTGCTTTAGCCTCCTTTTTTTCTCTGGGCCCATGTTTCCTGGTGGGACACTAAATGGGTAATAAGTTTGTCAGCATCTGAAAATAAGTGCAAAACTCTCTCTTGTTCATTCCTTCATGTGTCATGATAAGTCTGTGCCCTGTTGTGGGCTACACTTACATCAGCAGTTGCAGTAATAGAAAAGCTAAATTTATGTTAAGCTGCTGCTCAGTAATTACTGAAGGAAAAAAAAAGCTGGCTAAGGAAAAGGCATCTCCAAGCTTTTTCCTGGATTGCTGTCAAGTGAACACATAAACAGAAATTTTGATAGAGCAACTCCAGTTTTGGACAATAGAAAGCTGTCATAGGTGCCCCATTCATTTTGTACAATAACTAGCAGGAGTATTTTCTTGAAATGATAAGGAAGCACTGGGAAAATTTAGTCACCAGTTTGGGCTGAAATAGGCAAACCTTGTCAACATTAAAAAGCTAGGGATGTGTGTCTGCTTCCAAAGAGGCAACAGTTTCACACTTCTGTGAATCATTCACTTAATACAGTAGCCAAAAGACACATGGAACAACCCAGAGTTTAACTCATTCAGTATCAAAAGGGGGAATGAGTATAGCATTTCTCAACATTTGTGTTGAGGCTTATCCAGAGCCCAAAGGGCTGATCATAAAATAAATAGCCAAAACATTCATCCAAACACCCAGCTAAGTGAGAAGCAACAAATCTCCTCTACCAGAGGCTGGAGCTGGCTGTCTCTGCTGCTTCCCTCACAGGTGTCTGAGCACAGGTGTGTCATTCAGTGGCATATGCTGGTCCTGAGGGCTTTCTCTTCAAATCAACCATGGATGATATTTTTGGTAGTGACCCCAGGCAGCTGGGCTTTTGGCACTGTACAGGGAACAATTATGTGTATATTTAGGCACTAAATGCTTGTACAGGAGGAAAGATAAAGCTGTATTAGAAGGTCCTGCTCTGTTTGGTCTAATTGTTTTCCAGGAGGTCAGAGATCACATACCTCAAACTTCAGGCAAAGTGTAAGTTATTAATGCCAGGAGATGGCTGGTCTGTATCTTTTCTCACGTCAGGAATGATTTGTACTCGTCTAGAATTGAAGCAGGTTCAGTTTGCTGGAGCGGCAAATCCTGTCACAATATCTCCCAGCCTGGTACCACTGACAAGTGAAAAATGGGCTTTCAAATTAGGTGAGACCCAAGAAAAAAATGCTGGAGATGTGAGCCAATACAAGCAATTGTGTGGGACTGGAGAAAAACAAAGAGATTCCAGAGGTGTTGCTATGGATTCCTATATATAGGCTTTAAAATTATTTGCCTGTGACCTAAAAAGCTGTCTCCCATTTGGCATGAAGATTCTTGCTGTTGCAATATGAGGCGGGAAGATTTTGGATGGGGCTCAGGACAGGATTTTAGCACATTTTGAGAGAGCTTGGTGCTGGTGAAAAATCCCAAGCCGGGCTACCCAAGTTGCAGTGTATTCACTGAAGGAGCGCACTGTGCACAGCAGCAGCGTGAGAGAGAGCCTCCATCTCGGCCTTGCCAGAGTGGCTTCTGTTGGCTTGGAGATGTGCTTTTGTTCCTGATGGCTACTGAGGGAACAAGGGCAGAGGGAAGGGTGCTGGAATTAGTGCTGTTCTCAGTCTGGGATGAAAATTACTCTGAAGATATGCATTTGGCACCTACTATTTTCTAAAGTAGTGAAGCTGACTGGATTTCAGGTTGTTGTTCTCAGGGGCCTTTCATCCTATTGCCAGCTGCTCTGTGAAAATCATAAAGAAAAACAAGCCTCCTTCAGCCCCCACAGGATAACCCAGATGAGAAGGATTTAGGAGCAGCAGCAGCCATACTTATCTGGAAGGCAGCCTTGCAGTGTGCCTGAGTCTAGCAGCTTGGAGAAGGAGCAGCCCTTGGAAAGGATCCTGCCTCTACTTCCTGTCATGGCAGAAGACATTGGGAATTGGCTTGTGACATTTTATTCAGAATTTAAAAAAAAAAAAAAAAAGTACCTGTTATTTAGCTGTACTATCATGTTCATTTTTTTTTTCTCCTAAGGGGTAGAAATGAGGACACAAGAGGGGAGATGATTATGCCAGTGGTGTGTTTTAGTTGCATATTCACAAGCTGCAGTACATGGAAGTGAATTAATGCATAGTTCCTGGTAGGGGGCCTGGGTGCTTTGCTATCTGTTAACGAAAAAGGCAAAAATCAGACGCTGTGCATGCACACAATAAAAGAGAATCAGGATTTACATTTGGTATCCAAGGAAGCGAGAGCAGAATCCTGCAGGGCTTTCTGTTCATTGTTTAAATGTTGCCATAGCGATATCTCAGGGCACAAGTTACATGTTTTCCACTTCTGGAGTTGAGCTTTCCTTCCTTCTCTCTCTCCCTCTCTGTCTCTCTCTATATTCTTAAATACCAGGAGTAGCTCCACAGCAGAACTTCACACAGAAATAGGAAAAGGTGTTTGCAGGCTGCATTATCTGATGGTATATGTGCCTGTATGCTCTTCACTGATGTTTGCTAATATGTTGGAAACTCAATTAAATGAAATTGTTGGATAGAAGCAGAGTGTGAGACTTGTTGTTGTTAGGACATTGAGCATATTACAATATTTTCTGTAGTGGTGATATGTTAATTGGATAGCTGCAGGCAAGCAAAGTGTAGCAGTCACTGACAATTAGAAACAGCAATGAACTTTCCAGGACTTAATCTATTCCTTGGGTATATTAAAATGCATTTCAGGTATATATCATAGCTTGTGTAAATTTAAATACTAACACCACTGTAATAAGTCTTGAAATTCTGTTTTCACAGTGCTAAGACAAGATTTACCTTTGCTGCTCGTGAAAGGGAGAGAGGCAGCATCAGACCACTGAATAAAATCTACCATAGTTTTGCTGCCAAGCTTGTACTTGTTATGTCAGGACTGTGGGGGAGCAATATAACCAGGAACCAGCAGAATTAAAAAGGAAACCAACCATCCTCAAAACAAAGTGAAAGATTCCATCAACAATTATTTCACTTGCAACTAGATAAAGCTTAGTCAGAAGTTTCACAGCAAGATAAGTTAAATAAATGATGTTTTCTCTGCAAACCAGCAGCAATTCAGAGCATTCATTAATGCTCTTTGTGTTTGAGGAATAGTTAACAGCTATGGGATTATGGGATTCATACAGTCCTGTGTATTAAAATAATCCTCAGAAATATGGATATTATTTTCTTTCATATTTGTATGGACAGTGTAATAGGACCTGACTTCTAGAAGGCCCAGGAGTTGGTGCTTCTATTTCACCATACTTATAAGAATGACTGCCCAAAGGATGTGACCTGATGCTGAAAAACAGTGAGAGTAAGTTCCAGAAAGTATTAGTGTCCTTCAGGTCTGCAACACATTTTGATTTTGATAGCAAGCCTTTCTTCACTTTCGTGGCAATAATCTCTTCCCTCCCATGCCATGTTCCATGGGAAATAAAGCCAAGCACACAGAGAGCTGGTTATCGGGGGGTGAGTGTGCAGCAAGAGTCATGACAGTGCAGGGTTCCTCACACTGCTCATTATCACACCTTAGACAAATCTTAAGCTACGGACTGTCTTAAGACCTTAAGCAGGCACTAGTTCTGTTCATGTACTTTGAATGTACCCCAGAATCTTTGCAATGGCAAAAAGGTGGCCATCTGTGGCTGGGATGGGAGATACTCACCTCACTTCTCCTGCACTGTGCCCACTCATCAAACTACTGAAGATCATCAGATTCCATTGTCTTGATTGGAACTTATTATGGTAGGGAGTAGAGGATGAAAGTTTCATTTTACTGGATCTTCATCATTTTCCTTTCTTGTTAATCTTCAAAAACAGCTATTAGTGGACTATTCATGTAAGAGAAGAGGATGACAGTCTCTCCATGAACTGGTATAAGTGAGATTTCTGTCTTTCAGGAATTCATTAATAGAATTTGGGGGTTTTTCTTATTCACTAATGACCATTTTTTATTCACCATTTAGCATTGTAAAGTGTATGAGCTGGTTCTGCAGCAACCCTTCCATGCAACCAGTTTAATTCTATTTACATTTCTTTTTCTTCTGTCATTGCAAGAACTAAACCCAGTTTTGCTCCAACTGATCTCAATCAGATATTTTGCAATTACTTCAGCAGGACTGATCTTGCTCTGTAGGCTTTTGTTTTCTTTTTTCTTTATTTCCAGAGATAAATAATAGAATAACTATTTATATTTACAGATATAAAAAGATGATGCAAATACCGTTTTGAGTTAATATGCTACAAGCTTCAAAATTTCCAAAGGTTCCATTTTCCTTTGCCATCCCTGCTGTCATTCCAGGTGTTAGTGCATCTTTTTCATCTGTGTGTAATGGAATAACTGATGAATTAATCTCACTGCCATAGCAAAACCTCATATTATATTTTTAAAAAAGCAGCTGTTTTTAAAATTACATATTTTAGGTCTGAATTCTGAATCCTTAGGATAGTGTAATCTCTGTGTATTGATTATGTATGTCAATAACTGAATATTGTGACATGTTATAATCCAGTTTAACAAAAATGCTATAGTTTTCCTTTTAAAAGCTGGAAGAGGCTTTACAGGGACAGAAAGAAGTGGGTTAAGGAATCATACTTTTCCCTCTCTCAATACATGCAAGTTTCAAATGAAGTGCTCATAAATATATTCAATTCCATGAGCTTCTTTGCCAAAGGGCATATATGCTGTGTTAAGGGTTTTTTACTTAGCTGTTTGGTTTTACAAGGATTTACTTTGCCCCTACTCAGTTTGTGAGCCCTTACTGGATAGGCAGCTTCTTCTACAAGTGGTTATATATTATCTTTCTGGAGGAAAGCTTTTCTATTTGTTACATCCTTTAAAGAACTGAGGCTCATTTTTGTTAAGGTTGTTGATGACACAGCTACCAGAGGCGAAGGATGGTGACCCCATTAGCCTTTCAGGTTGCTCATATGCAGTGCACAGTCTACTACTTCAATGAGGGTTTTATTGCATTTAACGCCCGTGTGAATTTTGACTGTATATGGTGCAGGGAATTAAAACCATAATGGATTTCTCTTTTGAACCAAGAAAGAGGTCAGAAAACCTCACCTTCAGTGAATGTTCATGTTGATATCCCTCTTTCTATAATGTGCATTTTCCTGAGTGGTCTGGCCCTGAAGATTGAGTTACATACATTAAGGAAAGGCCTGGAGGTATCTGTTAAAGACTACTGAATCAAGCCATAGTGGAGGATGCCCTAGTCCTTAGGTAACTTGCCATAACATGTGGAAAAAATAATTGCATTTTTTAATGGAAAATTTCAGGTTTGAGGATATGTACAAAAATGTTATGCAGTAGTAGTAGAATGTCATTAAGAGTTGCAAAGAAGTATAGATAATAAATTCCTATCACAAAAGGTATTGCATCTAATTTAAAATATCATCCAGATAAGATTTTTTTTTTTGTGGCAAAGAAAGATGAAGTTAATGATTGCCTATGGCAAATCAAAGATAAAAAGCAGTCAACGATGCTGCTTCAGAAATACCTATCTTCTAAACCTGAAGGAAATTATGAAAAAAATTGATTGGAAAGGACATATAAGCAGAAGACTGTGAATATAAACTGGTCAGTTTCTAGGAATGTATTATTTTGCCATAGAAAAACCCAATTCATAAAAGAGTTCATATTTGAGTGTCTCTTTGATACAAGGGGAAAGGAAGTAAAAATTTAACAATTAAATCAAAACTGATATCAAAACTAGTACCTAGTAGGGAAAAAAGAGGCTATCATATAACAATCTCTACTAAAAAGGAAGATATAAAAGGAAAACAATTGATGTCATAGGAGAGAAGTGTTTTGATTGTGTGGTAGTCTTAGAATACACCAGAAATAAGGGAGTATTGCTGTTCTTTTTGTTGTTTTTATTGGTCGCATCCTGTGAAGAGTTATTGGCAGGAGTGATGCGTAACTGTCAGAATAATTCAAATTGTATTTCTACTCTGTATCTGGAAAATTATTAATAAAACATTTCACTGTGAAAAGAGAAAGCAATTGAAATTATTTTTGGGAATATTTATTAGGGGACAAATATTTTTAAATCAACAGTGATGTTTTACTCTTTCAAAAAGTTGTCTAGAGTATGTTTCTAGAAAACATTCTAATGATACAAGTGAAACTTATATGGACATGGTAACCATTCATCATTTCCCCTGACATAAATTTTAGGCAAAGTAACTGAAAATACAATACAGTATTCAACTGGTAGAAATTTAAGGCAGGGAAAATTTAATGTCCATAGTATGGTATTATGGGAAGTATTTTCTATCAAGAAAAGAAATTTATCCCTGGCTGGTAGATAGAATTTACCATGAAAATAAAGTGCACTCAAACTTTAAAAAACATAGGATATTTAAGTAGCCTAGAAGCACTTGTAAGATGTTTAAAAGTAAGTATTGTGAGGAAATATTTTTAATGGATTATACAGATATTGTAACTCTTTTTGCAATAATTGTACCAATGTTCTAGACAAATAATTGAGAGAACATTACACTTAATAAGTGTAGAGTCCACAGCTAGCAAAATGACCTTGATAAGAGCATCTGTTAGGATGGGTATGTGAGGATAAACTGAGTGAATAAGATTAACTGAGCTGAGAGGATATTTCCCAAAACTGATAATGCTAAGCAGGAGAATTGAACAAAAACAAAACCAGAAACAAACCCCTAAACTAGGAAAAAGCACAAACACCCCTCCAATAATCAAAAATAATTTTTAAAAAAGCCACAAAACAAAGCTTGAATAATAGTCTGAAAGAAGCATAGGGCTGGACAAGTTAGAGAAACAGAGCAAAACCACTTCTATGATGCTGCCAGACATTGACCCGTTTCATTGCAACCTTTGGCTTGGTCTTAGCGAGCTGAGCTGGGCGCTGTGAGGAGCCAACATCCATCTGGTGGAGTGAGTGCACCTTGTGAGAGCATGCATGAACTGGGAGTGCTTTCTTCCCAGCCTGTCCATTGGCAGAGAGCATGGGAACAGCCAGAATTGGGAACCCGTGTCTCGAGAGGCAGAGTGAGCAAGGAGAGGAGCCTGCACTCCCAGGAGTGTGGATGCACTTATAGCCAGCACAGCCTCTGAGGATATCTGAATGGTGTTGCTTTAGAGGATTAATTATATAAAGGTTTTGTAAAGTTTTCAGGTATTTATTGCTGCTTTTAAAGTGTCTAGTATGGTGGGGTTTTTTGTGGTATTGTTGATCCTGAGCTGGCAGAGAATGCCAGTTAATTAAATGTCACTGGCCATAGTGATGTGATTTCAATCACGTGAATTGAGAAGTTTTTCCTGGAGACCAAGTGAGGCAGCATGATAAATAAGACAGGCATACTGTCTCATATTGGATGCAAAATGTTACATATAAGAAGGACAAATTCTGACTGAGAGACACTCATCTGTAAAACCAACTCTGAAGAGAATTTGAGATCACAACAGGCAAGAATTTCCACATGAGGTCCCACACTGCTAGTGTTAAAAAATATTATGACATTCTAGAGAAACAGAATAGTGATTTTACCAATGTCAGTGGGAAAACTGGAATGCTGTTTGCATTTGAATTTGTCCACATTTAAAAAATTTTGTTGGAAAGAACAGAGCCACTAAAATATTCAGTACTGAATAAAAAGGAAAAATATTAGTACATTAGCATCAATCTATTCATTAAGAAGCTCAAGAACTGACGTGATTAGTTTAAGAGGAAAAACACAGGTGTTTAAATGTTTTATATTATACCAAATAAAATTCTAAGAAGAAACAATAGATGGAAGCTGAGGTCTCATAAATTCATAATAGAAATTAAGGGTATAATTTTAATGCTGAAAATAATTTACCATTTTTTTAATTAATGGGGAAGTATTTTCTCTATCTGTTGGGGTCTTTGTCTTTGTGAAAGACTGTTGTAGTGAAGTGTGCCTTATTGTATTTTGTATATTTTGGTAATTCAGAAAGGCAGAGTATATGATTCTGAGGTCCCTGTACCTGCAGGTAGAAGGAATGTAGCCTGGGCATCTCTAACCATGCTTCCAATCCTGTCATCAGCAAATATGTTAGCTTGCTATGAGCAAAACACCCCAAAGGGTTTCATTCTCCAGTCCATCATTCCCTCTCTGCTGAGATTGTTATCAGAACACCAAAGAAGTTTTTGGGTCATCTGCTGCTTTATGACGGTACTCTGACTCAGTGCCTCAGACTTCTGCTTGGTTGGAAAAATGTTCTTTGAATTCTGTGAATTTGTCAAATCTGAAATGTTCTATGAAGATGAATTTTGAAAGCTGTGCTGTGGGTGAATCAATGCCATGTGTATTTACTTGTTCAATCAGTACCCAATCCACAAACGTATGTGACCAAGCTTCTACTTCCTTCAGAATTCTCTTTGCAGTGTAGAGGTTTGCAAGATTTAGGTGATGTACTTCTGAAATGCTGTCTTTTCAGCAACCTGGGCCTCCAGCTTGAAGAAGTCCATTTGTTTAAGCTGACCCAACTGTTCAACATCTAAATCAAAACCAACCAAAATTATTGTCTCTGAGCTTGTATGCAGTTTAGGCTTCTGATATGGATTTCTGCAGTGGTTGGTCAGATGGTACCTATTTTGCAGTAGATGCCAGACTGCTTTCCAGGTCTGAAATGGACTAAATGTAGAGGTGCCAAAGATGATACATCCAACATGTTCTCTGCTTACAGGACACTAAAGATTGCTCTGAACACATAGGGGTTTTTTTGCTGTGAATGGCTGCTAAGCATGTCAGACTAGAAATATGCATTTCTGTCTTCATAAAACAACTCAATTTGTGGACTTGATTTTAATTATTTATTTATTTTGCTAATTCCTGTCTTAGGTTTGGTAAGACAGAGGAAGAAAGTATTAAGGGAACTTTCCTCTGCATCTGTGCATGATAGATGTTGGTAGTATATGTTGAAATTAAATGCAGTCTCAATAGGCCATCTTCTCATATTTCTAGTTACTCTTCACTTTCCTCGGACACTGTCTATGCTCAACATTTCTGAAAAAAAATCACTGATGGAATTCTAAAATAAATCTAAAATAAATATACATTTTTCATACGTAGTGGTGAGGTAGATGTTCACTTTCTCTGAAATTCTGTTAGAATTCTTTAGTCCAAGTCAATTTTTTCATACAAATTAGGTTTCCTCCATTTATGACCCTTCCTGGAATAGTGTACAATTTCATTGTTAGAGCTGAGTGATTAGTCCAAAAGATCTTGGAATATGGGAAAGTATCCTCAGAGGTAGCAAAGGGTATTCCTAATGTTAGGTAGCTCTGGGTGAGGTTAGACACAGTCATACTTCTTACCTTGCTACTCTTCTGTATTCTTCTTTTTGCACCCTTTACTCTGCCTTTGGATACATAATACTACTTTTGCTGAATTATAAAAATGAATTGGGTGATCTCATGTGCTTGTTTATAGGAGAAAACAGCATGCATTGCATGTGTATAAAACAATAACCTGCATTGAGCTTGCACTAAGATTGCTGGCATAGCTAATGCATGTTAGGTTATATTATCCGAAAATCTTGCTAAGAATGACTGAGAATATCTGTCTAGGTACTCAGTGTAATCAGCATACTGAAAATGCATACCCTAATTCTTATGCATTAATCCACTTGTGTGTTCCATATAGTGTAGTCCTGGATTTTCGAGGAAGGAGACACAATATCCTTTACCGCACCCTTACAACAGAAACCAGTAAATTTCCCTACTGCTGAAATCCTGTTTGGGATGGTCCTTTTCTCTTACCTCCCTCGCAGTCCCTTCTGCAAATTCTTGTCAGAATTTCATGTAACTACTTCTCAAACCACTGACCTAGCTTGGGACCAGCCACATGATCACAGAGTCCTACAGAGAATTGGTTTATTTACTAGGAAATCTAACTGTGATGGGACTGTTCCTTAATCTTTGACTAGAGGTCCTCATGAATATTGTCTGTCAATAGCTCATCTCTCTTCTCCTCAGTGGCAGCACAGTTCCAAAGCTTTTTCTCTCATGTTGTGCTACCAAAGAGTACTTTGCTGCCAGAGGTCTCTGGAAGACTAGAACTATCATTGAATGATCATGGCACTAGGGAGAGGAGACTGCATGAGGAGAGTGGAGGAAAGTGAACTGTTGCCTGATTCTGAGCATTTCTGTGCCTCTTTTAAATGAAAAGTTAAAAACTTCTAGGATACAACACTATTTTTATCAGCTTTTCCATGCAGATGGAGCTATGGACCAAAATGAAGCCTTACTGAAAGTAAAACAGATTCTATATTGAGGCAAAAATGTACTAGAGGAGCTGTCAGTTTAATTTCACTGGCATGAGCTGAACTACTTTCACTGCTAAAGCTATATATTTCTATAAGTGTAAGTATGCGTGTTTAAGTGGATAGATTGCTCTTGAAAGTTTTGGAATGTATTTGGCCTTGTGGCATATTAAAGTAATGATGCTTTGCAACTGTGATAACATTGTAGAAAAGTAGCAGAGAAATAGTATTTTTTATATATATTTAGCAAAACACTCACTTCCATTTTTTTTTGTTTTTGTAGGAGTCTGATATAAATCTCCACACATTAGTCACCTAGATCTCTGATGATTTATAACACCAACTGCATGGCAGTTAGGTAAAAAAGAAACTGCTTTCAGAAAGGCTTAGGAATAAGTTTTTTCCAAAACAAGTAAGGAAACATCACCCATCTCTCAAAAGCAAGAAAACATACCAGATCTTGTTTCACATCTTTCTCCCCTCTATCCTTTCAAATTATATATTTTGAAAGAAAAATGCAATTAAGAGATACATTTAAATATAGTGGAATGGTCAGTCTTGTGTACTGCAGTGGGCACCACTAGAGATTTCTTAACTCTGACCTTTCTCTGGCCTCTTACTCATTGTTTGAAACAAACCACACACATTCTGTGTGCTCCTTTTTACTTCTTTGTAACTTAGGAGAAATTGCATTCTCATATTGCAGAACAGATCCTTCCACAATGTATGTGGCCAACATTCTCTATTTATAAGGCTTCAGATATCAAAATGAATTTAATCCAATTTAAGTGGAAATGGGATTTAAGGAGCCATTTTGTGAACATAAGATTTAAGTTGCATAAAAGGTACTTGAATTAAAGGCATTTTGTAAGCACAGTTTTTATTGCAATCTGTATCACCATAAATAAAACAGTGTTTCAACAGAGAGTAAGAGATGAAAACAAAAAAAAATTCATACATCTTTAATCTGAAAAATTCCATTCATTAAATAATTCTGGAGACATGGGTCAAGTTTTTTTTTCTTGTCTTTCCATTACTAAGACAGTAATGATCTGCCAGCAATTTCATACCCTATTTTATATTCAGACTCTTAGTGATATTTTCCTACTGACTTACTTTACTCTGAGCATAAATTGAATGGCTCATAAAAACAAACTAAAATTTCCTTCCCTAAACTTAAGCAAGATCATAAGCCTAAACCAATTCTTACTCTTAAGAGTACATAATTGCGAACATAGGCTTATTTAAATGTTACTTTAATATTCTAAATCTAAACAAGCAAATAAAGAGTATTCAAGAAAAACCTTATCAAGCTTTCTCCATATTTTACACCAAAATTCTTGTTCATTTATTTTCAGTTCAAATAATGGTTGAAAAGCACAATTTCTCTTTTGCCCGGACACTGTGAAATTTTATCTACTCTGCCAATTGTCAGTGTTCACAAACATTAAGGATATAAAGGGTTTTTTTGTCATAATTCATAATGTTGGTTGCTTCCATTTGAAATGATGTGCCAGCTTGTTATGCATTTAGTAGATGAGCCACTTCCTACTGATGGAGGACAAGTTTCTATAGCACTCCATTAATACAGAGATGTCCCTTTTTACCTTGAACCAGGACACCATCTCCTTTCAATCTCCTCTAGTTCTGCAGACACTCATCCTCTCCCTTCTCTGCAAACTAGCAGATGGAGAGTATGTAGACTTTGAAATGTGACTCAGAGGTCAGGAGATTTAGTGTCTCTGGAGGAAAGTGAAATTCACAGCTAAGGACAATTTACTGTGACCAACCTACCCCCAGGAAACTCCCGGCACAGCCAAAGGGCTTGGTGATGTCTCGATTTCTCACATTGTCAGTTGCCATGAGTCTGCACAGGAAGGCATGTCTGCTACTGAATCAGAAATACTCTGAGTAAAAACTGCTTTTTTGAGAAGGGGTTTTCAAGATCAGAATTTTGGCTGAATGTCCTGTTTCCAGTGTACTGTGCTTATACATAAATCACTGCTTATAAATTGGATGTTCAGTACAATAAAATTTTATCAGACTTAAGGAAAGGGAAAAAGATTAGTGTTGTGTTCCTTGTTTTTATTTCACTTTTAGTTTTATTTTTGTTTTTATTTATGACTGTCTGTGGAGGTAACAAAATAATTAAAACACTGAAATGGATATCACCTGCTTTCTTGCTTCTGCTTGACACATTAAGTATCTTTTATGAATTGAGTTTAACATTGAGTCTTTGTCTTTTGGCGCTGTGGTACTTTGAGTAGCTTTGGTGAATTGCTTAATTGTTTATTGATTTCATCATTATTCTTGGTTTTATTCCTCACCCTCTCTCCCCTCCCTCCTTAATTTCATCCTCTTTTAAAAGTTCTTGGAAAAGTTTACATTAATTCAGAGATCCTTATCAAAGTTTTGCGTTGCATAAATTCCATGTTGCCAGAATGATCAGGATAGAAGTTACACAGAGGTAGCTCAACAGTTAACTAACCAAATAAAGGAGAAATTGCCCACATGTTCAGAATTCATTTCTCATATTGGAGACAGAAGATAGTTATGGTAAATTTTGCAACAGGCTACTCCCACAGGGTCATATTTTATTAAACTGAGAAAATTGGATGAGTCAGAGCCATGACTGTCTAGGAATTTAAAGAAAATAATTGACACTTTTGTCTCCCAAACATACTGTATTTTGATTTATTTTTGTGGTAGGTGTTAGGTTAAGAGATGTCTGCATAAACTTCTGTTGATGAAGAGAACAGGATGGTACCTTTTTTTTTTTCCATATTTTGCTTTGGTTTGCATTCCACAAAGGAGATCTGCTTCACACATGACTTTTCTATGCATTAAACTCCTCTCCTTTGTAGTTCATCAAAAATTTAATGACACTGTTCTTCTATTTTTTAAATCCATCTGATTTGCCTGTTCTGTTATAGCAGTTGTTCTACTATTACGGTAATAGTGTATGTGCAACAGTGGACTCAAAGTGGAAAGCTAAAGGACTGCTTCAAATTTTAGCATGGCAAATTTCCCTCCAGCCTCTGAGTTCATAAATGAAAATAATTGAGCTACAATGCCAAGAAATTAGTATCCTAACACAACTCCACAATGCTGTGAAAACATAGCATTGCATAACTGTGATTCCACTGAATGGTATCATTATGACTAAAATTATCTAACGTTGTGTTGCCTTTTTGTTCAAATCTGGCAAGAATCAAACTATCTCACCATGGTACACAATACATTTTCTAAATATGGATGAAAAACTAGAACATTCTTCGGAACAAGTATTGCCTAAATACAGCAGAAGCGAATGGAAAATTCTGGCCTTATTTGGCGATACTTTCTTGCATTGAAATGTGATCAGTGCATCAATCATCTTTAGAAGGAAGTAAATGCCTGTTACCAGATGGAAAATAAATTAAACTGAGCATTTATCATTCTTCAGGCAGTAGGTGCGAAAGTAGAAATATTTTTAAAATACTAATCTGCAATATTTTAAAAGAGCTGAAGTTAAAGAAAAAATCCTGTTTTTTAAAATGTAAATTCATTTTAAAGATCATTGTACTTGGGCTCATGCTACCAGCAGACTTACCCAAACAGTGTAAATAGGTTTTCCTAGTCAGTTTCATTCTTCTTGAATAAATGTGAATGAGATTTGAGTAAATGAGAGACAGTTTTTATGCACCATGACTAAAAAGCAAGAAGTGATGGTCTGGGATGAATTCTCTTCAAACAAGCACACACAACATTAAATGCCTTGGGACAAAGAATCCTCAATTTCAGTTTTTGGACTTTGTGTTTCTAATTTCTTTATCACCACTATTTCAGAAGGCATAGGAATTAGCTGCCACCATTTTCTGTGGTAGCAGAGGGTATAAATTGAAGCCCTCAAACTTCAGTTCTTTGGGTAAGATAACTAAACCTATGTCTGAACACTTTACATGCATAGTTTGCCTGTGTCAAACAGTCTTGAAAGCGCATGGATTCCAGCTCCTATGATACTATTTAATACCATTGACTTCTAACATAAACCATGTATTTAATCAGACCTGTCTTTCAAATAAAAAAAATAGTGTAGCTTGGGCTTATGTTTATCTTTTTAAAGCTTATGTTGTTAGATTATGTCAGTGTGCTTGAATAGACTGGAAGATGAATGATCACAGTCCTATGGTACAGGCTATTCAAACACTTATTAAATAGAATTGGTAAATGTAGTTTAGCTTAACTGTGCAATTGCATTTATTGCTAGATCCAATCTCTGTGTATATACAACACAGTTACCCTAAGTCCAGTCCTGCTGTATGTATATCAGTGGCATGCACAGCATTTCCATGGTGTGCTTTATTTCTTTCCTAACCTGATTCTTTTATAAAATCTCTTCTCAATTTGCTAAAATCAGAGTATTACAGAGAACATACATAGCAACCAACTTGCTGTGTTAGTAACTCTCTGCGTTGCACTGAGGAAAATATAACACCATTTAATATCAAATGTGCAATCAAGGAACAGCTGGGTTCCTTTTGCAGTGTCCCAGAGCTGGCCAAGAAAATTAAATCAAAAGTCATTGAGTAATTATTCTCATTGTTTGTATTGATGCATTAGATCCTATCGAAGTCCAAAGAGAGTGCCCCAATCATTAAAAGAACCATTTCCCCCTTTCATCCCTCCTGCATCCAAAGGCATCTGATACAGTATTAATGCATAACAGAAATTATCATTCTCTATAATTTCTTTTCCATGCTTCTACTACTGTTCTGAGTTGTTGTACAGATAAAATGGACTGAAGGAATTCCAGAGGTATTAACATTAAATGGAGCCCTTTTCCTAAAAGACAATAATTTTATACTTGCTTTTGTGTAGGGCAGAGTAAGTAAAGCAAAATTTAGCAGCTGTTACATGTAAATATTATAGATCATTATTTGGTTAGAAACATATTAATTAATAACAAATGGAGTTACAAAAACCCCAACACTTGAAACAATGGTAACTCAAACACAAAAGCAAGTAGGTGTATTAAAAAGTATTAGTTCATGAACATAAATGAAAACCCCAGCTTGAAAAATTAAGTTATTTTATTGTGCATGAGATGACAATACAGATGAGAGTAAATGAAAAGCTAGACTGAGCAGTTGTTCAACTCCTTCAGTAGGGAAAGGAGTATCCAAGAAGAATCTCAGGAAGGGAATTGTGGTTTAGTTACAGTTCCAAATCAGACAGTGCCTTGATCCGTAAAGAAAACAATTTATTGCAATATGTTTATTACCTTCTTTATATAAGCCTTTTTCAGCTTTCTTCTGTGTTGGCAAAGCACTCTCCCTTAACACTCTCCCTTCTGCTTTTTCTGTTATCCTTACTGAAGTGTTTGTAGATCTGGATGCAACCTTCAGGGATCAGGATGCTTTGCTGGATCAGGACTAGATCTCTGTACCGTGCAAGATTGAGCCATTGAAGAGAAATGCAAGTTGCTATAATAAGCCAAGTGCAAAATAGGATTACAAAGTCATTAGAGGCTGGAGTTGTTCAGCATCTTTTAGATCCTTGGGAAACAAATGAAAGTGGGTTTAGATCTAAACATTTAGTTCTTTCAAATAGTGGTTATTAATTAAAAAAATGTAACTATAGTATAATAATATAGTAATATTGGATTATATCACATATAAAATTTAATTTATGGCACCTATAAAAGTACATCCATTATGTAAAAAAAATTAAAATATGATTGGTGTTTTACCCCTACATCTGTTTCTGAAAGTTGGACATTTAGATAACAAAAAGCTTATTTTTTCTACGTTTCTGGACTTTTTTTTCAAACTTGAGCACCTAAACCCTTCAAACTACATAAAATTGTTAAACTTCTGCTTAATTCTTGCATATTTTAAGTTGTTAATTAATTTTACAGTGTATTTAAGGGAAAATATTTGTGAAGACGTCTATGCAAGTGTTGCTACTTTTATATTTAAATAAAATCAGGAAATTATTGTATGGACAGGACTATTAAAATCATCATGACCACTTGCCCTCCCAAAGTATTCAGTGGAAATGCTTGTGCTCAGCCTGATGTCCAGCAGGACCTCGGAGTTCTCTCCCTCAGAGTTTCTACCTGAGCAGTCAGGTACAAGGGCTTTATCGAGCCGTGCTGTTGCAGACACTTGAAAATCCTTGAACTTTCAGCTATTTCTGTTGACTCAGGCCTCAAGTTTTTCAAAATCCCATTCTTTCAGGAAATGAACTACGTAATGGCATTTGGAAATATGGTTCCGGGTTTAGATTGCTTTTTTCTAGATTCAAGAAATTGGAGTTCGCTTTTTTTTTTCATTAAATAAAAAGAGTAACCATCTTTTAAAATATATTATTTTCTCTTCGTTTCTTGGTAAACTCACATAGTTTCTCTTGATTTGCAGCTGTATGATAAATATAATTTAATAAATATATTTTTTTATGACTGATCATTCTATAAGCATAATATTAAAGGTAAATATTGTGGATATTCTTCCATTTTCAGCCAGAACTGAGTGCCTAGGCCCAGAACATGGCAGCTAAAGGATCCAAGTGCTGCTGTAGTTATTTGGCTCGATATCTTCATTTAGAGCAAGGCTAGATTTCAATCATAACTCAGTTTTGCCACTTCTACTTTGCTCAGAGGACTGGGTCCTGATTTCCAGAACATGTTGACAAAAACCTGATCAAGCAAAACAAAACTCCAAAATCTGTCAGTTTGGGACTTATTGTAAAACAGCTTTTTAAACTGTTCTTAGTGTTCTATAAAGATAACAAAAAACGCTCATACTATAATAAAATACAGTGTTCAGAAAAATTCCTCCTTATTTTTACATAATAGACATATCACTCTGTATTATGCTCCTTATAACTACTCTAAAATGAGCCTGGTTGGAGGGAATAATTTCTTATTTAACTGTCCATTACAAATGATGGAGCCTTTGAGTCAAGTCAGGCTAAATCATTTGTTCTTCCAAGGCAATCATTCATTTATCTCACAATACCTATCCTAAGAGGTGGTAAGGGTTACCAAGGCAAGAAATGCACCAGGTTCTACTTGACTGTAATAGACTGCCTTAACATTTCTCCCTGTTCATCAGAAATTAATACAAATATTGTGGTTGGGTTAGGGTTGTTTGCTTGTTTGCTTGTTTGCTGGCTTGTTTTGGGGGGGTGGTTTCTGCTTGAAATGACTTTTCATTTCAAAGTTTCCTTTCATTGTATTATAAATAAGAGAACAAAAACTCTAAGATCTCCTTGGAATTCAAACCAGATTAGTGTTTAGTGGGAACCAGCAATATTTCATTAGTATTCTTTGGAATGTTTTTTCCAAACTTAGCTCAGTACATGTAGTTTTTCAGGGATACAAAGCTAGATTTTATTCCAAGTACTTTTTGTACATTCTTCTGTCTAGAGTTCCTGCATTCTGCAGGTTCCTATGATATGCAAAGTATCAGTGGGCCATGAGATTGTAGTACCACTGTTTATTTATGTTTTATTCTGTTATTACTTTTTGATTACTTGTTTTAGTCTTGACTTATTCTTACTTCATTATTTATTTATTTAGTTATTTATTTATTACTTGTTTACTTTTTAGTATTTAAGTAAACTTTTCTATCACACCTTCTTTCCCACAGTCCCAGATATGCAGAACCCCTGTTACTCCATTCTTGTCTTCAGTGCATTTTGCCAGTTGTTGAATTTCACCAGCATTTAAGACTAATTTAACAGGGGGTGTGAAATATGTGAGTTTAAATCAGACTTTCAGACTATAAACCAAAAAATGTTATTTTCCTGGAGCTGAAGTGAGAAGGTGAAGTCAGAATTGCTGACAATTAAAAAGAAAAAAAAAAAGTTTAAATTATGCCTCACTTTTTTTTATATGTGAAGAAACAAGTCAGGAAAGATTTATTTCCTTTAAAAAACCTGTTCTTACACAACAAATACCATCAAGTCTTTTAAACAACTGTGTATATGGAGATTTTTCTGTTGCATGTACTCGAACAAAAGGCAGTAGAATCTTTTTCATAATCCTCCAATTGCAGACTACAAGTTAAAATCAAGTTAATAAAACTAAATAAGATGTGGAAATAATTTTTAATATTATTTAATTTTTATGTCTTTCATTGGGACCAAAAACTTTGGCATTTATTGAATAACACAAAATTTCTGTTTCTTAACATTGATTGTGATAGTAATAATCTTGAGAGGATTGAGATACAAAAATCTTATTTTTTAGACACTTGTTACAAGAGACTCAAAATAGATAATAATTTTTGTATTGGAAAATTGATAAGCATTTCATAAGAGGCATAACTTCTTTAAAAGAATTTAAATATTAGCAGTTCTTGGCTGAAAATGTACTGTTAGGATACTAGTAACTTTGTATTCTCCTTCCTTTTCTCTTTGACATTTAAAAATATTTGAAAAAAATATTAAAAAATAATATTACATCATATAAAATATAAAAAAAATCACATAAATTTATTGCAAATCACCTTTAGCATATACAGAGCATTTCAAGATATGCTTGCATTTAAAATAGTTTCCCAGTAAAGCCAAAATTAGTTTGATTTTTTTTTTTCAAGTAGAAAGAAGCATTAATTTTCTTCTGTCATCAAGAATTTTTGAATACTACTTTCTCGACTTGTATTAATAATAAATCTTTTTCTCTAAAATGCGTGCAGGCTTCTAGGCTTTTTGCTCTCTTTGTAAGAGCCTTGGTCTATTCTTTGTGAATGAACTTTGTATATGGATGTGTGCTCGTGGTAAACAGTCATGATACTTAACATTTTCGCCAGCCCAAATCTTTCCTCACTCATTCATCTGCTCTTTTATAAGGTCACTGACTTCTGTGATAGGTAACCTTATAAAAATCATGTGACTATAGAAAACTACATTTTAAGAGAGGAATGTTGGACATTGTGTCCAGATGTAGCTTAAAATAGGTTTTCAGATATAAAGAATCAAATGTAAAAATATTCGGGTAAACATAGTGATTATACAGATTGTTCCTTTAAAGCCAGAGGAAAAAGAAGGGAAATGAGGTCACATCTATTTTGATAGTGCTTTCAAAAGGAAGAGGAAGGGAGAAAGTAAATGAAAGAAAGAGGTGTTAAAATGTAGTGGTGCTCCAGAATGATTGACTAGAAGAAGTAATCTCAAAGATAAAAAGGCAAATATAGATGATTTAGCCTTCTGTGTCATCAGTACACAATTGTTTCATGCTGTCTCATGCTTTGTCTGCTCTATTTCCAAATGTTCCTGCCTTACAGAATTATGTCTCTGTTGGATAGATTTCAGTCTCACAAAGTGTTTTGCTACTATTCAGCTTATTACCTTCATTTCATACTATTGTTGTTTTATTGGCATTTCATTCTCGTTGTATCATGCTAAATTTTCTTCCTCAAGATCCCTTCAGATATTCATAAAGTCCTTTTTTTTTTCCCCTCTGGTCACTCTTTCATCTCTGAATATCCTGCTTCTCAATATCATTTTGGTTACAAGACTGCTTAGACTTAGGGTGACTCTGCACCCATGAATGCATCAGACTTGTGTAAGGTATATGAAGGAGATGATGGACTAGGGGAATGTGAGATATACTGGTAAAATTTCTTTGTCATCCAATAATGCTTTGTGTCCAAAATTCCTTCAGGTGCCAGCCATATACATTATCAAGGCTGTGGTGACTGGCAGTATGTCCTCCTCAGAGGCCATCATTCCTTGTCAGTGGAAAAGAGCTGGGGCACAGGACAAGTTTTTGGTTTCCCTCTGCCCTGAAGGGAGATTGGAGAGAAAATTTGTATTTTGTCAATTAGCTTTGAAACATTCTTCTAGAGATTTTCTTTACACTGAGACTGCCACTAATGCTGCATAAATGCAATTCAGTATATCTGTATTAATAATGTGTACGTAGTTTAAAGTTTCAAAGTTATTTAAAGGTTCATACCTGCTTTATTTAATTTTTATTCACTAAAATACAAAATAATATGAATAATAGTGTAATAAATCTTAAAAAATATGTATAAATCCATTTATTAAATATTTTATTGATTTTCACTGATTACGATCATTCCACTTCTTAGAAAGTGTTACAATTAATTCTTTTTCGAAGGAGTGGATTGCTATACATTATTTAATATTCTGTGTTGGATATGATGGTAAGCAGGTAACCAAGTTTAAATACCTGCAAAGTCTGAATTTACAAAATGCTGATGATGCCTAACTTTGAATTCACTGGGACTTGAGCAACCCTGAAATTCAGGTTGTAAGGTTTCCATCACTGGGTACCCAAAATCAGAACTTTAGTGTCCTAGTGTATGTATTTTCTTTTTACAAAACTTCCAACCCACCCAAACAACAACAAAAAAATCCCTTTGTCTATAATTCAGCCCTTTAGACTCCTAGACTTTCAATAGAGCACCAAGATAAGATTACAGATTTCATTTATTATATCACATTTTTAATATAATTTAATGCATTCAGATGAAGAGTATTTGTTGTGAGGCTAATAAGCCCAAGGTGCAGTGTATTTTTTTCTTGTAGCAGCATTTGTAATGTGATAGATACTTCCCAGAAAGTAAGAAAAAAATTCAGTCTCTGCTGAAAAGCCACATAATACATACATTATCGATTCAGCAAATAGCAAGTGAAGAATGGGAAAGTGTTAATGCTTTTCTATTTCACAGGAAGAAATAAAGAAAAAAAAGGTGAAATCACAAAATTGGCAGTGTATTAAACAAGTGACCCAAGAACGTGTTATGTATGCATATTCAGAGTGTTGTGCTGCCATCCAGAGGGATCTTGAAAGGCTGGAGAAATGGGCTGAGAGGAACCTCATGAAATTCAACACAGGGAGATGTAAAGTTCTGTACCTGAGGTTGTGGAGCAACCCCTTGCACTAGTGCAGGGCCAGTGGCCACTGCATCTGAGGGCTTGAGAACTGGTTTTGTATCAGCTGATTTACAAAGGGCCCTTCCAACTTCAGCCATTCTGTGATTCGGTGGTGTTCCAATACACTGCTCTGTGTAAGAGCTATACTAATGAAATTACTATTTCACTGTTTTCTTTATGGAACTCTCAGTGGCTGTTATCATCAGGTCAGGCATTTTGTAGCAGTTGATTACCTTCTGGAACAGCTGAACCCAGTTATACAGAATAATAGCCAATCTAAAACTCAAAATTGGTGTTAGAAACTATTATTATTAATTGACATTTATAAAGGACTTCTTTATTTCTGGGGTTTTTTTGTTTTTTAAATTTTAAATATTCTGTGTCTCACACGATTAAGTTGCTGTTGGTATTATAAGGTTTAATTTATATAGATATATGGCATGTACAAAAATTAAAAAAAAACCAAGCACATAGAAAAGCATATTCTTTGTGTTCAGTATACCAAAAAGTTTGCAATGGGTTTTTTTCTGTGAGGCACCATCACCATATGAAGTAGTAGATGATAGGTTACTATCATATATGTATGTATTAAAAAACCCAAGGGTGATAATGATTCCATTAGTATTAAAGTTCATATTAAGGACTTTCCAGCAGACCAATAACCAGTAGATGAGAACAGCTATCACAGATGCAATTGTACACATGACAGAGTTTTGCATGAGTTTCTTATTGCAGAAAAAGCTAATGTTTGCTGGGTTTGGCTAGCAGATGACTTCTCTTCTGGAAAAATCAGTTTTTTCAAGTAGAATCAGGAGGCTTGTCTCATCACCATATAACTTCTCTGGCTTTATTTAATTTGTCTTTATCATGATTTATATCAAGGGATCAAGAAAACCAAGACAATATTTTTTATAAAATTTATTCTTAGTCTTTTATGTCCTCAAGATAATTATTGAGATTACTTACTGGATTTCTGGGCAGACTGTTGCCTTTATCATATTATTCTCTGGCAAGGGCAAGATATTTGTGCATTCTCAAAAGCTACCTTTGGTCTGTGTGATTTTCTATTCTTGTTCTGCTACTGATCAAACTACCAATTGCCATCACATATAGCTTAGTTTTTATTGAGTACTTGGTAGTATTTGAGTGCATTTGAGTTTTTCCTTCTTTTGTTTATTGAATGGCATGTTTCTTTATCATATAGACTTAGTTTTAGCTGATCCATGGATCCCAGTATGTCCTAATGTGAGTCACTGGAAATACTTGTGTTTAATTTTTGCATGCAACTTCCCATGATTGGCTATTACTGGTGGGAATACCACAGATCTCAATAATTTACTGAAACTTGGTTTTCAATTTTTGTATCATTTCAAACTCCATTGATTGGGTTGCCTGTTGAACTAATTACTGTTTATATGGGGTGTGTGCTGAAAATGTATCTGAATAGTATGTAAATGTAAAACATTGGTATAGGTATTTGTATGTAGATATAATATAGTAAAAATGTCAGAAAGACATGATGAAATTCAGGGCTTTGATCTTCTGATTCCAGGTTTGTTGACCAGTCCATTGGAAGTTCTATAAGCCTGACATTATTTTTAAATACAGAGATTTCCTTGTTAAATTAAATTAGTTTTGATGCTGTGATTGCAGTAACTAATGTCTTGGTCTTGTGCTAAGTATTCTTTCCTCTGCCTGATTTTAGAGACCATTGAGGGCTGCTAGGATTCTGAGTAAACAGTTTCATTAGGAATTTAATTCTGTTGAGTGCTGAAAACCTTCTCCTCCTCCTGAATGCTGCTGAGGGTTGCTAGGCACCTCAAAGGGTTAGTGACTATCACAGCTTGCTTAGCACATGGTACCACATATGTCATTTGCAGTCTCTGAGTAGAACAAACTTCTACTGCTGTCACTGTAGATTATTCTCTGTGCTTTTGGGGTTGTTTTGCTGTGCTTAGAATGTGTGTCCCTCATAAAATGGTAACATTCTGTGGATGGGGACTGCTGGATCCAGCAAAAAATAAATCACTGAAGACATGGGAACAGACAAGATTTGAGATTTTTGTATAAAAGCAATAATCATTCTTCTGAAAAATTCATAGAAAACCTCTCCAAAGCATCAAACCAGCCAATGACAAAGGCAGTGTGACAGTAATAATAAATCTTAATTTTCTTACAGTTGTTTTTAGGCCTTGTTCTTTTAGTATTGCTTGTTGTGACATGTGGGTTCCCACACCCTGTGTAATGCCAGCAGTATACAGGATGCACACACCACAAAACAAGCAGATCCCCAAAGCCTCAGGGTATTGAACTGCCCTTTTGTTTCATGTATCCTCTTGCAGAACAACTCACAGAATGACATGCTTTACTGCGTGCCACCTTATTGCTTTATTATTAGCCTTCTTAAAGGTCAGATAGGCCTGACTCAAATTCAAGAGGAAACAATGCTGTACAAAGTTCTCCCTTCATTGAAGGAACCTGCATATTTTTCTGAGATCTGCAACAGTATTTTTAATATCATGTCGAAAGCAGAGAACCATTTTCAATTCCCATTGCAGTAATCAATGAGATGTAAAATTGCAGCAGTTCCATGCTGCCTAGAGCCTCTCCTGACAAACCTCGTTTGGTTTGTCAGAATGCATAAAGCACTCATAGGAGCGTAGCATTAGCTCTATTTCTCTGTGATGTGAACAAGCACAGAAAGAAACCAGCTCTTAAGGAGACATTTTCGTTTGCTTAAATAGCCCTGCCGTGGCTGCAGTAAAATCTTCCTGTGCTATGCATATTTCTTAGGATGGGAATCAGAACCATTAATTGTATGTGTGATTCAGAAAAGCAAAAATGGGCTAGCTCAACAATTATTTAATTTCTGAAGAAATAATTCACACATAGAAAGTCAGTCAAGGCAACCGTCCAGGTATGCTGTATATGCTGTACTTATTTAGCATATTTGTGATTACTCAGGAAGGTTATGTTTGTCACTGTGCTGCTGTCTGTGACCATCTGGAACTTAATAAGATACAATGTAGAATTTGCATCCTGCTTTTATGCACACAGAGAACTCTTTCACCTGAAGTAAAATAAATTTTCTAGGTACTAGCAACTCTAAGCCATTGAAAGCAGTCAGTAGTCAGGAATCCGCTGAATTATGAGTATATAAATTCATTTGATGGCTCCTTAGAAACTCTTTTACAATATATATTTAGGAGGAAGACATGCTCAGTGCTGGATGTTTTGGGAGTATGCGGAGTACAGTCCCAGATATTTTCCTGTGGGTGTCATTATAGATGGAGTGATTGGGTAGCCTGTGGCATTGGCAACGGGTGAGAGGCTCCTTGTCTATGCCTCTGATGCTGATAACTGCAGTCATCCCTTATCAATTCCTTGGAGGTGTTTATAAAGTGTTCTGGTCTCATTCCCTCTGCTGCTGAAGCAAACATCAGTTTTGTATAATGACATTTCTCTTGACTACCTTAGCTGATAAGTAAAGAATTGAATGGATGTTTGTACATTAGGTATTCTTTCTCTGCACTGATTATTCTTTAAGCGTAGAAATTAAGGGGATTGCAAGTTTCCATCTCATTCTAGAACTGGCTTTCAGAACTACATGCCGATTTTCTTTGCTTAATTTTGATTTTTCTAATGAATAAATATGAGTAAAAATGCAACAGCTAGAATTTCCAAGCTTTCACAAATTGCGTTAAACTTCTTGACAGGAACAAAAAAAAAAGTTTAGTAATACATGTTTCCAGTATTCCATCTACTTTCTTAATTAGCAAGTCAACAGAATATGAGTTTTCACCTCATGACTGTGTTGCATGATTTGAATTGAAGAAAACGCAGGCTTTGGAGATAATAGCATGTAGCTAGAGAATAGATGGAGACCTGGATATGTTGGAATCACATCTCCATGTGATTGTTTCAGGAGCTTGGGTGCTGTACTTGTCTTCCTTGGCCACAGGCTAGGGGAAATCAGAGAAAATGTGGAGAGTGATCTGTAAAGAGGAGATCTGAAATTCTTCATGAGAGAATTTAATATTTCTCTAAACCACTAAACTCACCATCTTAGACAAAGGTGTGTAACAAATATGATGGTCTCTGAACCTCAGTTTCTGAAGTCTAATAGCAGCTTAATTTGCTGGATTTGTGGGTTTTCTTAGGGGGTTTTAGTCGCTTGGGTGCAATATCTGTTTCTCAAATTGAAATTTGGACTGATTTTACTGGATCTCAGCCAAAGATTAAATTTTGTTTCTGAAGAGTATTTTGAAGAAAGGGGGAAAATCATGGCAATTTGCTGTCAAATTTATAGAGTTTTTTGGGTTTTTAGCAAAACTGAAGTTTCTTCTTTAAAACATTGATACCTGCTGAAATTCTGCGGCATGTAGACTCATTTTAATTTGTGGTCTGAAATGTTTGCAAAGTTCCATAATTATTTGTTTCTAGATGAGTTTGGTTTTTTTTTGTTTTTTTGTTTGTTTTTGTTTGTTTTTGTTTTTGTTTTTGTTTTTGTTTGTTTTGTTTTGTTTTGTTTTTTTTCCCTCCACTTGGGAGTTTGGTATAGTTGTGTATTTCCTTATTTTACTGAATACAAGTGTAAAATGTGGTCCAGGTTGTTTTGTTTTGTTTTGTTTTGTTTTTTTTATGCTTCGTGTCCTGAACTTGGTCCCCTGGTCAATGTGTGCTGCTGCTTGACAAGTTAAGCAAGTGTGCAACACAATTCCCTGTTTAGTGGAGAAATTACCCCACAAGTTCCTGTACAGCCCAGCCCCACAGAACCTTAACTGCAGTCACACAAGGTGTGATTGTTTTCTTTCTTTTTTACTTTCCCTAATCTTGGATAAAAATGGCCTTTCATACCAAATGTTGTGAATGTCCAAGACAGAAATTCAAAAAGTGATAAAATTTTCAGCCTATAATTATTTAGATAAAACTTGTAACAGTCTTTTTTTTCAGAAGATTGGACATATGGTAGGTCTCAGTGAGGTGTTCTCTTCAGCCTTCTTGAAATACGACTAGGCAACCAAGAATACATGCAGGGGTTTTGTCTTCTGTAGATTTAATTGACCTGAAATCTCTTGAGCTCTGTTCAAAAAGTTTCCATGCTTTGAGTGTGCTGTTATGGAGAACAAACTTGTTTTCTGGAGTGCATTCCAAGATACTAATCAATATATTGTATCTCATATATGTAGATTAAGATCTTTGTAATACTCTGGTGAACAATGTCAAAGGTAGGCTACAGAGACTACAATTGATTTCCAGACCAGCTTCACATTACTGATCTTGAAGGTAGATTTTACATGGTCTGGTTTTCTTTCTATCCCCAGAAATTTTACATGGCTAGCAAGCATGGTTCTGCTTCAGGTGCATGAAGTCTACTTTATCACTTCTAAACCACCTGAAAAGAGGTTGTAGTGAGGTGAGGGTTTGTCTCTTCTCACAGGTAACAAGTGGCAGGGAGAGAGGAAATGGCCTCGAGTTGTGCTGGGGAGGTTTAGATTGGATATTAGGAAAACATTCCTCACAGAAGGGCTTCTCAAGCATTGGATCAGGCTGCCCAGGGAAGCGGTTAAATCACCATCCCTGGAAGTGCTCAAAAAACATGTGGATATGGCAGCTGAGGCTATGGTTTTATGGTAGTGGTGGTGCTTGTTGATGGTTAGGCTTGGTGATCATTGAGGTCTTTTCCAACCTTAATGCTATGAAATAAACTTTTTTTCTGGAAGAGCTTCAGTTCAAACTGAAGTAGGAATTGAATTGAGTGACCCTCATACCTTGCATGTACTTTACCTACTAGATTATATGCAAAAGAAGATAGTTTGCACTCCTGGTCTTTTAAATAACCAACCTTCTTTTTTCCCTGGGATGTATGGGTACTCCACACTTTTAATTATGTTTAAAAAAAATTATGAGTTATTACACATGCATTGCACCGTATCTAAAAAAGTAGACTAAATTTAAGTGTAGAATTAAAAAAAAAAAAAAGCAAAAGGGATATTTCCGCAAATTTCACCATTCATTTGCAATGAAGAAAGGTGATATTAATGTGTAGATAATGCAGGTACAACTGTGATTCCCAGACCATATAAATTAATACTTGAGATGATAGAATTCTGCTTGCAAATATTTCTAAAATGCTGAACCAGATAACCTGCTTGCAAAGTCTAGGTCTGCTCTGAGACTCTAAGGCCTACTAGATGCTAATTTTATTCGACTCCAAATTTGCAGTGTGAAAATGGGCACTGCATATTTTGGAGAGAAAAATTTACAAGCTGAGTTCATGTATCTTAATGAGGGTTCATAAGCTGGGCACCACTGCCCGTGGTTATGTTTGTGCCATTTTCTATCAGATTGTTTCATTATGCTTGTGTGGGTACTTCTTTTTCATGAATATGGTTTTGACAGTTTTGGAAAACTGGACTATTGAGCTGGAACTGATGGTATTTTTCACATCTTGGTAATCAGTGTAACAGGAAGCAAATGTTCCTGGTAGAGATGTGGTGACTATTCCCTTTTTATTCTTCAGAGGGAAGAGAGCTAGTTTTAAATGGAACATAATTTCCAAAACATCTTTTTAAAGGAGAGAAAATTATTTTTATGTCCTTTTCATGTTTAAAGCCTCAGTTTCTTTTCCCAAAGTTGTTCAAATATTTTTCTCACCTGTTTCTAGCTGTTAAAGTTGCATCATCCAGTCTGAACCATCACTATCATACTATATGGCCAATCACACATAATCAATCTGTTAATTTATTGGTTTTAATTGCTTTTAGCTGTATTTATTTTTGGAAAAACTTTGAAAATATCATTATTAGCAGAGAAATGCATCACTAATTTATGAACAATTTGCAGATAAGAAAGCAACTGATATTTTTTAACTGCTTTGCTTTGTACTAGTAGGCTACGCTGTTGATATTGCAATGAATGAAAATATTTTGATCTTTATTCTCTAATGCCTCTACACAGATTGTTTGGTGGGGATTTTTTTTCAGCTTTCAATAACAATTTGGGGATTTTTCCCTGGTCTTTTGGAGGTAATAGTGCATACCATCTTCCAGCAATGCAAGCCTCAGCTATTTCTACTCAGTATGTTGCAGGGAATAATATTAGCTGTGCTTCAGTCCCTGCTGGTCAGTCTCCATCTTATACTAACCTCAAGGGTAGCAAGGACATGTGACTATGCACATGTACTGTAAAATTAATAACGTTCTTCATTAGTGTAAGACAAATCATATTCTTCAAATCCTTCTGAAAGAAGTTCTTCAGCTACAAAGCAGGCATATTTAAAAATCTTTCTTTTTGATAACTCAGGGAATAGATTTTTCCATGTGCAAAACCACCAAATGATGTCACTTTCTTTCACAATACCTTGAGGGTACAAAGGGCAGAAAATGGATTAAATAATGGGGTAGGTCTTTTACATTATTAATATAATTGAAATTTTCCATATTTGGAAACTCTCTGACATGGGAAATGAATTGTGACTAGGAAGTATCCACATGAACTAGTGAGTGGAAGCATCCTGTAATTCCTTTCATGCAATAGAATTAAAAAATTTCTTGGGTCAGAACAGATCTAAGAGTCATTTAGTGCCAGCTGCTTGTCTTCCATGTTTTGTTTCTGAAGCTGATTTACATAAATTTGCTTCTAATTAATGATTGAAAACTTTACAAAATTTTATTAAGTAGGTAAAAGATTAGTAAAATTTTGATATAAGCAACATATACATCAGCAGAGGAATAGAAAATAGGAATCATTCACATAAATAATAATAATAACAAAGCTAATAATAATAGGGAATTTTAGTTTCCATTTTGAAAAGAAAGAATAATGGGTTTAACTGATTTTCAATAATAATGACTTGTGTCTTACTATGATTAAAATAGGACTCTGGAACTCAAAATTGCTTTCTGAATTTTTCTGTGGCTCTAGATCTTTTAAGACGGTCACCTTCCTTTTTTGGAGAGACAAAGATCCTCACAGACTCCTTTGATGATATTACATTCTGGTATGGCAAAATTCCTTATAATTATTGCTAAGCTAGAGCTACATCAGATATGTTAGCATGGATGGTGAATATAAGTTTAAAATTATCAGTTCTGTAGAACTCAGTAGCACTCATCCTATTGCTTTGTCAACAACATGAGCTGTTTTTCCCCTTAAGATGAAGATTTTTTTTCTCTCTGGCCCACTCTGTTTCATTTCAGCCATACTGAATTTAGCACTTGATGAAGTGGGCACTAATTTATTTATTTTGCTGTATTTAAAATGCTAGACAACACTATCAAATGTTCTTCAATCTCTTTTCTTTCTGTTTGTGAATATCACACTGTGTTATACAAACACAGCAGGGATGAAAGCTAAAACAAATGCATATTTGTGTCTACAGCACAAAAATGTATATTTATAGATGAACAAACCAGGTCAAATCTTTCACAGTAAAAAAATAAATTAAACAGCCATTTGTCAGATGAGTATCTGGAGACCATTACTACGAGTCAATAGAACTGATCTTAAAATGGGGGAAATATTGTCAGAGAAAAATATTTTTAATGACATTTTGTGTTTACAAGCACACACAGACACAATAAAAAGACACCAGTCTGGTTTTCACACTGTACTGCTGCTCTGAAATGAATCACTCACAGCTTTGTATTAGTTAGGCTGAACAAGACAAATAGTCTAGAAGATTGGTTTAACACATATTAACTTGTTTATTGATTAGATGTACAAAAACATTTCCAATCAATAGTGTATGAGTGAATATCTTTGCTGCAGCAGATCACAGAGAAATTTATTTCAGAATTTAGTATGTATACCTTATCTGAACTAGTTTTGGAGAGATAGTCATGCAGAATTACTTAATCCCCATCTGCTTAACTCAAATGCAGAAGTTTAAAAATATTAGCATACTAGGCATGCACCTATTATTTGGTTTGTTTCCATCTGGCATTCTTGAAAGAAGAAAACAGAAGTGCAGTATATATTGAAAGCACAGGTTTTATGCAGGAGAATAATCCTTACTCAGGGTTTAACTACGCTAAAAGATCATTAAAACATGGAAATCAGGAAAAAACGTAGTTACAAACATGTCCATAAATAATCGGAGTTTATGGAGGTTTGGCCAATTTTGAAGTCTAAAAAAGGTTCAATTTTGTTAAGCATGTTAAATAAAATAGAGCTCTGGAATAGCAAAATGTGTCAAAAACAGAAGGGAATGAAAGCTAGTAAGAACACTTTTTTGAACCATCAAGGAAACACCAGTAGCTTGTTTTACTGCACAGTGAGTCAGCAGTCAGAGGTGAGATTTAACTCTAAGTTTTTCATATTTACTGCTAATAAGGAATTTGTATACAGACACCTTTCTTTAGGAACTTTCTAGTATTTTCTCTTTGTACTCTGAGTAGAAAGTCTTACGTGGGCATAGCACACTACAATTTTCTGTTCTATTGATTTTACTCGTTACTTAACAAGGGTACTATTTCTACTAACAGCTTGCAAGTGATTCAGATTCATAATTAACAGACTCTAATACTATTTCACACATCCTAGGATATCCAAGACTTCAGGAGCAGGCAGATAAGGCCTTGAATCTACACGAAACTTGTGCTCTTGTGGAATGGCAACTCAGGGCCAGACGTAGTAACGGGGTATAGCATCCTCCTATATTTTGGCAGTTGAATGTTACCCTGTTAGTGATATTTATTAAAAGTAGCAGGAACTGGGTAACTGTGTTTTCTCTTCTGCTTATTTATGTTCTTTACTGTTATCATGGTAGCATATGTTACTGTGTGTAGTCTTTCTTTAACAAATCTTCCTTTTACTGCAGCTCTTTTCATCCCTTTGCAATCTATAAAAACATAGCTGCTGTGAGAGCAATCACTAAAGCCCGATTATAACTTCAGTGAGTTTTTCTTACTTACTGCCATAATGAATGGATAGAAAATATTTAAATATTTTAAACCAAATTTTGATCAGTTGCTGGCTTAACTGAAGTAAATTAGTGCACCTAAAATGAGGAGCTGAGTGTTGGAATAATACCATTGATAGTTTTCAAAAGGTTCCTTGCAATTCTCCTTGGTGAGTTAGTTAGTCAAGCAAAGATTATACTTTCATATTGACAATAATTTTCTTGTTCTCTTTTTCCCCCTAAAGCTTAATTTCCTTTGTAATGACCTTTTTCCAAACCCTCCCTAGCATTTCATTTTTCTTTAGACCATATACAGAAAATGAAGGCATTTTGAATCTCTCTC
>JAOTQP010000251.1:19990321-20006141 GCA_026413545.1 Cichladusa arquata | reverse complement strand
AAAAAAAAAAAAAAAAAAAAAAAAAAAAAAAAAGTGTCATGGTCCAAAAAGAAAGATGTGAAAAATGAGGCTTGCATGCTGAATTGGATTGATCCGAGTTAACAATAACAAATTCATACTGCACATAAACTCTGTGCATCCTGGATGGCTGCAGAATGAAATCAATGATCGTTCACTTGCTTACATCAAAGTTCTTATTTGCCTGATTAGCAGCAGAAGAGTAGGAAATATATGCTGGGTTTAGGTATTTGTGCAAAGCAATGACACCACTGCTGTGCCTCTGCTATGTCAGAGCCAGGTGATCAGAGAGTGCGAGCTGGTGAATCTCTTGAGCAGCAGACCAAGATCAACTGATGGTTCGCATCCTTTCTTAACTCCATGTTTGTGAAGTGTGGTTTTGTAGCTATTTCCTTCTGTAACACTCCCAGGCTTTTTTCCTTCTAATGGTTCTGTTCAGACAAAATGCCACCAGAAATGTGTTTCTGATGACCTTTCTGCTGTCCCAGTACAACAGGCTGATGAGATTGAAAACACAGCTGAAACCTAATAAGAAAATCTGAATAAACAAGATGTACAGCCATTCACAATAGGTGCATTTTTTATCTTTTTATTTTCTATAAATAAGGTTCTATAAGGTGAAAAGAGAAATCAGATTTTCATGGGGTTTAATCTGATGTGAGAGAAATGTAAAGCTAATCTTCTAATTAGGAGTGCTTTGCTCAAACTTATTGGCATGCATCTTCCATTCCACTTTGCTAAATGTGTTCTTCAGCTTTCTTCATTTATGGATATGGAATATTAGATATTACTTGTCTTACTTGCCAAACTTTCATATATTCCTGAGCCGAGTGTCAACAGAGAATTTTCTGTAGTAGAGTCTAATGTGGAATTTGGCGAGAATTTTGGGGTTAAAACTGTAAGCTATGCTGTCTACAGAATGAAATAACCAAGAGACTTTGTTCCATCAAACTTAGAACTGACTTCCTTAAAAAACTAGGTTCTGATAGGATATCACATTATTCATCCCTCTATTTTCAAATTATTAATATAATCAAGGAACATATAAAAACTAACTGAGGGATCACTCAGTTAAGAAAATTTTATTATAATGAAGGATATAGCTTCCACTTTTAGTCTCAGAAACAGATTTTAGCATGTTTTCCAGGCATTTGCTATTTTTTGGAAGTTTCTTTTACCTTCTATGAAGTCATCACAGAACAAACAAGAGAATAGGAAAAAAAACGAACATTTTCAGAACACAATAGACTATGGTAAACATAGCCTTACGTGAAACCTCTTAATTCTGATGGGAAGGCATTCTCTGATTTTCAAGAGCAATGTTGCCTGTCCATTCAGGTATGTGAAGATATATACACACTTCAATTTTTGTTCATTTTGCTTTCATGCTAGCTTGGACAGAAAGTTCTTGACTGTTGATTAAATTGTATATATGGATTTTGATTATTTCCACTTTACTACAGATAAAGCATAAACTTCACAAGTGTTGTAAACAAGTCAAATGAAATATAGGATGGGCCAATTTAGAATGCAGAACAGCTGGAGTTTTGCTACAAAGGTTAAGTTTTATTTGGAAAAAAAATATTAAATTATGTCAGTTCAGAGGGAAGTTTCAGAGCTGTTGACGTATGGTTCTTAGAACCATACCTGCCATGCTGTAATTTCAAAGACATCACAGTTATTATCTCCAGTGCCCTGCAGATGAAAAGGACAAATTCAGTCTCATTATTATACATAATGTTCTTCACTTGAAAAGGCTCCATAATCCCTAGTCATGCCTATGAATTTAGTGGATGTAAGGAATTATATTGAACTGGATATATAGATAACTATGTTGATCCTTACTCTTCTCTATATATAGATCTTTGTTAACTATTTTGAGCATTAAAATGAAACTAAATTTATGAGGTTTGTAAAACTTACTAATGGTAACTTAATTTCTTCTTAGCATTATTATTTTATTCAAATTTAATATTTTTTTATTATTTTTGCTGTATTACTCCTATGACAGTTGCAATAAAACTGTGCATGCATAATCCATTAATATCTCTCCTTTTTACTTTCTTTATTTTCTGAACCATAAATTTGCCATACTTCACCTTCTTTCTTTACCCTTTTCAGAAGGAATGCAGTACATATGTGTAAGGATTGCTATGGCAGAAAATCCTTTATATTTACAGTAAAATGTGGGAGGGATAGAATAGTTTTACTGCATATATAAATATAAATATTATTATATTATTCTCAAGTGCATGTTCATGTTTTAGTCATTCCTTCCCTGACATTCACCATCCATTCAGACCTTGCCTCATTCATTGCAGAGGATGACTTGAAAAAGGAGCTGCAAAGACATTTTGAGATTTTTTTTGAATGCTTGTCTTTGCAGTTGAAAGAAAGTTTTTTTGGGTTTTTGTAGTTAAAGCACTTTGCTTGTGTTTTAGATATAATACAATTTTCCCTGCTATTATTAGGAATTTAAAACTCAGTGCATACTCAGAACTCCCAGTATAAAGAGCTGGAGATCTGCACACTGAAGAGAAGCAAACTATTGAGTTGAGCTCAGCAGCGCCTCTAAGAAAGGAGGGCTCTTCCCTAGACCTGTTTTTTTTTTTTTCCTGACTGTAGGTAGTACAAAAAGAAGGGATGTCAAGGACTAAATACTCCAGATGCCCTGACTTGTGCTGCTATTTACATATTTTGCACTCCATCAGTTTCTCTCCAAAAGAAAAAGGTATGCATTTTTTAATATGAAATTTGGTTTCACTTGGTATTGTTTATATAACCTAAAAGAAAAATTGATTAGCTTTCCAATTTTTTCCTTCTGCAACTCTGAAGAGATGTTTTTGATCTCCTTTGATGTACTCTTACTCTGCATTTAATCAATGCTCCTGTATTTGCTTTGTCTTGTAATTCTATCCTTGCAATCTTCCAAGAGCCTCATCATGTTTAGTTCTTTTAAAGACCCCATGGAAAACATTGAAAACAATTCTTCTTGAAACAATCCTGTCATCATCTTATTGATTTTGTCTGCATTAAAATTATGATTTTTTTTTTATTTCATATGTTGACGACTCACGCTGTCCTTCTCTACTCCAGAGATGTACAGTGGTTTCCATACACTCTCTGTCATTCTGTCTTCCAGATTGGTGTTCTAGCTAATAATTAGTCCTTGTCCTTGTGTCCTCTAGCTAACTCCATCCTGATACAGTAGTACATTTTGCTTAAGTTTATTCTGTCCCTGGTTTTAGCCCCTATGACTGTAAATGGGGTTGCATGATGAAATGGAAAGGTCTGTTTTAAAAGTATTCTGCCTTTACAGGAAGGCTTGTTATTAACCTGAGAGCTATCAGCCACTCTTCCAGAAATCTGTGCAGTGAGTGGAATTGTACCAGCACAACCAAAAGCATGTTCAGGGGATGCAAACCTGGCTGGGGACACAGGAGGCAGGATCTTCCAGAGAAAGACACAGTTGCCAGGAGAAATGGTTTATTCCCTTGCCATCTCTCCCCAGATCTTTTACTTTATTGATTACATTTAGCTAACTTTCTGAAAGTTAAAGGCCCTCTTGGCTCATCTGTTTTGGCGTGATCTCTGCTAATCAGTATTAACAAGTCCCCCCAGGACAGGGGAGTGAAAAACAACTGCGTTTATTGACTTCTGCATTTTGGAGGAGCTGAACTGTTTCCAGCAATTAAAGGTAATTTTAGTTTTCTGGGAAGTGTAAAAATTGGAGTAAGTAATAATAGTGTCTCTTATTTCACAGCCCTGCAGGGACTGAGCTGTTGCTCACTGATAGCTCTCTTTTTTAACCTTTGAGTGACCTCCAAGGGATTTATGACTCACAGTCGGAGAAAACAGTACTAATCTAGTGCCCTACTTGGTCTCAGATGTCACCTTTCTGTGAATAAAATGTGTCATCTGCTCTTCTCTAATGCCTCTGCTCCTTTGGAACACCATCAGGAGAAATACAGCATGGAATATTGGTATAACCAGGAGATTTATGGCAGGGATGTAAAGCCATGCATGCACAGAACTTGTTAAGCAGTTCAAGTTAACTCAGCACAAGTAGGTAGAAGCCAAGGACGTGAGATCTGACAGGACAGAACCTCAGGACAAGGAGTGACAAGTGATGACAAAGATGGTGCCTTCTTTCCTAGTTTTTGCTCTTAGCTATCTTTACTGTCTGTTTTACTGACAGAGATACGTGTTTCATAAAATTGTGCCAAACCTGTGTTGCTGTGGGAGGAGCTGGCTCCTGTTCCACTGTAAGGATTGTGGCTTGTCAGGAATTTTATATTTGGGGAGATGATGTAAGGTGCTGAAAATTGTTGGGCTTGGTTTCCAGTCTAGAGTTTGGGATTGTATTACTTACAAAGAATGAGTATTCTTCCTCATCAGTGGGCAAAAAAGACTTCAGTTTTTCCCTCTCTTTGTTGTTGTTGTTGTTGTTGTTGGTTGATTGGTTTGCTTTCTTTTTATTTTTGTTAGCCACTGAGGGATATAGACTTAAAAGCGTGCTTAATTTTTTTCTCAGCAACTTTTTGGAGCTGATCCAAATCTGGCTTCATCTCAAATGTTCTTGTTGTTATTGCTTATCAAAGTAAATTATTAGTAAATTTTAAGCTTTTTCGGGTGCTACAAGACATCCCTCAATATCAGAGTGTAGGCTTGGTATGATGAAATAAAATCAGGTATATTCACTGATTTTTTTTTCAAGTTTATAGCAGGGTAAAATTTGATACTTACGTGATATGACCATAATTTGAAATTAGTTCAATCATGCAGTATTTGCCTTCTCCATCCTAAAGAATACAAGGGATTCTTCATTTCTTATGTTTTATTTCCTGATTTCTTTTGTCATTGTGTTCATCCATATAATACGTTCACATAAGAAATTAATTTGACAATTTTGGCTATTACAATCCATATGATCTGGCAAGTGTTCCAATATAACTTGGAGGGAACAGGAGAGAAGCCCAAGAAATTCAGTCAGAAAGTTTAAACCTAAGACCAAAGTCAGCTCCTGTGGGGCATTGTACCACTCCAACACATCCCTCATCTTTTGACATGTGCCTTTCCGTTAAATACATGTTTTTTATCAGCCCCAGAGCATTCCCAAAAGTTTTGTTGTACCACTTCTAGTAATAACTGATACTGTGAGGGTCTAAGTTCTTTTAGGTTCTGTTTCAAGTTGAGAGGCTTTAGGGTGACCAGTGCTTTCCAAAATTCAGGTTTCTAGCTCAGTGCTGCAACCTGTAACTCTTATGTCTGAAGGCGTAGATATTTGGCATATTATAAATATAAGAGAAAAACTAGCTGCATTTTGAAACCAAGATTATAGAAAATTATTTTCAAATAATGTTTGGAAATGCATTTTATTCTCTCTGGTTATAGTGCCATTTATACTCTGAGCTCAGGAAATACCTGGACATGTACATAATTGAGAAATTAATCAGTAGTGCTGCTTTATTCATGGCCCTCACATGCAAAAAGTTGGCTATTGAGGAGCTAGATCCTCTAAGATGAATGATGAAAAAAAAAAGGCAGTATTTAAAAGTACTGTGATTTGCCTTTTTTTTCTTTTGGATGAAAGAAGAAAAAACTGACACAGAAACTTTGATTTGATACTGGTGTCTTAGCAGTAGCTTGCTTTAATACTTGTCTTCAAAAAGTGTAGTGTTTTGAAGAGGAACTAAGACCAGACTTGTGTGGACAATAGACAACAAGTGATCAATGGTGAATATCTAGAATTGAAAAGAAAGGAAAAGATGGCAAAAGAAAGCAAGATAGGCATCTATATTATTTGTTAAAGAGCTCTGTGGTAATCAAGTTTTAGAGATCTGGAATTTTAAAATTTTAGCTGCTTTCTTAAGTGATATATGCAGTGTGGGAGATGCAATTACATTGCTGCAAGCAAAGCTGCAGCAGAAATATATGCTGTAGATAAGGATTTAAAATGACAGTGGTGTGTGCATAGAAAAAACCTGACAAGTTGTGAAAATTGGAACTATATCACTGTATCACTTCTTCCGTGATATTCTGGGAACTATGCTAAAAGGAAACAGGGATAATCCTAATGAAACATGATCTCTTCTCTGTTCCAAATGACTATAAATGGAATCTGACTGGCTGCTGCACTGGTGACATTTTTTAATCCAGTGTAATGGATTCCAGCACTTGTCCAGGCAGCTGTTGAAACCCCCCATTGATTGCAACCTATGCCATCCTTTTATCTGCCTGTTTTGCGTTTCAATTATCATCTCCACCTCATTTTACCTCCTGTGATCAGGTGGGTATCTAGCAAATGTCTACTACGAAAATAACAGTTCACATTATGCTGTTTTTTCAGTTGGTAACTAAATCACACTTTAGAGATATAACTTGTCATTTATTTTCCATGTTTTCCAGGCTCAGTATGCTCGTTGCTCCTCACTGAGTTTTGATCCTTTATTGCACTTTTAAATCTGTGATGGTCAAAACCCTCTTTCATGGATATAACATGTATTTTTTCTTACTGTCTTGTTCATAAAAGAAAGTTGAAGTCTCAGCCCATAGTCTTCAAGGGAACTGAGGGGCCCAATTTGTTCTTTCACCACTGTTTTGTATATACACTCTTGGGTATGTCACTTAAGCTGCCTAAATGTGATGGTGTTTAAAATGAATATCATAACACTTAATGCACTGGATTATTGTGATCTAATTAATGAATCCTTTGAAAAACCCTTTGAAGTTCCCATTTGTAAGGTGCTTTATAAATATGAAATAGTCATAGCAATACATTTAATTTATTTCATGTGTTTCAGCCCTATATCATATGACTTTTGGAATGCTACTTTGCTTTACTCTCCCCACACATAGAGCCTCCTTTTGTGGGTCATAACTAAGTTCTTTCACTTCTCAGATCCATCTAAGTAATGATTGTTTCTTGTGCACAGATGTATCAAAGAGAATTTTAAAGATTTATTATTCATGCTCCATATGAACCGCTGGAGTCCTCCATTCTAAATAAGCCTCTTGAAAAATGTAGATTATTTTCCTTTCAACCTTGTCTGCAAGGTTAGAAACATGTAGTGAAAATGTGCTGTTTACAGATGAGAGATATATCCTGTACTGAATATGTGGGGTATTATTAATACTGTTTGGTACCATAAAATATTACCCCAAGGCACTGCAGGGGGGGCCTTACCAGAGCAGAGCAGAGGGGCAGAATCTCCTCCCTTGCCCTGCTGACCACACTGCTTTGGATGCAGCCCAGGATATGTTTGGCTTCCTGGGATGTAAGCACACATTGCTGGGTCTCATTCAGCTTTTCATCCACCAGTACCCTCAGCCCTTCTCTGCAGGGTTGCTCTCTATCCTTTCACCCCCCAGCACGCATTGACACCAGGGGCTGCCCTGACCCAGGTGCAGGAGCTTCCACTTGGCCTTGTTAAACTTCATGAGAGTCACATGGAAGCACTTCTGCAGCAAATTGTCCATTTCAATTTCCTTTCTGTATTAAAATCTACTCCAGTTTCATATGTGACAAGAATCTTATGTCACAATGTAAGTACATCTCATACATAAAATCATGGCTGTATTAAGTATTTTTAAGATCAGGACCCGAGAACGGCATCTTCATCCTGTGTTACAGCAAAATACTGCATTTTATTTATATCTTATTTAGACTTTTAGATCATCTTATTTTCAGACTATTCCTCTAGCAAGTTCATGAGAATGAAGAACTAGGACCGTTAACAGCTGAAGTGGCTTTTCAGAAAATGGCCAAGTTATTGGCATCCCTGATAATTTGCCTGGCACTGTTAAATCTAATGCAAGATGACTAACTTCATTAAGGCTGAAATACTAGATGTAGGAGGGACAGATAACTGAGGCTATAGCTCTTTACCCAATTATTGCTTAATCATTTATATTTATTGTTAGAGAAAGGATTAAATAATATTTATCTGTACAAATGTAGTTGACACAAATTTATGTGAGTTTATAAAACCAAAAGAACAGAATAGGCAGAACCACTGTAATAAGCCTGAGAACAATATTAGCATTACTTGAGTTTAGGGAATAAAATGGGGAAAATATTAATAGACTGTCAGATAATAACACTTGTAATACTATAGTAAGAATTATTCTGCATGTCTTTCACACGCCTTTACACATATTGGAAACATAGCATCTGCAAACTTTAATTATATCCCCACTGCTCCACTGAGAGTTAACATTTTTAACCCTGATGAAATGAAAAGTCATGTATCAGGTTTGGTTTTTTAATAGAATTTCAAACTGTCCCATAATCTTTGAAAAAAAAAAAAACCCAGAACAACCAGAACAGTCTTTTTTTTTTCTCTATTTATATTTAATTTGCAATAATACCTTAGGCATTTTAAACATTTACTTATGTAACTATATAAAACACTGACATAAGTTTATAACATGATCAAAATAAGTATGAATTCAAAAAGTCTAAAATTTAGGAAACATTTTATAATAGCTGAGAATAAATTCTAAAATATAGCTTTTTATCCTTTATCTATATAGTCTCAACTAACAAATTGCCACTTGCAGGTGTAATTGAGTTTTACGGTAGGAGTATGGTAGGAATTGGTTTTGATATGGGGTTCATATGATAGTTTTACACATTGTTGCCTTTGTCGTTGGAGGGATATATGTGGTATTAAATTTTTGAATGTTTTTCTCCATTTCCTGTAATTTAGGAAGCAATCAGTCAAAGAATAAACAAATATTGATTTTATTGTATCAAGGCTCTCATTTCTGAAAGTGCTTATATAGCAACATCTCTAAAAGGTGCTGATGTCTGGGCTTAGGCAAAAACATCTGTTTCCAAAATTCTGACCATGGTTAAATCTGTAAAAGCCCATAGGGATTGAGAGACATTAGAGATACTCTAGCTTGAACCTTGATCTTTTGCATTTCTTTCTTCTAATAGCTCTACATTAAATACAAAGGAATTTTTTAAATGGAAAAATACTGTTGTAGAGATGATGGATATTAAAAAAACAGAGAACATGAGGAAGCACCGTGCAATTGGTTGTTTAATTTCTAAGTCGTTCTGCTCTGGTTTTATTATTCTCTGTATTTAAATATTAATAGAGTCAGTGCTACTTAACCAAAGTCATTTGTATCATCTCACTAGCCTACATGGAAACAAGGCAGAATGAACTTCAGCTCTCTAAGTGAGCAGGAGATAACAATGCAGCATGACACAGAAATGATTGAATTTGCCAGCAGTGTTTGTGCAAGGCTTGCTAATTTACAAGGGCATTTTCAAGTGATTCAGTGGCTGGGATTCCTTGGGGGCAGTTCTCTTGGGCACTGAAACGGAATCAACATTTAAATGGTTTTTCTTTTGGAGTAGCTTAGAAAAATCATAAGTAAATAGATTTTTTTTTTTTTTCATAATTAATACAGCAACTGCAAATCATGCAAGGATCATTCGCTTTGCTAAAGGAAAGAAAACTTCTCATTTGGCTGAGCATTTTGCACTGTATTTGTTAAAACTGTGAAGAAATGTAAAATGCGGGTTGCTGGAATAAGACGAGTTCAAGTACTCACTGATCTGGATGAATCAACTCCCCATTTAGTAAATAATGAATCTGCTGTAGAAGAAATAAATTGAGCTGTAAGTCAGAGATCTGAATTCTCCCTGTTTTGGCACTGATGTGCCTGTGCCAAGGCATCCCACCTTTCCCTGCTTGAGGTCTACTTTGGCTAGAAACAGGAGAGGCAATGACCCCTTTCAAAAGTACATCCAAGTAAGCAATTTTGAAGTCACAATATATTATTTCCATCCCTTAAGCTCCAGGAACGCCTATTGTTATTTTCCTTTGTAAAATATGTTTTAAAATGAGACTATTAATGTTCTGCTGCAGTGCCCACATTTCAGCATCAGAGTGTAAGGAGGATTGCCTTGCTCCTGCAAGTGTACTTTTCTGTGTACTTGCAGGCTGCTAGACATTTGCCACATTGGTGCAATAAATACCTGTGCTCACTTGAATGCTGTAAAATCTAATAAAGCCAGAATTAGAATTGGAGGGCTAGATGTCTCTTTTCATAACAGGAAGGAAGGTGACATTTTGGCAAAGACATAGAGTACAAGCATGAAACAAATCTCCTGCTGTTGCCTTCTTGATTTCCTATATGTTATTGGAAGTCTAGAAAAAGTCAAATCAAAAGTCTTTTTAATTAGACAATGACTTTGGTAAGTTGTTGGCTTCAATAAAACTGCTCCAACTTCATCTTTGCTAGTTGCCACCCATGGGTCTATATTAACTCTTTTTATTAAAAAAACAAAAAACAAAAAACAAAAAACTTTCTTAGTCTGTATAAGATAATGTTATAAATAGCATATTTAGGGAGTACTTGATGATTAAATGTTTTTTCTCTCCCAAAATCTCTGGAAGAAAAGTTATAATATTCAATTCTAGAAGTCTCTAGGGAGATAGAAACCCCAAAATGGCAATCCTTTGTAATCAAAATGAGACAAATTTATTTTTCTCTTTGGCTTTTTTCTAATGAGCTCTTGAGATTTTAAGCATTGCAAAAGAAGTTCCTGGAACAAGCAAAGTTGCTGATTGCCTACGGTAGCACACTAGAGAATTCAGAAAAACAGACGTCTTTCCTCTGTCTCATATATAGCAAAACCTTAGAAAGTTAAGCCATAGCTCTTGCTAAAGAAGTTCAGGTTCTAGGGTGTGAAGACTGTTGCTTGACTCAATATTGGTGTTATTGCCCTTCCAATTCCTTGAATTTTCCTTGACTGTCTTAATTGTGAAGTAAAGACAAATTCTCACAGGGTCCCAAATTTGCGTCATTGACACCATCTAGTAGTGAAATTTATAGTTGTACCAAACTTTTGAAACAGCAGGCAACCTCTGTCTATGAACTAATGCTTCTTTTTGCTAGGCTATTATCTAGAGAAAAGATGCAAATTTTTTTCTTTTAAGCTTTTTTGCACGTACTTATTAAGATGTGGGCTTTGGGTTTGGGTTTTGGGGTTTTTTGGTTGCTTTTTTCGCATTTTGACAAAACCACTTGGTTCATCTCCTTGTACAAGTAACTCAAAAGTAAAACTAAAGAACTGAGTTAAAGAATAAACTAAAGAACTGGGAATTGAATAGCACTGATGATTAATGGCCTGCTGCCTCTAAAAACTGCGAGTTAGATATGAAATTTCTTTGATAACAAAACTGGAATTTCATATTTTAGTTCATATAAATATTCAAACATATTATTATATATGGATGCTTTCTTCCTGATATGCACATTAACTTTCCATCAAAAATTTTGTTGATTGCTAAAATGCTTTCAATTAAAAGGGTTATGTTGTAATTTCTGTTGCTGTAACAGCCTTTGGAGCTTATGAAATGGCGCTGGATTTCACAGGAAACTCAGATACAGTTGCTACATATACCCACAATGGTTAAGATTCAAATCAGAATATGTCAGTCAAGTTTGGGGAGCCAGTAGTAAACACATTGCACTAATCTCAGAAGGAAGGTGTCTTAAAACCAGCTGATGCTTCCCAGGGACAATTACAATGTTCGTGAATGTAATTACGGGTAGAGCTCCTGAGGTCTGGCTTGGCTGCAAAATCTGTGTAAGAACATAGGCTTTTAATTTTTCTTTTTTTTTCCTCTATTCTTACCTCCTCTTCACACTGAAATGAATTTCATTAGATCTTTACTTTTATTTATTTTAGTTTTATAAAACTATATTATCTATTTCTGGTTTTGGCTTTAGAGGCAGTGTGCGAACTATTATACTTGGACTTAAGGAAACACTTCCATATGAATTATAACTGGAGCTCTCTACCCAGGCAAATGGCTGCAAATGTTCTCTTTGGCAGAAGATATTTCTCTCTGTTGGAGGTTATTGCTATGTATCTTTCACAGTAATGAGAAGTTTGAAAATATTCAAACAATTAGGGAATATGTGGCAGCAGTGTGTGATCATAATTAGGGGCTAATTTCTTACATTTTGAAGATGCCACTCCATAAAATAATGGGGAAACTGTGCTGACTCCAGGGCAATCTATACTTCAGCAGTGTACAACTGGTCACTAACCAAGAGTGACACCACGCTTTAGAGTTTTTATCCACATCATTAAACAATTGGAGTTTTGCCCACAAGTTCGAGCAGAAGACTGATGCTGAAGAGCTTGGGTCATAGATGTGCCCTTGTTTTTTTCATGGGATTAAACAAATAATCTTGCCTCTGTCCTCACTTTTAAGGTCAATTTTGGGGTGAGATTCTTTCAGCATTACCACCATGATTTGCCCTTCCACGTGTTACTGCAATAAATGCAATACCTATGGAGAAAAATATCATTGTTTACCTTGGAATGAGAAACATGAATGTAAAGCATACATTAGCCTTGATTGAATAGATTAGCCTTCAGTCAGTACGACATACCTATAATTTGGATATAGATCTAAGAATATACTTTATCTAGATGGTATCAATCTAGAATGTTTCCTTCCTCAATTGATACAGTGCAGTTTTTTTCTTATAGTAGGAAGAAGTAGGAGAATAGTTTTCCTCAATCTCCTTGTCTTTTTAGATGAGTCATTGCCATTAGCAGATTTTTAGAGATTAGTCAGCTATCTGTTTTTATTTTCAGAATGAGGATAGGCTTTAATGAAAAAGAAAACACTACTGGCTTTAGAGTTAAGGGAGAGCGCAAGGCAGTTTGTGTAAATCTGGTTGCAGTTCATTACTTTTAAGCAATAGAAACAATGGGGTTTATTGAACACTGGAGATATAGCAGATCTATACCTCTGGCTTTGACCATGGAACCATGAAGAAGACCATTCACTTAGGTCATTCAGCCCAGATTTTGCACTAGCCTCAAATGTGCTGAGTCAAGACTGTAGGAGCTGAGCAAGCTTGGCAAGAGCAGTCATGTGAAGCAGAGCTTATTGCTAAGGCTCAGGCACTTCCAAACCACAGTCTGACATATCCAGAGTAATGTAAGATACACAGCCAATTCTCTCAGCTAGGCTCTTTGGAAAATCTTAGCTTTAATGTAATTAAGCAGCATAGTGAGCTCCTTTCGCCTTGATGGTGCGAGTCTCCCGCACCTTGCTGACAGTTTCACTGTGTTGCTGCATTATGTCTCTACTTTGATTAGGCCCAGATACATTTAATTAGCAGGTTGTTTGATCAATTAGATAATGAACCCTAAAGTCACATTCTTGCTTAAATGTGCTTTGAACAACAATTTTAATCTTGGTGGCAGATCCTTGAGAAAGAAAAGAGGAGAAACCAATGTAATTAAGATGTGAGGGCACAAAAATGTCTACATGACTCTGGAGCATGAAACTAAAAATACTTTGAACTCTAAAACATAGAAGACATGGAGTTCATATGAATGTAAACTCCAAGGTTTTCAATTGAGTTATCATTTTAATACATCTATGATGAATAGGAGAAGGACATTTGAAAGTGTCTTTGCTCCCACTTCATTGATTTCTCTAACACTAGGGTTAGACTAATACTGAGTCAAAATTTAATGAAGTTTAGTGCTGATGCAGCACACTCATAAAATGCTCCTGAGTTTGTAATGGAGGTAGGTAAAAAAACAACAATAAAAATTAAACCAAACCCAACCGAAACCAAAAAACCCGTGACCATTTACTAGAAAGCACTTTCTAGCAAAATTCTGACACAGCGGGATGGACAGAGATAGAAGTTTGCCTTCAGACAATCAGAAATTTCCTCAGCTGTGTTGAATAGGTATAATTTGGAATAAGGATGGATCAAGGTTCATCTCAGCTTGTGAGATTATAAGCAGGCTACATAGTGCCATGAAATAAAAATAAATGCTAGGGGGAAATAAGTGAGTTATTTTCTAGGATTGGCTTCTCTCCGTATCTTTAGGTTTTGCTTCGCTTCTGTATTTGAGCTTTGCAATTTCAGCTTCTTCATCTGGAAGATGTTCTACCATATTGAATCTTGGGTTATACGTAAAGAATTAGTATTTAATGCAAAATAAGTTGCAGTGGCAATTAACATGTCAATTATTTAATAGCTGCAGTGACTATATCAAGGATTCAAAAGCTGATTGAATTCCACTCCTGGCACCAAAATTTTGGCCAAATACATAATCAAGGTACAAAGCATGATTTTTTTCATCTGTTCAAAGTAATTCAGGAGGTAGAAACAATCTAGAAGGTATGGAAATGAGAAACAAGAATTTATGTGTGTGCACACAAATGTTTGCACATGTAGGAATATATGTGTCTATACTATTCTTGCTTCAACAATTTCTGTTATGTTTTCTTTTCATGAGTATTAATTTTGAAGCCCACTTAGTAGGGAAAGGAATTCACTGTTTTCTATTTATCTAATTTTACTGTGTAGCATTAGCAATATGTAAACTGTTCAAAACCAGGAAAATGAAGTATTTCTGTCAGCATTCCTGGTAAATAGGGAGGAATCCTGTTATTACTTAGGTATTTTGTTTGTATTGTGGTGAAGCACAGTGTACTCCACTGGAAATACTTGGTGAATTTTTCTTTCAGCTTTCTAACCCATCTGTAGAATTGTTTATTATTTTGCTCTGTTATTGCAAAACACATCCACTGGCTCAACAAATTTATACACTGCTTGAATTAAGAGAGATATCTTGAAGTTTGTGGTTCTTATTTTTTTAAATATTTGACTTAAGAAAAGGAAATGATAAATATAACTAGGTGGTACAGCACTAAAACATCCCTTTTCAAACGCAGATATCAATCCAATAAGAACAGGGTTAATTATGTTCTCTTGGCTCCAACTGCCATCAATGCTAAGTAATTAAGAGACTTATTTTCTTGAACATTGCTCACACTTTAGGGGATATGTTCTGCATTTTTTTTTTTGTGCTTTATTCACACACTTGTTTCCATATTTAAGTTCCAAATTGTTGTAGAAAAACAAAGTGGTAAACCTCTCAATGTCTAACAAAGTCTGTTTTGTGTTTATTTTTTCCATTTTCTTCTCATATCAATGTCCTACTCCCTTTTTAATTTCTGTAGAAGGTCTCTCACTTAGGACAATTAGTCCTTTGAAACATCTGATCAACATATTTCTTATTATGCATGATATTGTTAATATTTCTGGTCTGCAGCTACCTAACAAGAAGACAAGAATGGTCTTTCCAAGTCAGACCAAAGGTCAATGTAGTAGCACACAGTAGATACATAGGAAAGATTATAGGAAAATAAAAGCATAATAGCAATAATAATAATGTATTTAATTACTTTCTAGTATTTTCAACTTAAAACTTCGTTGGGATGTTGTTTTTGTGATACTCTTGATAGTTTGTCATTCTGGTAGCTTGTCTCCTCAGATTCTGATGCAAAGTCACCTGGGTAACTGCTTTTGTCATGATGAATTCCTCAACATAAGGGTGGTGATACTGGCCCAGGTATTCTTTTTCTATAAGGAATTATATGAACATGCCAAAGACCTAGAGCTTGTCAACCGTTCACACTTCCTCCCTAGCTTGGTATTCGTCAGTCTCCAACTCTTTTCAGTTCAGATCAATTTCTGAGCCTGAACTCAATTTATATTTAATAATTCATATTGGTTTACTCTTCCAAAAACTTGCCTAACATCCATTTGTGGATAACTACCTGCTTTCTGAAAAAGTACTTATTTTTGTGTCCTGATGCATATACTTTTTATTTTCTAATGCTTGTACAGAGACAAGCAGCAGGACCTGAACAGTGCTCCAGATGTGCCTCCCCAGGGCTGAGCAGAGGGGCAGGATCACCTCCTGTGACCTGCTGGCAATGCTGTT
>JAOTQP010000251.1:19963859-19989054 GCA_026413545.1 Cichladusa arquata | reverse complement strand
CCCAGTACTGAACCCTGGGGGACAGCACCAGTGACAGGGCTCCAACCAGACCCTGTGCTGCTGATCACGGCACTCTGGGATCTGCTGTTCAGTCAGTTCTTGACCCACCTCACCATCCATTTATCCAGCTCATACTTTCTGAGTTTATCTATTACAATAGGTAATTACAATATTACAGGAGACTGTGTCAAAAGCCTTGCAGAAGTAATGCATTTAAAGAGGAAATGGCAAAGCTTTTGTTTTTTATTCTTTCCCTAATAATTTCTGATGTTAATATGCTTTTTTGACTGCCATAAAATTGTTTTTGTAGAGTTAACCACTGTTCCATCACAATCCTCCCCTGCACAGCTGTTTCCCTGCATTACAGAATGCATTTTTTTGAATTGTCCATCCTCTAACCATCCTGTTCTTCCTACATGTGCATATCCCTTTCTGCAGTAAAACTCTATGGATGATAAAAATCATTACCTCAAAACTAAATAGTAGGAGGAAAAAAAATTAATTGCAGAATAAACTTCATAAATAAATTGCATGTGTGCTAGGAGGTCTAAGACACTGTTTCAAACAAAGTGAGAAAAGTAACTAAAACACTAAGATTCCTGAGCTGCTCTGGAAACCTGCTTTCCTTCTTACATAAGCTTAGGTGTTAAGATGGGCAACAAGAATTTTGGAGGATCAGCTTAAACCAGACTTACAGAATTTCAAAGGAACACGCTCCAGGACCAGCAGGTCCCTTACTCTGCAGCCAGCAGAGAGATGGTCTTAGACAATATCTTTGAATAGGGCTGACACGCTTTCTGGGCTTCCCACTCCACTGGAAGCTCTGACAAATTTGTTTTATTGCCAAGGATTTTATGGAAAAAAGTCTTGTAAAATTCTGACCAGTCTATTATTCAGCCCACTAAGCATAAAATCAAATCTAGGAGGTGACCATTAACTCTCAGGGAAGTCTGGCTTTATTTTACTAAAAACAGAAAAAAACAGTGGATGTTTACACATGGACTGTAGCAATTTCTGCAGCAAATTCCAACATATATATATATATATATATGAGGCCAGTGGTCATTTTAAGGAGCAGAAAGTATCGTGTCTGACTGCAGGATGGTAAAATAATTTGACACTTAAAAATAATACCTCATTATAAATCGTAAGAATTGTCAATAGCAGCACAGTGACTCACCAAAGCAGGTAACTCATTTTCATGACTAAATAGAAAAGAAGTAGGAATGGCTCTGTTAAAAAGAAAAGATTAAGGCATCCTGAGGAAGGACAAACACCAGCAGCTGAGTTTGAGGAGGTCTGTATTGAAACATTCATATTCTTAAATGTTAAGCTAATATAATAATAATATAATAACTCTTCATGCAATAATAAAGCCTAACCACAGGACATACATGAATTTTGAACTCTGCCTTGTGTACAGAGAATCCTGGGAAACATGCCTGCTCACACAGTGTTACTAATAATAGCATAAATTATTAAAGCAGACAGAATTTTTATAGCTAATGTATGTGTGCTTTGCACTCTGCACTTTCTTCAGCACAGACAGTGAACAAACACCAATAAGGTTTTGTTTCTGCAGTTCCTGTGCCTACATAATGCTGTTATTTGAGATCATAGCTCTGCAGAAGGATGTTAAAATATATATAAAAAAAGGTGAAAATAATAGAGGCAAATAATTCTTTGTGTTTAAATTAAATTTTCTGTTGACAATACATTCCTGTAATAGTTGTTTCTTTAATGGAAAATATAAATAACTAAAGAACACATATTTAAATATGTGTCAAATGGCTTTGATAATCTCATTATTGAGATTGATATTGCTCTTCAAGGTGTTTCTAATAAACAAAAATTAACTTCTTAATGTAGGAAAAAATATATTTTAGATAGATTTTAAGCTTTGGAGATATCTATGAAAACAAGTAATTGAAAATGTTTTGTCTTTGAACTGAAAAGACAGGGAAATAGGAGATATAAAATAGTTTTGTCAATAATTTCTGTACCTTGTTACATTTTTGAATGCTTAAGTCTTATTTGTAGTCACCATCAGTAAAACAACTTTAAAATACATTTTGAGCATGCTATGTTCAGGCACTTGAGTTTGCTTTCTAACTGTCAACTTTAGAACAATTAATAGCATAATATTTGGGAACTGGGCATTGATTTTAATGAAGTCAAGGTGGCTGGGGTAAGTGTAAATTTGTAGAAATGCTAGGTAAGTTGGAAAATATAGAGACAGATTTTTGACAGCTGTGGTCTAAAGAATGTTGTGACAGTTTTCTGCATTTCTTGTATATTATATTTTGCTGAATATTTCTAATTCCTTTTAAAGGATATTGCTGATGCAAATGAAGTTGCAATGCATTCACTCATGTTTTATCCTTATGCATATACATAGTTTTAAGTGTGGTGCAGAAGGAAATGCCATAGATTTATTTTTGAACTGCGGTCACGGGAGTTTTAATTGCTTCTTTATGTGAAAAGCTTTTCATCAACAACTTTGGAACATGCCTTGTCCTCTAATTACTCTTTCTGCAAAAATTGTCCATGCTTAGAGTTTCTCTGACTGCCTTTTTCCTCATTACTTTCTGCCCACTTTTAGAGTATGAATAGCTATCAGTACGTGATTTTTCTTTCATATCCTGCCAAGGGAGGTCTCTACTGTGCACAGCAATGTGTTGGTGATTTGAAAGAATCCTTTTTCTGCAGGAAGCAATAACACTAGAAATGATTTAAACAAAACCTAAAATGTCACCTTAGACTAATGAAATTCCTTCATCAGGCAACACAGAGTTGACACTTCTGTGAGATCCTTTAAAACTCAGATTAAGAAGAGAAAATTAAACTTGAAATGACAGGAAACAAAACCAGCTCTGTTTCCCCTGGAAATAGTTGAGAACAGTATGTTGATTATTCTCAGACAAGCTGATTTCACAGGCAGTGACCCTAACTCAGCATAAAGAACAGCTAACAACATGGCTTTAGATGGCTGGCAACGTTATCTCTTGTTCATCATTTAAAAAATGAAATAGCCGTCTGTCTTGGAGCTGGCCCATCTGTAGCTTCACTCATATGTCCCTTCATATGCAGAGAGACAGTTGAGGAACTGCCTTAATGGCCTAACCTAGAGATTATTTTCTTCCATTTTTCCCATCCCTGAGAGTGGGTAGTACAAGTGCTCTAGTGGAAAATACAGAATTCCTTGACAGATGGTAGTTATATAAAATAACCTGTGTGTAACGGAGTTTTCTTTTAAATTCATCTTGATAAATATATCAATGTGTGTCTGAATTGCAGGGCTTTGTAGCTCTTTCATTCAGTTCAGTAAAGTTGTGGGTTTAAGCCTCTTGAGATATTCGCAATACCAACAAACACCCTTGACCCCAACATTTAAATCTAGACAAGTCTCTACCTTGGTGATACCTCTTGGTGAGTAGCAGAGACCAGCTGGTTTTTTGGGGAGGGCATCAGTGTTTATAGAGGTTCTTTGGTTTTAGTGGCGTGCAGATGTGAGATCACAGCACTGGGGACCTGTTTCTGTGAGCTGCAGCTTTCCTGAATAAGGACTTTTACATGTCCTATAGGGACATTCTGGTATCACTTCACAACACTATATTTGGCTGCACAAGACTGCAAAAAAAAAAAGACATTCATAACATTTAGGCTGAATCCTAAGGTTGGAATCTTCAGCTTCTTTTAGGATTAATTAGAAATGGGAACTTAAATCAGATAGTCCCTGCACATACCACCATTTCCCTCTCAGCTGCTCAGCTGCGTGTGAGAGTTTAGATGTAATTTTGCCTTGGGCACAGAGCCAGTCCCTGCAACACTGAAAGAAGTGATAGTTCAGGGCTGCTCTTTTACATCTTTTCATCACTGCTGGGTGTTGTTTTACTTTCCTCATTTCAGAAAGAAGCCCATCATGCAGTGTGTGGGCTGTCAGCAGCTCCCTCGAACTCTCATTTTCTGCTGCAGTGCAGCCCGACGGGGACTGCTGGCCATCCAGAGCATGTTCCGCACCCCGGCTGCTCTGCCCCCAGCTCTCCAGCCTCCTTTGCCTGCAGTGCCCGGCCGTAAATCCCCCCTGCAGACACGGCACTGCACGCAGTGTGATCGCCACGGCAGCAGCCGCAGCTATCCAGAGAGATGCCTGCTTCCTGCAGGGAGAGATTTTACCAGACTGGATCAGGTCACACAGCCATGACATACAGCATCTTGCTTTAAGCAATGACCAGCACCTGATGTTTCAAATGAAGCTGAAAGCACCTAACAATGTAACTGGAGAGCTGTGTGTGGCAGAAGGGAAGTGTTTATTTTACTGGTTCTGGGTGCCTGTGGAATTGAAAACCCAGCTACTTCCACAATAAACCATAAAGCCATGACTCCCTTCTGTGTCTGGAACTGGACTTAGGAATACTTTAGCAATAATGACAAGCTGTGTTTAATTGGTCTGGGGAAAAAAAATATAGTGAGAGCCAGAGATGACATCTGCAGCACAGACTTGGTGAAAAAGGTATTTTCTCTCTACCTGAATTTACAGGCAAGTTGGAATTTTCCTGGCCAAACTAACAAACCCATTGACTGACATGCTGCTAAACCTAGCACACTGTGCTGTTAACACTGGTTCATTATATTTTATTGCTGATTGCAGGGCTGGTGGTACGGAACACTGTGTTCAGATAAAGCCCCTCTGAAGAACCAATGTGAAATAAGGGAGCCCTGATAACTGTACAAATTAAGATACCTTTAATGGGTTATAAAAGCACAGTCCATCCACTGCTGGTTTTAGAAACTGGCAGTGATTTCCCTGTTCTAGTGATCAGGTAATTTTTAAAACCTGTGATCTTTGCTGATTTTTATTGGCTGTGATAATTTTGATTGAATTGTTTATGCTGACAGTGATAATAAGGCTAAACTCTTCTGTTTAACGTAATTCGATTTTCAAAGTTGCAGAAAGACTAAAACCATGGGTGACAAATTTTTATATGAAATCTTTAATGATGTAGAGTTTTAGGAGGTCATCTTAGTGCGTGCTGAGTCCCAGCTGCAGTGAGCTGTTTGCATCTCTGTTATGCTGCTGGATGTGTTTTCAAATGAAGCACCTAACCTAGTACCTATAGTGTTTTATAAAGATATAAGGCTACCAACTGCACCATGAGAACTGGTTTTTTTTAAAGAAACAGGTCTTCAACAAAGGACGATTTCCCATGTGAATCCATATTAGAAAAGTTGGGGTGAATTTTAGACAGACTACACTGATCCGTTCCTGTGTTGATAGACTTGTTTCCCTGTGCTGTTAAGTCCAAATGATAAACTAGAATGGAAAATTTAATGTAGTTAAAACACTAAGCTATCAGCTTTTTAAAAAATTTTTTTAAAGTGAGGTTTTAGTCACATAAGAACATATATTTGCCAGTTCAACAAGACACATTTGAAGGAGATTTTGAGCAATTCTGGGGACTGGAATGTAATTCTCTCATGTTTGCGTCTGGCCCAACATAGACACCGCTAATTAAGGGAATGCTCTTTTGGTTCACTGTGCAGAGATTAGCTTCATTTCAGTGAAGGCAAAATCTTGGGTCCTGATTTAAAAATAGGTATTGCAGACATTCCACAGAGGAAAGCTCTTTGAAATGTCTCCTTGGGTACATGCAGTTCCCTGCATTTGCGCTTAATAGTAGAGGATAATTAGATTTCAAATTAATGGGTCACGTGTCCTCAAACAAGGCTAGGCTAGGGTGAGTCAGTAGGCAAGTGAGTTAATTTCCTCTTTTGAGACCGTAATTCCAGTCCTTATCTCTTTTTAAGTATGTGTCTCTGTGAAATATATATGTTTTGGAATGTTTATATATTCACCTCTCAACTAACAACACAAGAGACAGTCAGCTGGGCTAACATCCTTGGCAGGGTGAAACAGCACTTGTAAATGTCATAATTTGTCTGGAACCCCACGCCACAAACAAGTATCTGAGGAACTGCTCTCAGCAGCTTTAAGGCATGATTATTCTATGAAATAGAAAATGGTAACGAAGACACTCATCTTCCCATTTCATTACCTCTCCCCAGAAGCAATTCAGTTTCATTTGCATGGCACAATATTCAGGTTGTTGAATCCTAGTCTCTCAGGACTGTCTCAAAGCACTGGTAATGATTTCAGATACTCTGCATAAACATCCACTGCATACTATACTTCTGCATTTTCTTCGCTCCATCATTTTTTCTTATTTCTATCTGGAGTGAACGCACTAGTAAAAGGGGTGGATGACTCTAAATTAGGGGTAGAGCCCATCACAACATGGTTCTGTTTCTAGCTTAGAAATAGATGATCTATATATTACTCAACTGAACCCAACAGAAGAAGGCTTTTGAAACTCCAGGAAAATTACTATGGACAATGCAAAAACAAGATGCAGAGAGTAGCTCTGTCTCGGATCCTCAAAATTAGGTAGATAACTTACTCCTACTTTAGGAATTAAAGATTTGATTATCATGAAGTATGCTGGCTTTTGTCCTTTAAATCTTTATGTTTTCGTGTTTATCTCTCAATGACTCACAAGAAAATATGTATGAGTGAGAGGGGACCCAATGTAGCAATTAACAGGCATGAAAAGAATAGAGATCTAAAAATTGAACAGGACTGCATTTCTTTTCTTCTTAAAACATATGGAGTGTAATGAACCTCTTGTGGGACGGAAGTGTTTTTCTAATTGTTTTACTGGGGCCAGTATTTCCTCTCCAGAACCTAACTAAAATTATTTTCTTTAAGTAGTGGTCAGGGGTTATCTTGTAGGATGGATAAAACGCTCTTGTAAAGTCTGTAGAAATTAAATTCTTTAGATTTTTATCCCCAGGCTCTGAAAAAAAGTATTTCCAGGCTTTTGAATAGTTTATTATCATCAAAACCACTATGTACATTTCATAGTATTGCATAACAGGCTATTGTTCAATAAGTTCTGTTGGCAGTAGTTTTGGATGAGGGGAGGAGATGAAGTAAAAAATATTTTAAAAAATTAAAAGTAAGCAGCTTATTTAGAAGATATGTTTTCTAATTTTTTTCTCACAAGTCCTATGTTTTTTGCATTATTTACCTATTTACCACTTCAGTTATATCAGATGGTCAGAGGACTAATTTACCATAAATCAATTATTCTATTTAATTTATAATTACAAAAGAGTATTTTTCATGTTTAGTTTGCTGGTGTGCAACCTTTTCAGTTGGTTTTTCACACCATGAGTCAGTGGCACTAATGAGCTAGATATGGTGGTAGTAATTAGCTGAAATGAGCTTCTTGATTTTTTCCCCCCCTGTGATTTCCTTTTATTTTTTTTTTTTTAAATCTGACCCTTTATTGAGAAAGACTCTATAACTCTATGATCTTGAGTCAGGAAGCTACTCTGCTGAGTTTCAAGATCAAATCAGCTTTAGCTCAGACTGAGTAATGACCCCAACAGCATCTTTTAACAGCAGGGTGTAAATTTATAATCCTCAGTATAGCAGCACAAAAGTTCTGCTACATGTAATACAGGAATTACCCCATTAGCTGTGTCACAGGACATAGTTTTCTTCAACTAAGAGTTGCAACTAATGGCAAATGTCACATACACCACTCAGCTTTACTGTGAATGAACAAAGGGCAGGGTAAAAAAATCCCTACACTGCTTACAAAAGCCAAGTTTTAATTCTGTTTTTCTATAACAGGTTTAAGATTAACTTGTGAAGACTGCTCTTTCAGATACATCAGGTAGCTGATACTACATGTAGGCAAGGAAGTATAGGGGGGAAAAATCCCTGAAAGACTGACTCGTGTGGACAAATGCTACTTTCATTTCCAGCAAACCTAGAGTTTTACCCTATGAAGTGAGTATGAATATTTATTTTTCCTATACCAACATTTTGAGTGATACTATAAAGTAGATCCACACTGTACTTTTAAATGCATTTCGGACAATAAACTACAGGTCTCAAACTACAGAACAATTTTTGAAGTTCATTCTCTTGGCAAATCCTTTTTCCATTTTCTGGATTCTGCAGCTGGCTGCTTTAAGTAAATAAAAATAGTAGCTCATACTTGTGAGTAAGAAAGGAATCAGTATCAAAGATTATGGGTACTTTTTTCTGATACAGTTCTGATAGTTTTATACATTTTTTTTCTAACTCAACTGAAGTGCTGTAAGGCCTCACTAAGGTGAAACATCCAAAATGATGGAAGGCTGTTACCTTCTCCAATTGTTACCTCAGGTTTAAGATAAATCTGTAACTTTAAACAAAAGGTGATATTTCTGCATATTGCATAAGAGAATGTGATACTGTTAAGGGGTATGACATTTGCCTGAAGGGACAAGTTGGTAACAGCAATGTCATAGAAACGTTCCAACCTGTCTTCTGAAGTCCTCTTAATCACTTCATTGGTCATTGGCACAGGAGTTATCCTTGAGTGAGGTGTCTGGGTAAATAGGGGAGATAAAGTGATTAGTTTAGTTTCTGCAGTTCAAAATAGCTGATTGCTTAGTGCCAGGTGATGAAAGTATATCTAAGGTGAATTTAATATTTTTGTGAAAACAACATTGTTTACCCTAAAAAAGAAAGCTTGGACTTGGGACTTTTGATTCTGAATTTATTAATTTTGGCCTGGCTTTGGCAAGTCATAATTCATCAGAAGAGGAGTGAAAATGGAATTTAAATTTAAGCACTTATAATCTAAACCTTTTGATGTCTTCATTCCAGGAGAAAGATTCTCATGCATATCAAACACTGAATTCCTCATAACCATCATCCACATCTACTAGGAACCTCCCCTTGTTTATTTCTCGTGACAGAAATCCAATTGTCATTGTAAAGGACAGAGACACAAATTGTTGTAGAGAAACTTTATGACCCTGCTGTTGATTAAGTGAGAAAATTTTGAGAAATACTGCATTAAATATAATTTCCATAAGAATATAATGAACTAATTACTATACAAATATTAAAAAAACTAATCTTCATTCTTGCTCATTAACAGTGAACAAAGAGAGATGGTATCCTTTGTTCTTGTTGCTTTTCTTGAGTGTATGGACTTTGGCCTGCCGTTACGTGAACCAGCACTTGGATAAAAATGTTGGATCAGGAGTTTGAGAAACTATTTAAATGGATGCAGTGAGACAGAGCCTGTGCCAGTGAAGCTGCACTGATTTATACAAGCTGAGGTTCTGGCCTGTGAATTTTATTTTTGACAGTAACCATTATTATAGCACAGTCAGGACTTTCTACAGGCATTCTTCATGGCATAGAGCACTGGCTCAGCATCCATAACTAATTTGGTGTTGAATGAAGTGATTGCTATGCACTGAATTGATATTGAAACTTCCCATTGAGGGAACATTCCAAAAATAGCAAAATTCAGCATGTGTTCAGAAAAAAAGGAGCATAAAGGAGCTCCTTTTTCTCAGGAGCATAAAAAGTCAGGTCATTTTAGTTGTAGTATGAAGTATGGATCTTTGGATTTCATTCATGCTTTTGATGATTGTGCCACTATACAATAGGCAGAGTGGCATGGCCAAGGATCATTGGATTGAAAATGGAATTGGTCATTATTCCTTGCAGTCTGCAAGGAAGGTGAAGCAAAGCCCAGTTCAAAATCCTTAAATCAACAGTCTGAAAATCAGAATTTCATGAAGACAGCAGTAGCTCTGTACCAACTTCCAGGTATACTGTTGGCTGTTTTTCATTGGCTGCTCATATTGTTATGCAATGACTAATAAAATTATTCCTCTCATTTCCTAGTATGTTCTTACTTTGCCTTTTAGTAAAAATTGGGAGATAAAGAGTAACATCAAAGAGCAATTGAATATGGTCTAGTAAGTGCATTTCTCATTCTTATGTACGGCTTGTTAAATTTCATTTTGAGAAATGAAGCTGTATTTAGTATAAATGTGAGGGATCCTGGTGAGAATAAAAGCACCCCAAATCATTAAAAGAAAAAAAATTTCTTTTCTTTTTCTGCTGTATAATTTTGAACTTACTTAGCAATTTGTACTACACTTAAGGAAAAAGAAATTGCTGACAACTTGGACGCCAGACTGCAGGCAAATTAAATTTTAAAAGAAGAATTTAGTATTCTTTAAGAAGGAGAAATTAATTTTGTCAGTTCTTAGAAGACCCTTAATAAAATTGAAAGGTGCCTTACTATGCTACTTTTATACATTAAACTATTAAGTTATTTTGCTGACTTCAGTATACAGAAGTCTTGCTGGGCTGCTTTGTGGAGCTGCAGAAAATGTTCCCTCTTTAAACAGCTGTAAAGTATTATGAAAAGATTTTAATATAGCTTTGCTCCCTTCTTGTGGTTACCTATAGAGTGGACTTTAAATCCTGGTATTTGCCACTGAATGTTAATTTGTTGCCTGTTTTAAGTAAGAAATGTTCCTCAGAGGAGCCTGGACAGCAGATACGGAATGTTAATAGATCCCACCAAATGATGGTTGCTCTCTGAGGAAGATGTAAGATAATTCATGGCGGTTTCCCAAGTAATCTCTCACACCCCGTCTCACTCAGGACAAATGCCAGGGAAAAGACACTGTCTGGCACAAGCTTTGCAAATACTGATAGAAAGGTTATCAGTGTGCTTAGCTTACTGTTTACTAAAGGATATAGGGTTCCAGTCTAGGTACCCATAGGGTACCTAGCTTTGTGTCTCTCCTAAAAAGGATTTGTTGCACTTGCTGAACAAAATGGAAAGTTGCAAGAGATTATTTTGTCAAACTCCTAAAAGCAGATTGTTCTCCCAATCTAATTCTACAGCAGTGCTCTAGTACTGTTCTGACAGAAATAACTGTTCTTTAACATGATAGAGGTGAATGACAAATCCACTCCACTTGGAGTTGAATCCTTCTCCAAATATGTATTTTACAAAACACTAGGGAAGTTTACCCTAATTGCTTTATGGCAAATTTGAGCATAGATATATAGCCCACATTTCTAAATTTTGCCTTTGATTTCAGTTGAAGACAGCAACCTTCAGTATTTCTTGATATAACATGGTAAACTATAAAAAAAACCTGCTGTAAGTCTCTCCAGAAATACTTAGGTTTCAGTGGGAAATAAGGTAACTGAGATAGATAGAGAGATAGATAGATAGATAGATAGATAGATAGATAGATAGATAGATAGATAGATAGATGGATTTTGTTTCTAAGTGAAGGATTTAAAACTCACAGGGAAAAACCTAGAGAAAAGTAAATATATAACTCTAAGTTATGCCATCTATTAGTCAACGTAAAACCTCTTAAATTCTACGTACACCAGACAACATTGTAAAGGAGGAGATAAGAACCTCTCTTTTCTTGGTGTGGATTATGTGTACTGTTTTTATGTCATAATTTCCTTTGCAAGCTTATAATTTATTGCACTGAGGAAGAAAAAAAAGAGAAAAAGAAAGGAAATAACACGTTATTCAGAAAAAGGAAAGTTTATTTCTAGAGAATTAAAACTAGGTCTACTCTTAAGGTATGGTTACTGTTCTATCAACATTCAGCAATTGGAATTCTTTATTTCATAGTTAAAATAAAACTGTTATCTTTGTCTTTACCATTCTAAGGCTATTTTATAAAAGCTCCATTTCATAGCAGTTGACTTGAACCTCCTGACATTCATAAACCCATTAAATTATAGAATGGTTTGGGTTGGATGGGACCTTAAAGATCATCCAGTCCAACCCCCTCTGCCTTGGGCAAAGGCATCTACTAGACCAGGTCACTGAAAGCCCCATCCAGTCTGGCCTTGAACAACTCCAGGGATGGGGCGTCCGCAGCTTCTCCAGGCAACCTGTTCCAGTGCCTCACAGTAAAGATTTTCTTCCTAATAGCTGATCTACGTCTGCCTTCTTTCACTTTAAAACCATTTTCTCACGTTCTATTACTGCATGCCCTTGTAAAAAGCCCCTCTCCAGCTTTCTTGTATGCCCCCTTTAGGTAGTGAAAGGCTGCTCTAAGGTCTCCCAAGATAGCTTATTTTTCAAGAATGGATAAGTCTAGTTTAGAGGGTACCAAGGATCACAAACTTCAACTGGAATAAAAATCATCAAGTTTCATTGACTTGAATGAAACAACTCCAGTTTATCCCATCTGGGAAACTGGACTAAGTTCAGACAATTTCCTAGAATTACAGAGAAAAATGTTGCCTTCACTCTACTGGAAAGGAAAAAAATTATAAAGAGCAGCCGCAGGAAAGTGTTATGTGTATCACTTTATTTTCCCTGTATAACTTTTTTTCCATCATCCCTTCCTAACTAGTCATAGTTTAGATTTAGATCTATGGCTCCAGTGTTCAAGGAAATTCTTTTATCTGTGCATGTGCCTTATCTCTGATCCACAGCAGCTGTCCTGTCTTCCATGAAATCCTTCTGAGCTTTAGATCCCAGTTCAGAAATCAGGTCTAGTGAAGGAAATCTCTTTGCTTCTGCGTGAAGAATGTGAGACAGAACTCCCTGAAGTCTTTGCTGGTTCTAGTTTCTGTGATTACATTTCGTCATTTTCTGAGCTTTCTTAAGTACTGAACAAATGAACAGCAATATGAATAAAGAAATTAAGGTGCTTTTCTGAAGATGCTGGAACCCAAGTTTTAAAGCCATTTTTGCAGATCAAAAGCAGACAATACAGACAATTACTTGGTAATAGCTGCCATTAGGCATTCTTGCACAAGTGGATACATCTAGAAATAAGCAAAGAACTGTATTTGCCTATAGGCAGATAGCAAAATCCATTGTACAGTTAACTGTGTAATCTTCCAGTCTAAAAAGCCCACTCTGTGATGTGGGTCTGCAAGGCATCGCAGAGCTGGCGATATGCATGCTGTGTATCAATATCTAAATGCAAATTAGCACTTATATTTATCATTGCTTTTAGTAGCTCCCAACCACATGGAACTGGTGTGAAATACTCTGGTGAGAGAGTGCCTGATGATGCCAAAAGTCTTAAGATACTTCACAGGAGGACTGCATTATGCACGTCTACTATAAGTGCTTACATGGGTGCCTGCTAATGACACCTTGGAAATATTTCATGTCCTTGTCCTCATGCATCTTTCTGGAGTAGGAAGCATATACAAGAATCCAGAAAATAATTCTGAGGAAAAGAGAACTAGACACATTAGCACTTTTCTCCTTCAACAGTATTTTTGATGTGCTCAGGCTAGAGAAACAGAATTCAAAAATTCAGAAAGTGTTTTCTTAATAGAAAACAAATAAGTGGCTTTTTAAAAATAATGGTGAGGTATCTTTAGGTGTATTAGGTATAGCTATGCACATAGAAATGTGTGAGTTTGGATGAAAGTTTCACTGGCTATGTTGTGTTTTATTATCTTTAGCTATTGACCAGACCATGTGTTGCTTATAGTAACTCTGAATCTTTCAATGAACAGAATGAAATATCCTAAATTCAGTACTTGGGTCTTTGTCAGTAAAGTTCTCCTTCTCTGGAAGCTATTTGTTACCGTAAGGTATGACAGATGCTTTAAATCAGCTACATTAATATATTGATACTTTAAAATATTATATTACTGGATTTTTTTATAGCTGACTTTAATATATAGGAAGTCTTTTTTAGCTGTCTCAGTTACTATTTTTTCCTTTTATGTTCTGTGACAGTTTTAATTAAAGGAAAATTACATTTCCATCTCCCTGAAAACTATCCTAAAAAATGTCATCAAAGCCCTAGTGCTTACATCAGCAATAATCTGCAATATGCACTATATAGCAAATTCTGATTGATATATGGCATGGAGTCCTGACTCCACTGAAACCAAATGTAAAACTCCCTTTGGAAGTTTGTAGGAGTAAATTTCTACCTATGATTTCCTCTCATGGAACTAGTTTAAAATGCGAGTGTGTGGTGAGCTCATGAACATAGAATACTGTATCAGCATTTAAGAGTCTGAACAGCTGAACAAGGAGGCAGCACTGCTGATACTGGGCATTAGAGCCTGTTGGTAACTTGAAGCAGATATGCAGCACCATAATGAAAATCATCATCTGCTAAAGTATGATAAGCTACCTTTCCTGGATCTGATATGAATTTCACATTGGTGTAATAATATTTTAAATTTCACCAGTGATTTTGACAAGTAGGCTATAAGAAGCCTACATAGAGAAGATATTCCATTAAATAAAGCTCTATTCATCAATTTTAAAACCATGTCTACGTGAAAAGTAATCTATTATTTTTCTCTATAAGACTTCCTGTAGTATAAAGTTCCAGAGAGAAAACATCTATTCTATCTTTATAATTTATGATTTTTGGATTTACAGGTTCTCTGGACAGAAAGAGAATAACTCTCTTTCTTTCAGAAAGAGAATAACTCGTATCATTTGCCATATTTTCTCACAAGTTCCTTTGAAGCCTTGGGTTTCCACCAAGCTGCATTCAAAGCTCTATTTGTTAATCATAACTTGCTAGGCAGGTCTATATTATCAATTCTTGAATCAGATGATATATTCTGAAAAAAAGGTATCAATACAGCACTGTGTCTTAAATACCTCAAGAAAACACTTTGGGATAGATGATATGGGATTTTGCCAGTGTTATATTTCAGCATGTATAGAAACATAATGCTCCAATATCAAGTTGCTCCAGAATTAATTTAACATTTGAATAAAATTGAAGCTGGGTAAAATAAAAATACATAATTATTTTATTTTGCCATGTTAAAGTGGTTGACACAGTTATAAAACTGGACCTAGTTGTGAGTATTTTTGCTTCCAGTGCCTGACTAAGCTAAGCTAGATAAAGGGGAAGGATGCTTCTTCCCTGTTAAGGTAAAATCCAAGTGTCATCTTATATGTGCATGTGTGACCCTATGATTATGCTTAATACAAAGATATTTGGAGGTTAATGAACTAATTCTTGGAATCTAGAAATTCAAACTTTAGTAATTAATTGCTTTAGCATGAAACTGTTTTTGAAACATTATCTTTCAACAGTACTGTAATACATGGAAACAACATCAGTCCTTTACCAGGTTAGAAATATATGTTGTTAGAGAAGAATTGGCACTTGAGAGAATACAGCTAATAAAAATGAGATTTGTAGAGTTTGTATCAGTCTGACCTCATGCCAGGGCAGGTCACCCTTGAGCAGATTACCTTGACAGCCATTGCACAGCACATACAGGACAACCAGGGCATCAGGCCCAGCCAGGATGGGTTTAGGAAAGGCAGGTCTTGCTTCACTAACCTGATCTCCTTCTGTGACAAGGTGACCCACCTAGTGGATGTGGGAAGGGCTGGAATTCCTCCTGGAATTTAGTAAAGCCTTTGGCACAGTCTTCCGCAGCATTTTCCTGGAGAAACTGGCTTCCCGTGGTGTGGACAGGTGAACACTTCACTGGGTAAAAACCTGGCTGGATGGCTGGGCATGGAGAGTGGTGCTGAATGGAGTTAAATCCAGTTAGTCTTCCCTTTCCTTCTTCAGCTACTGAGACTAGGTCCCTGAAGGTGCACTGTTAATACTTCTCAAGGGCTTTGCATCTTCTTAGTTGGGTGGCCCCAAATTATAATGAATGTCATATTTTGCCAGTTATGCAATCCTATGGAAGGAATTTTCTTTCAGCTTTTATCATTGTAGTAATTTTATCATTATCATTGTTGGAAGGATTAGGCTGTGTCTCAAGTGATCCAGACTGATGTCTGTGCTTTGTTCTCTGGGTAGAAGAGACATCTAATGAGTTTCAAGTAGGAATAGCATTATAAATTTCAGTTTCAAATTCTCAAAGTATTTCTTCAGATTTACCATCCATAGTGTCAACAACTTGCAGCAGATACTTGATAATAATGCGTCCATAAATTCCATCTGGCCAGTGTGGAGTGTGAAGCTCACGTTTGCAAAGTGTCTTATATACACATGCTAAATTTTGGCAAATGATTTAATCCATTACTGCCTCCGTTTCTTCAGCTGTAAACGAGAATAATACTACCTGTCTTTTTCCCAGAGGCCTTGTGAGGGTGTGTTTATGTTTGACATCTAATTACAGCAATCCAATGAATGATGCATTGACGCCAAAAACTCCCATTGTGTGCAAAGGGCCCTGGGGTCACTACATTCCTGCAATTCCCAATAACAGAACTCTCAGGTCAAAGTTTGTTGTTCAGATCCAGGAAAATACTTGTAAGTAGCTATTATAGTCCCCCTGAGTCACCACATAGTTTCACTCTTAATTTTATTTCACTAGCTGCCTCCTAAATTGAATTGAAACATTCTCCCACTTGTAATATTTAAAGGTGTACAAATGCTGTGTGCAAGAGCACCTGTGACCTGTTCATTGCCCAGCAGTGATAGAGCTGGTAATAATGTGCTTGCTATTCTGGCTGCACTGCACTTTGGTAACACCTAGGGTTTAATTGAAATACACCCTGACATTGGTTTTGTTCATGAAGCATAGAATGGACATAATTACTATGAATCTACTGAGGGATATTATGGCAAAATGTCGTATTACTAATTTTGGCTCCTCACTCTTTGGGGAAAAAAAAAATTCACAGATTTCAGTAAAAAAACAATGTGCTGCAGTTTCACAGAAGTCCTAAAACAAGTAATTTTCCAAAAAATTAACTTCTTATATTTCTCTGTACCTATTTTTTTCTTGCAAAACACTATCACAGTAGGATAATTGCATTGCCCCTAACAGTTTCATATTCCTTCATAATTAAATAAACAGCTTGTAAATTGCAGACCACAAAGTGCCTGTGTTTCACTCTTACCTTAAGGGGTTTCCATAGTTACAAGGACAAGAAGTTTAACCATCATTTGCCAGACTTGAGGCTATTTGCAGCCTTAACTTTTTAACTCACGTCTCTTTTTCTCTTTGTTGCTTTGTTTATTAACAGAATGAGGGAGTAATTTGGACTCAGTTAGCCACTACAAATGCAATGAAGCAAAATGGACTCTGGTGCTTTAGTGTGTTGTTAGCTGGGTATGTTTTTCCCAGAAGTATTTTGAAGTAATACATACTAACAATATCACCTATAGTTATCAAGGTTATGAAATACCTACCAAGCGCTTCTCCAATTCAGCATCAAATAATTCAGCACTTAAAAAAGGAAAACAGGAAAACACCATTCTTGACACATCATCATGACACAGAAGTATTTAGGCAGATATCTATTTTAAATCATACTTCAAAAAAAAAAAATTGATGCAGATTTTCCATGGCTGCTTTAATATAATTTCCTTTCATCCCTCAGTCTCCTCTGTTTTACATAATACAAAGTGCATTTGCAAAAACTGCAGTTGTTATGGTACAAACTCCATCTTTTCATGCCACTGAAATGGACAATTCTCTGATTTGCTAATATCAAACTAATCTTCAATCTTTTAAAATTGCTTTGGATTTTACCAGAGTATCTGTGTTGCCAAACTGTAGAGAAGTATAGAAAACTGCTACTGCATTACAGATTCATCAAGCTAAAATATTTCTGTCTTCTTGTTATATTATCTGGTCAGCTCAGCAAGTCTCAGAGGATGATGTGAATGAGTGACAAGAATATTCAACACTAGCATTTTCAGTAGACAAGTGCAAATATTGTAATGTAATGACTTTAAAAACTAGATTCCAATTTTCTAAGGTTAGGATGAAACTTTATGAAGTGCAGGTATATACTCTAATTGGTTTTTGTTTGTTTGTTTGTTTGTTTCTCTTCATTATACTGGCTGCATTTGTATATGCATTCTTAAGTTGTTCTGACCTGGCATTTCCCACATCTGTTTTCATCATTTGTGAGTAGTGAGAAAATTTTGGAAGCAATCAGGTCTAACACCTTGGATTCCATGAGCCTTGCACATTTTTGCCTTTCCATTTTTGAAAAGACACAAACTTTAATACTACATAAACTTAAAGAGCAGATTTTTTACCTACCAGTTTGAAATGTTCTAGTACATTTTTGAAAAGAATGTTAATTTACGATTTAATGTTTCCATGTATAAAAATTTATAATATTCTACCAGGCCAAAACTAGTTTGTTTGAAATAAAGTATCACTGTATTATGTTTAAATAGATGTTAAATCACTGCTAAAACCAAAAAAATACTACAGTATTTTTAAAAATTACACCAGTATGACAGAACTAAAACCTGCATGGTTTTAGATCAGTGCTTTAGAGCAACATAAGATTCTTTATTAAGGGTTATTTTTGTGCTAATTTCCTTGTGATTCTCAGATGCCTTCCTAACATGGATCTGTGATTTTAATTTGATAATAAATGAACAAAATAATTAAGAAAGATTAGTAATAGAAACAGTGCAGTTTAATTATTGCTCACTGAGATATTTCTACCATAAGAGAAATACAGAAATATAGAAGGTGCTTGTATGACTTTCCCTTATATCATGGTTGGCACATAAAGTGCCATGACAGACTTCTGTAATTAAGAGAATTTTATTATCGAGCTATTGTAAAATTTGTATTGTTCTGTTGCTGTTTTCCCCTACATAAATATCTGTCCAGAAGGAGATATGAGATGAAACAAACAACAAAATGACAGAGAAAATATTTTTTAGCAACTGAATTACTGAAGCAAAATGGAACTTCAGTAACCCAGGGGAATCAGTGATGAGGTAGGAAACCTTTTTACCTTTATGTAATTGATTTGAATCAAGCCCAAGTCAATACAAAACAAAAGTTCCTATTGCTTATATGGGGTCTTGAGAAAATGAATCCAAATTAACTTTGAAAAGGGACTAGCTAAACTACATTACATCCTTTTATGGACACTCTTAATTGAAGTTACAGTGGCCTTGATTCAATTTAGCTTAAATTAAATTCTAAATAAGAATGTCCACACTAAGATTTAATGCAATAGAATTAACCCGCTTAAAAGTTAATTCCAATTAAAATTCTAGTATGTTTCTGGGATCACTAGAACCAAGCTGTATTGTGGTGGCTTTTATGCAAGAATTTTAGTTCATTGTGAATAGTTCATAGATTGCTCCTATTCATACCACTGTGCACAATCTGAACACAAAAGTTAGGATTGTTTTGTCCTCATCACCCTTGGAGTGACTCCCTGGAGTGATATCCAGGGAGAGGACAACAAAGAAGTCATATAATTCCTCTTAAGAAATCTAAGTTTGTCCTAAAGAAATATTCATTACCTATCATCCGATATTTTCTATGATTTTCCTGTGAAATTAGTTTTATTGAGGATACAAACTGCAAATGATACTTAAGAGTAAAGTTATATTTATGAATAAAGAGAAATACCAGACTAATTGAGATTCAAACACTGTGAAATATCTTAATTTCTAGCTAAAATTAAAATATTTTTGCTTGGACCCATGTGCACTCAAATTCCCATCTTTAAAATTTTTATTTCATGTTCATTTCTTTTACCTGATGTTAAAGGGAACATTTTAAACCTTAGGAAGAAATGAGAGAGGAAACATGCAATCATGCTGGAAAATAAGGGGGGTGAAATAAAGCTGTTTCCTGTATAACAAAATGAAAGACAAGAAGAAAAAGGCACACTGGGTCAAATTCACCCTTGATTGAACTCCCCTGAAATCAGTGGTGATTCAGGAGGATTGAATGTGTCCAATCACATTTAGGTCTTTCAGATCAGTGTCTTAGTGATTCAACTGAGTCTTGAAAGGCTTGCAGGAGAGGACTGGGAAGTATCTGTGGTACAGCAATATCCACTCTGCTTCCTACACTTAAATGCTTCAAGGGGCCACAGAACTATGTCCCAGAGCAAAACGGTGAGACATGCAAAGAGGAGAATAATTTGCATTGTGAGTGTTTTGATTTGTCTGGTCTCGTGAGTAATCAGTTTGCATTGCAGGGCTGTCTATCTAGCCTGCTTTGGCCTCCTCTGTATTTAACTAGAAATAAAATAAAAACCAAATAGATAAAAACTGCTGGGCTTTGAAACCTCCCAGGTTTTTAGACGTTATTGCAATGGTTCCCTTAACTGTTGTTGAGACTTTTAAAGTCCTAGAGCAGTGAAAAGGGAAAACTGATTTTTAAGAATGTAGATAAAGTTACCCAGTTCTGTAGTCACAGACATGGGGTTTCATTATAAACTAATCTGTTTTTAAAAAGTCAAACACCTCTGACAGAAGTCAATCAATGAAGAAATAAAAAATAAGAGTAGGAAGAGAAAGATATGAGATCTACTGTAAACCATTTCACTATTTTTCATGATGATGCATTGTAGTTCTCTGTTAAGAGCATAGCATGAGTTCCTTTGTTAGTGACAAAAGCATCCCATGGAAAAACAGAATGATATCATTGCACTGTATAGGGGCAGGGCACAGCATGCAAACTGTTTGCACTGCTCTTGAACTGAGAGCTGAAGTCCTTGAGGGTTCAGCCAGGTGGAAAGGTATTTCCGGAGAGAAAAGGGGGAGGTGAGGTGGGCAGGAGATTATGGTGAGTGAGTCCCTGGCAATGTGCTTCCATCGGCCCAACCCTGCACAGCCATATGGGGACACACATGTGAGGCTGCTGGAGCATTTGCAGAGCAGATGTTGGTAGAGGATTTCTGACCCTGGTGGAACTCCCTGCCCACAGTTCAGTCTCTGTTCTGGGACCAAGGTTAACCCTCGTGTGTTTCAGTACTTTGTGGAGCTAAAGCATATTGTGTGCGTGTCTACACTGGAATTCCCTTGGCTGCTTCTGCTGGCATTGCTGCCAAAAGGGGATCAGTCTCAGGCCCTTGGAGCATTCAGAGTTCCTGAAAAGAGCGTCAAAAGAGTTACTTTTGCATAAGGTCATCCTGGGATTTGGACCTATTTTTGTTGCTGTACTCCAAGCTCTGTTCCACACAGAAACTATTTTCAATTCTCTGGTGCTGATGCTACTGAAAGAGACTTCCCAGCATAATTAGCTGCTTGACACACCTAGCCTCTTCTCATGTTTGGAAATCTGCTGTTTAATTTGCAACTCTAGAGAGGCTTGTTTTCTGAAAAAATGCAGATATCATTGCAAAGGGTTTTCCTCTCAGAAAACCTCTTTAAAAAGGTGTGAGGTACAGCATACATAACTGTGCTATATAGAGTGAAGCAAAGATGCATTTTCTGAATGCATCCACATATTTGTCAACTTGAAAAAAATGGGAAAAGTGATTTGAATGCTTCTCATCCTGAAATTTTCTGGGACATGGCTGAGGGAGAGTTTTTGTGATTTAGAAATTCTTCAGCTGAGACTTGTTTGTGATGATGTAAATTTACTATGATAGTTTAAACACCTGATACTTGATAAATTCTGTCTAGATTTTCAGTGCAGTACATGGAACATCACATATCAAATTTTTTCATGGCAGCTGTACAGCATGAACCAAAGTGTGCTAGATGATACTGTATCCTAAACCATACATTGGGATAAAGCCATGGCCTTTGCACTGCACAGCTCTCTGCTGAGACAGTTATTCATAGACCCACAGACAAGACAGAAAGCAAAGTATGAGTTGCCAACAGCAACTAAACTGCCAGTGATCCAGCTAAGGGTCACTGAAGCTTGGGGAAATATCTTTGCCACCTGCCATACCTCATTAGGCAGATCTTTGGAAATGGTGTGGAAATTCTCTTTTGTTATCAAAACCCCCCATTACAGGAAAATCCTTCAGCAATCAGTGGGAGCATAGTCACTTTCTCCTGGTAGGGTAGCAAAGGGAGAACAAAGCACCTCAGGGCCAAGGTCTAATTCCAAAAAAAAAGAAAAAAAAAAAAAAAAAGGAAGTTCTATTACAATGCCCATAAGGAAGGCATACACATTTGGCAAAGTTGCATTTCAATAGGGTAACTGCGGCGTCCTTCAAGCTGTCCCTAAGGAAAGCTGCACTGTGCATAGCTGCAGAGGTAGATTAGCTCTGTCATTCCTTGCTTCATCTTCTGCACTGGATCTTAAGAGGGCACTGCTTTTAGCTCAGAGGAAAATGTGTAGTACATCAAGAGTAACAAAAAGTCAGATAAGCTATAGAGAGGAGAACATGCATATCAAATGTCAGTTTCAAAAAGAAGATTTTTTTATTTCTGTGCAAATAGAAAACCATATGAACAACTCTCCATACATGTCTGGGAATATGTCCATGGCCATAAAGAGAATATACATTACTGTGCTGAAAAAACAGATGATATATGCCGTGGTAATTAGAGCAGTGCCACAGACAGAATTAAGGTCATGTTTGGAAACACATTTGATAATTGTACTGCGTCAGGGGAACTGACTGTGCAGTAAGGAAATTCTTAACATTTTAAACTAAATTTTTAGTCTATACAGTAGAGGGCACTAGTGGTATTGAATTGACCATAGAGTTGCTATTTTGGTACTAGAAAAATGAGAAAGAAATTACTTAGAAGACAAAGAGGTGTCAACAAAGACTAAAGAAGCTGGTTGATGGTCTGTATTCCATGTGTGGGTTTGTAAAGCTAAACCTTCATGTGTCTCTAGCATAAATAGCTACTGAATAGCAAATTACTCTAGTACAGAGCTCCAGATGGATCTTTATGTAAAGCCCATTAAAATATTTCCATAACACCCTTCAAGGCTTTAAATTAATTTTCCACTGTGATTTTGTGCTGGCTGATTTTTTTTTTCTAGGGTATTTCCAAGATATTTATGATTTAAAATTACCCTGATATGAAATACCTACTCCATGACTTCCTGAATATTTAAGCTCTGAGCTTTGGAAAACCACCAGTATAAAAGAAAGGATCTTTTTACTACGTTCTTCCTGCCACTAGGAATCTTACTGCCATATGTCAGCCTCATGCAAACCTCACTAGCTGGAAGTGAGGACTAGCAAGGTATTGCCTAGTATATTTTCTGCTGGTCAGGGTCACTTTTTTGGATTGTCAGCTCTCCTGTACTTTAGCAGCACCAAGTCCACTTAGTTTGGTTTTGTCCTAAAAACTTCATTTTGCTTCCTGTATTTCCAAAGAAGAGGGGAAAAAGTAAAGTAATATAAACAAATCCAAAGTTAAATCAAATGGTGGGCTGCAAAAGCTAAGATTTGCTCTCACTGCCTCCTGTAAAATGTTGCAGAGGGATGACAATATAGTTATTCTGTACTTATATATTAAACAAAATATGACTTAGACACAGAAAGACCAAACATACCAATACAGGTAAAAACATATCTAGAACTTTGTATTCAGTATCACAAAATGGTGATCCTGTCTTCAAAATTATAGACTCAGAGAAGCTATCAATTAGTCAGTAACCAAATTTATACATGAAGTATGCACAGATTTGAATTTTACAGAAGCCTGACGGTGTCAGATTTCCCTGGAGGTCTTTGATAGATGGTTATACTGAGGCATATGTTTGATTGAGACATCCCTAGCACAAGACTAGGGAGAACAGTAAATGTAAAAGCCACAGGCAATTTTGGCCTTCAGTACAAGGAAAAAGCTGTTCTATGTGAATGATTCATTGTTTCAGTCAATAACCAAAAATAGGAAGGATATGGGGAATTTATCTTAAGAAGATAAAAGCATTTCTTTCAAAAATCTTTTTGCAACTGAGACATGGGAACATTTTGGTTTGGGTTAGACAACATTTACTGATCAGTCTCATACCTGGATAATTTATTTGTTGTAATGATGTACTCAAGTAAAATGTCTTTTTTTTTTTTTCCCCCATGGAGCATATGTGTAGGGATGAAAAGGGAATATTTGCTGGAGGAAGAACTAGGTGAAGGAAATGTTGGGTGATACCGTGAGGTTCAAGTAATTGGAACAGGAGGAAAGTGCCTTTGAGTGCTTGCAGCATGGCTTGGGATCACCAGCTTTAAGGAGGCTAGAAAAGAGCAGCTGAAGGGATTTGGTGCATACACATTTTGATGTTGAGGGTGCTTGCTCTCCCATGGCCTTTCTTATTTCTCTGCACTTTTTTGTTCTACAAATGCTGTAGCTTTCCTGGTCCTTCAGGGAATCCAGGATACAGGACTGAGAGCAGACAGTCACAGAAAGAAAGGTAGAGAAACTATATGGCATCCTCCAAAGCTGACCTTTAGTAGTGAATTGGACTGAGAAGAAGATTCTTGTACCTCTGCAAGCCCCACGTGCTGCCTGTGCCTCACCAGCCTTGTATAAAAGGATAACTGGCAGCTCTGAAGGCAGGCTGAGCTCTCATCCCAGTTTCACTGAAGACAAAAGCATTTCACCAGTGCAATGGTAAAATAATTGGTTTGTTGTGTTTCTGTGTCTGTTTTATTAGTTGTTAATGGAATTCATTATTCAGTCCAAATCCTTAGGGTAAAAGTTTTAGAAGAATTTTGAAAATGAGAAAGGAAAAACAAATTACTGAACAAAAAAAAAAAAAGGTGACAAAAATGCTAATGCAATCACATTAACTATCACAGATGATGGTTAATTACTATTCAGCAGCAAAATTCGTGGGTCACAGATCTTAACTAAGGATCCTACAATTGATATTTGGCTCTAATAGAATTCTTTTGACCGCAACGGCAGGTTTTTCTTCATAACTGTGTAAGAAAGATGGGAACTATGGCCTTTTCACCTGCTTTTTGAAGATAGTTTTACTACAGTTGGACTTTTGAAAGCAAACTTGAATTTTGGTGATTAGAGTGTTTCTCCATACATCCTGTTCAGCACCTCTGGAGAGATAAGTGACCTTGTGAGCCTGCAGTGAAAAGGAAGGTGTGTAGGGCAGCCACCCCTCATCTAGTCCAGCACATTATCCTACACCCATGAAGCTGATTTCAGGAGTACAGCTGTTGGCAGAGGGAAGGGATGGAGGGGTGGGAGCAGTAACATCTAAAATTACAGCCACAGGGTTCTCCAGAGCCATGGGACACAAGTGTAAGCTGCAGAGAGAGAAGTTGAGTGACTTGCTCAAGGTTGCAAAACACATTAGTTTCATGAATGTTTCATAACAAGAATGATGTTTTATAAATAGCACATACAGCGAGATCAAACATACAGATACAGCCCAGACTTTCTAGTTCCTTTCACAATTTTCAACCATTATATTGGCTTTCTCTGCAGTAAATTATTCAGAATGAGATGAGAACACTTGCTAGCTCTGAACCCTTATAACAGGTTTTTTAAAAATGAAGAAATGAATTCTCAAAAACACATTGTCTGAGTATATAATTAGAAAAAAAATCTTTCATTAAATGAATTGATGTGAGATGAAAGTTAATATATTTTTCTGGGGCATTTTTGGTTTTGTTGTTTTTTTTTTTTTTTTTTTTTTTAAGAAAGG
>JAOTQP010000251.1:19894325-19963759 GCA_026413545.1 Cichladusa arquata | reverse complement strand
ACTGTTTTTTTTTTTTTTTTTTCTTTTTTTTTTTTTTTTTTTTTTTTCTTCACACAAAATGAATTAATTTGTAGCCTGGAGTAGAAAACCATTGCCTTATGGTATTTTGTTTTACTGAATATATATGTGCTATCCATCTGGGTGCTCTAGGTTATAAATATGCTTAAGCTTGCTGTAATTTCTAAGACTTCACTTTTGGCTGATTTATAAGAAATTTCATTAATCTCGGCAACAGAGGAATCTTGAACTGAGCAGCAGGTTGAAAATGAACTGAAGGCTGGGGACTATAAAAACTGCCACACATGAATCAGTACTGAAGTTCTTAAAATGGTAATGATCATTTGTAGTGTAAAGGTGTTTTCTCCCTTTGCAGTAAGAATTTTTTGAGAGTTTTTTCAAGGTGCCAATGAAACTGCCAGCCCTGCAGCTATGGCGATATTTTTCAGCATTTAAATAAATGGCTATTCTCATTTCTGTGTTCGGTACACATTTGCTAATGAGTGTTTCTCTGCTGCTGGTGCCAAACAAAAGAATTGAAGAGGACATATCATTAAATTGGATGATGTTCATCATGCTTCTTTATTTTTTTTTTCTTTTTTAATTCTTATAGGCAAGATCTTGTCATCTGCATGACACTGAGTTTTAGAGACTTACTTCTAGTTCAACTCCAATTCAGGAATCATGTTTGTATAGACAAAGATTTTTACCCATAGCAGACATGAGCCTCCACTTGCTTTTCATATTATCTGTTGTCTTGTCTTGCAATGTGTAAAAAAGGTTAACACCTTCAATATTCTGAGAATTCCTATCTTAGTCGATTCATGTTACTAACTTTTGCCTTTTTGAGATGCTTGTCCTTTCTTTCAACTCTCCCCTGAGCTACATTTCTTTTAGGTATTCATTGAGGTTGAACTTCTTATCTGCCATCCACTTCCGTACATTGTACATTGGAATGTGCAGGAGAACTAATGTAATGCTCTTTCTTATCTCATTGCCAGTTTCAGCTGATCCACATATCTGTACAGAAGAATAATATTAGAAATACTATACCTGTTCTCATTATCAAATTTCAAGAAATTGGTAGAGTTGACTGAAAGGACTTGAGAAGCCTTTGTTGAGAGACTCCAATTATTTGAGATTAATTTAATGTTCTCCTTCTCCTTTCTTCCTTTCTTTCAGACGATTCAAACTCCAGAAGGACCAACACCAAATAAATTATGAATGTTGAACAAGATGACCTTACATCCACAGCAGATAATGATAGGTCCTAGGTTTAACAGGGCCCTATTTGACCCCCTGCTTGTGGTGCTGTTGGCTCTTCAGCTTCTTGTGGTGGCTGGTCTAGTGAGGGCTCAAACTTGCCCTTCTGTCTGCTCCTGCAGCAACCAGTTCAGTAAAGTGATTTGTGTACGGAAAAATCTTAGAGACGTGCCAGACGGCATCTCCACCAACACCCGGCTACTCAATCTCCATGAGAACCAGATCCAAATCATTAAAGTTAATAGCTTCAAGCATCTGAGGCACCTAGAAATCCTGCAGCTCAGCAGGAATCACATCAGAACAATTGAAATAGGGGCTTTCAATGGTCTGGCCAATCTCAACACTTTGGAACTCTTTGACAATCGTCTGACCACTATCCCAAATGGGGCTTTTGTATACCTGTCAAAACTGAAGGAACTGTGGTTGAGAAACAACCCCATTGAGAGCATCCCTTCTTATGCTTTTAACAGAATCCCTTCTCTCCGGAGGTTGGATTTGGGGGAATTGAAAAGGCTTTCATACATCTCAGAAGGTGCCTTTGAAGGTCTGTCCAACTTGAGGTATTTGAACCTTGCCATGTGCAATCTTCGAGAGATTCCTAACCTTACTCCGCTTGTAAAATTGGATGAGTTAGATCTTTCTGGGAATCACCTGACTGCCATCCGGCCAGGTTCTTTCCAAGGGTTAATGCATCTTCAGAAGTTGTGGATGATACAGTCCCAGATTCAAGTGATAGAAAGGAATGCTTTTGATAATCTTCAGTCACTTGTAGAGATCAACCTGGCACACAACAATCTAACACTACTGCCTCATGACCTGTTCACACCACTCCGCCTAGAAAGGATCCACTTGCATCACAATCCTTGGAACTGCAACTGCGATATCCTTTGGCTCAGCTGGTGGATTAAAGACAAGGCACCCTCCAATACTGCATGCTGTGCCCGTTGCCACACACCTCCCAGTTTAAAAGGAAGGTACATTGGTGAGCTGGACCTGAATTACTTCACATGTTATGCTCCAGTCATAGTGGAGCCACCAGCAGACCTCAACGTCACAGAAGGCATGGCTGCAGAGATGAAATGCCGGGCATCGACCTCCCTGACCTCCGTGTCTTGGATTACTCCAAATGGATCTGTAATGACGCATGGGGCATACAGAGTTCGGATTGCTGTGCTCAGTGATGGCACATTAAATTTTACCAAGGTAACTGTGCAAGACACGGGTTTGTACACATGCATGGTGAGTAACTCTGTTGGGAATACCACGGCTTCTGCCACGCTGAATGTGACCGCCCTGGATAACCCTGGTTACACGTACTTTTCAACCGTCACGGTAGAGACTGTGGAACCTTCTCAGGATGAGGCACAGACCACAGAGCAGGTTGGGCCCACACCAGTTACCAACTGGGAAACCATTAACATGACAACCTCACTCACTCCACAGAGCACAAGATCAACAGAAAAAACGTTCACCATTCCTGTGACGGACGCAAACAACGGCATCCCAGGAATAGATGAGGTTATGAAGACTACCAAAATAATAATTGGTTGTTTTGTGGCTATCACGCTCATGGCTGCTGTGATGCTGGTAATTTTCTACAAAATGAGGAAGCAGCATCACCGGCAGAACCATCATGCTCCAACACGGACTGTAGAGATCATTAATGTGGATGATGAGCTTACAGGTGACACACCCATAGAGAGTCATTTGCCCATGCCAGCAATAGAGCATGAGCACTTAAATCACTATAACTCTTATAAATCTCCTTTCAACCACACAACAACAGTTAACACAATAAATTCAATACACAGTTCAGTGCATGAACCGTTATTGATCCGAATGAACTCGAAAGACAATGTTCAAGAGACTCAAATCTAAAACATTTATGACATTAAGGGGTGGGGTGGGGGGACAACAAAAGATGGTTTATAAAACAAATGACACAAATGACTGGGCTAAATCTACTGTTTCAAAAGTGTCTTTACAAAGAAAAAGAAATTTATTTATTAAAAATTCTATTGTGATCTAAAGCAGACAAAATTATGTGTATTCCTCAGAACCTGTTTTTGCTGCAGTTATTTACCCTCCTCGTTCCCGTTTTCCTGCCCAACCTACTCTGACTCCCATTTGCCATATTTTTCATAGGAGATCTTGATTCCCTAAAAGAACTGATCTAGGAAATTTTGTAAGAATTCTGTTACACTTTGGGAATTTTTATGGTGAATTCTAGTGGTGAGATTCGGTCTATTTTGTCACTTTCTCTTTTTCTTTTGTTTTCTCATGACCTTTTTGAAATTATTCAACAGAGAATGGAGTAATAACAGTAACTTTGCAAGTGAGAAAAACAAGTAAACCTTTTTTTTTCTCCATGTAATGATTTGCTCTGTATTTACCAAAAGCACCATTCTGTGAAAAAAAATGGAAAAAAAAGTAAAAAAAAAAAAACCAAACCAAAAATTAATTTACTTGTGGAAGCCTATAAAACCCATGATATTTTAAGCAATTCTAGAACCAGAATTTGTAGTTCAAACACTAAACTAAGATTATAAATAAAATATTGGTTTTTTTCTGTACTTGGATATAGCTCATTCTTAGTGTGGCTTTAAACATCAAAAGTTCGTTAAAATTCCTACAGTAATCTGCTCTAATGGTCCAAAACACAATCACTTTAAAGAGAATAATTAAACCATTTTGGATCATTGCTGAAGGATATCAGGGTTTTCATTTTAGTTTATGAAAACAACATACTGGTAAACAAGGGTGTTTGATTTCTAATGCAAGATTGAGATCATTCCTTCTAATGATGTTTGCAATTATCTCCATTATATCACAAGATACTTTTCACAATGCCAGAAAAGTTTTGCAAGAAGCTTCAGTTTCACTGAATTTATTAGACAAAACTGAAAACTTTTTTCTGTTTTTTGTTATTTGTAACTCTCAATAAGAAAATTCATCTGTATATCAAAGTTGGTGGTTTCCAGTTCAGTTGTTCTGGGACTTCTAGGCACAAATATGAAAGAAGCTTAGCCATAATAATACCTGTAATAAGAGCTATATCCCTATGTGTAAAATCCAATCAAAATCCTGTTCCTGGAGTAAATCACAGGAAGAAATCTCAGGATTTGGGTTTAAAAAATAGAGCAAATTCAGACAAATCAGAGTATATTATAAGTTACTGTCATTTTCATGACAATTAGACTCCCTGTAGAGTACCCAGTTTCCATTAATTTAAACTCAGAGTCATTATCAATTGGAAATGCACCCCCTTTGCCTTTCTGTTTATATACATTCTCCAGATTTAGCTTATTGGCATAGGACTGGTATATACTGTGCATGCTGAAAGCTAAAAGGAAGGCTTTCCATAAGAAACCACTTCAGGACATTGTGTTCTTCCAAGCAGAAGTTCTGCCAAATTAAACTTCTCTACACATTGGCAGCTGAACAGAAGCATTTTAACACTATTTAAATTAGGAAAAAAAAGAAACTTATATATCTTTTCTGAACGTATTTTCACCTGTTTTCTTTCTAAACCACCCTGACTGAGTGTTTTTGGGGTCTTGTCCCAGGAAAATAATATTCTTAGCAAAATCTGTTTAGATCTTTCTAGTATGGAACAGCATGCAGTATGAAGACCCCACTGAAAAATAGACTTCTATTCTGTAAGTTTGAGATGGAATTCTGGAATTCTGAGGTAAAAATCTCCTGTTGGATGCACAGTTCTCAAGGTTGCAAGTGAATGTTGTAGTATGAAGGCCTGATTTAAAGAGGACATAGTGGAGATAGGTGACAATGAATCACACCCTGCAAGGAGTCTGATAAGTATAATACCGAATAAACCCCAAAGTTCTATAACAATCTCTAAGAAACATTTGGCAAGGCATTATCCTTTGATGTGGTACATGAAAAATAATATCTACTCAAAGGGAATTTTAATAGAGGGCAAAGATGGACCTGAATGTAAAGTATTGCACCTATGCTTCCTAGGCTTGCCTGTTTCTTCAAAGTGCAATTGAGTATTTCATTGGTCTTTTCTTTCAAGCATTGTGATAGATTCTGTGCAAAACTACTACAGTTACACATTCCTATGTGCTCTTTGCCCATCTGGCTAGTAACAGTCTGTCCATGGCCAATGCTAATCTGAAAATTGAAAAAAAAAAAACAAATTCCATTCAGGAAACCTAAATCTGGACTATTTAAATCTGTAATTAATGGGTTTATGTTAACAAATTATGGCTGCTCTAACCAATATTTGTGAAAGAAGTTGTGGTCAACATGGTTTTATAAACATGTAGTGTTTTATTAGCCCCTAAAGTAAGTTGGTAGGAGGCCTATAAGAAAACAGGAATTATTGTCAAGTGCAACACTGGATCAGTGACAATCTTTGATCATTTTTGCAGTAATACAAAATACTCAGTGACTGTTTTAAACAATATATTCATTATTTTTGAGTGTTAATCCAGTTTTATTGGCTAATCAAAAAATCCTGCTTGCTCATAAGCATAAAGGAAAAGCATTGGGGTGTGTTTGGTTGGGTAAGTATATCTGTTTTACATGTCAATCATATTAGTTATGATTTTCCCATCATGTTCCCTATTCTTCTTGGAACCACGGATATTATTTCTAATTCCTTCCTACTTCCACAAAACACTCAGTACTTTTGCAGGTGAATTAAATACGAGAGTTAGAAAAGATCACTGTTTAAACTATGAACTGAGCTCTGTAATAAAGGGAAAGAAGTGCTGTGCTCTCCTGTTTGGATGCTCAAATCACATGCCAATGCCTCCTGTTACTGCTCCAGAGACAACAGTGTTAAGAAAGAAGCCCCTATCTCCTCTATGACAGAGCACAACTGACAGAAAGTTCTAATGAAATTTCTCTTGCAGGTGACCACATTGTGTGTGATGTAAAACAATTGTGCAAAAAAAATTGCGTTCTTGATTATGATCTATCGCTTCCTAGTGGGCTCATGAGAAATGATGAATTATTCTTCAGTTCATTTGATGGAGTTTGAAGGTGTTTATCTGCTGTCCTGTACAAATAGAAACTGCAAAGCATTTTCTTTCTGGAATTTTCATCAAGTCTTGGGAATCTTGCCATATGCAGAGATTACATGTGAAAAGCAAATCAAGTGAGTTCCATTCAATACCTCATAGAAGATGGACATTTTATTTTCCTTCAAAAAGGGCTAAATGTATGAAAAGTAATAGATTAATTGTATTTTTTGCTACAATATTCTAACACATTAAAAATTATATTTAATCATTTCAAGATTCCCTGTCCCCACTGACACAGGTTGATCACAGAATTAGAAAAAAGAAAAAGAAAAAAGAAAAGACAAGTAAATTAACATTGTAGTTTGTTATACCAGCTTCATAGTCTTATGAAAATGTTTCATAACAACTGTTACAAGCTTTTATATGTCAGGTATGACCATTAGTGTAGTCTTTTCAAAGAGGGGCATGGAAAATCTCTTCAACTTTTTCACCACTCTCTAAAGGTTATATCCCATTTTTACATGACCTAAATACATAATTTTTAAAATTCTCACTGTTTTTTTTTTTTTTTTAAGTCCAGGAGGTGAAAGTCTAAGAAATGTTAGGAGCTACCTTGAAATTTCATACCAAAAGAAGTAAATGAAGAAATAACTTATCCTTATCTTCTAGATGTAATAAAACCAGTTAGACTTTAGTGCCTGGGTTTCTGTTTTTCTTAGTGAAACTATTTAATTTTTATTTTTCTCATTTGCACAGGTGTTGCCAGGAAAAAATCTCATTTCTAAAATTTGATCTGCATTTAGTCCAAAGGTGGTGTTGGATATTTTATTGCAGATGTTATATTGTAGATGAGTATTATAAAAAACCAACACATGGAGCCACCACTATAGACATAGCAGAGGTTCATCAGCAGGGGATGCGCTTGGGGAAATTCTGGGAAACCTACCAAGTAAATCTGCAATTCCTGTTGGCCCTGCAACCTCACTTACAGTGGTGCCCTGTGAAAACACTGTGGTTGTGTCCAGTTTGTGGCTGGAAGAGCACAGCAGGGCAGAAGAGATTTGGATTGGGAGTAACTCATCAACTGCTCCCCAGTAAGAGCATAGGTGCAGAAGTAATCAGCATAAATGCTAATAGCTCAGGTCCAGACATGCAGTGTATGATTAAAAATGAGAAAAATTTCTTTTTATTTGTTTACCACTTTTAATCACAAGTAGGTTGCAAGGCTTAATGCACTAAACAACGGAAAACTTGAAGAATAAAAGAAGTCATGGATTTACAGTGTAAGTTTTACACAAATGACAAAATCATGCTTTAAATAAATATGAGTGTTGGTTTGATTGACTCTAGGACAGTTTTTACAGTATGAACTCTATAAAGACAAGTGAGATCTGTATGTTAATAGTTATATGCTATTTATTTCAATAAGAATAAACCATGATTTTGCTAGGTGAGAAATGTCTAAGGAAATATTTAGTTTAATTTGTTTTGATTTTTGCTCCTTGCTCTCATGTTTTTAACATGCACCCAGATTGTCTGCTAATCAGAGTGCTCTCCAAAGGGCTAAATTAGCAAATTCTGACTGACTTTCATAAGAGACAAATCTTTCATGTAGTGTAACTCCAGTGAGGTATGAAATTTTGGAATGAAGGGGAGACACTGAATAGATTATATCATCAGATGATTTTATGGTCATCTTTTGTAAAACAAGAAAGAGAAAAATAGTTTGTCAATTTTGAGAACTTTGAAAAGAAAATCTTTTAAGATATAAATTCTTAGCAGAAAAAAACCCAACAAGCCGGGATAAAGTAGAGTATTATTGGACTTGAAAAGAACAGTAAGATGTAGTGTTTAAAGCAAGAAGTGGGAGTTATATATCCCAGGTAATCTTTACTTATTTTTTAAGGGCACAACTTGTATCATCTAGCTTCTGCAAGGATTCTAACTGTTTTATCCATACTCTTCTGTTTTCTTCTTGCATTTTGAAGAACATGTATGATAAAAACTGCGTTTTCAGCTCCACAACAAGTTCTCACACGAGTATGAAAGCAAATTCTCTTAAATTATCAACTTACTGAAGGTGCATGTCTGTTGCTCTCTGGGGCTTTTTTCAATCTACTTGAAATGGCTTGTGCAGTAAGAGATTCCTTAGTTTCTTCTAATCTCTGCTATTATAGCACTATATGATTAATATCTTAGTTTATATGGATTATATTTTCATCAAATTTAAAATATAAATTGCAGTTGTATTTTATTTTAGTAAAACATTTTTAACTCTATTGACTTGAAAAATACATCCTTTCACAGTAGTTTGGTTAAATGCAACTAAATTACAAAAAAGAGAAAAAGAAAGAAAAATTAAAAAAGAGAAACTATCTTGGAATGCTCGCCTTGCAGATGGGTCTGTATATGTGTATTATTTAAAAACTGATTCTACAGGTGAGATTAAATGAATAAAGAAGAAAAAAGGGACAACAAATGAGCCAAGAGAGAATATAGTGAAACAAAACTGGAGTTAGTGGACCACAGAATTAATCCAACCCCTATAACTAATTTAATTCCATAAGATGTAATTCAATTTGCTTCAATTTGCTCCTTTAATTCCTCAAAAGGAGAGTTAATTGTCTAAAAAAGGAGGTGGAGAGCTGAGTTCTGGTTTTGTCAGTACACACGTGATATCAAGCAGGTTTTCCTTTTCCTTGCCCTCCTGGGTTTGCCATTTCTGTTGAGCTGTTCCATTATCATTTGCTGAAACTGCCTTCCTGAGGCACCCACCAATCCAGCCTGTGTTGGGATTGAATTCCAATGGTCAGTGAGACAAAGACAGGTCAGTGTTTAAATTCACTAATTCCTAAACATCTTGTTCCTATTTGATAATGCAAAGTAGTTTAATAAATAGTGTATATTTTTGAATGCTATATATAAGATTGGGGTTGTTGATCACATGTCATGAGTTAATTAACTATCTTTCACATTGAAAGAGCCTTTTTTTCCCTGTTGGAATATATGTTTCTTTGTGATGAAGAAAGATCAAAATCAAGAACTTGATCAAATTATAAAGACTTGAAAGCCTTATCAATGCCTTTGAATATTAAGACTTTAAAAGGACTACAAATTGCATAAAACTACATTTTTAAAGAAAGAAAAGACAGTAAATAGGAATGCTCTAAGATTTGTAGAAAGCTAAGGCCTAAACAAAGTCATCATGACCTCAACAGACTGAATTAAACAGAGGGATTGACAATGTCTGGCTTTTGCTGAAACTTCCTTGACAGAGATTGTTCTGTTCTCCTATTTTTATTTTTTAAATAAATTTTATTTCCTGTGTCAGGAGTGTTTCCATCAAGATGGACATGAGTAATTGTTGTTGGAAACATTGTCCCCTTCTGTTTCTATCTGGAGAAACACTGGCTCTGATTGTTTATTTTTTTAACTGCCTGCTGATTTCTCACACTCCTGTGGGGAAGAAATCAATTCTGCACTGCAAAAAAAGCTTTTGTCCACCACCTAACACAACAATAAAATAATAAAGAGCTGAACCAGGCAATGAAGAATAAAATAAAATGTCATGGTAATGGTGAGGGAAGTGTCCTGAAAAAATAAACATTACAGGAAAAGAAAAAATATATTGAAAAGATGAAGGAAGTTGAAGAAGAATGTGAAGCTATTCTTTCCTTCTCATTTTGTTCATTGTGTTCCCTGGTATAGCTGGATCATAGTTGGACCCATTGATGAATTCATTTTAAATGCATCACATTGGAAACTCTTTTAGGGATTATTTTAAATGTAATAAAAGCACCATTCCTTAAAACTTGTGTGGGTCAAAAGAGTCATAGGGAACTATTTAGGTTGTTATGATGTTCTGCTAGGACACTTAAAGATTACTGTAACAAGAGATTTAAGTTGGAATTCTGAAAAATAAGCTGTTCATACTTTACAAGTAGAAAATAATTTCCCAAAAGTAGAAATTTGCATTCTGATAGAACCCAATTGGCAATTTCTGTATGTACGTATTATTTTAACATTAACTTCTACTGATTTTAAAATTAGATTTATAAAAATCAACCTGAAAGAAGCACTGAAATGCACAGAATGGACAAAGATGTCAGTAGTGAAATAATTCATATAATAGAACTTACCATTTTTATCCTTTGAAGTAATTTTCAGTTATAAAATATTTTTCATTAGGACCTAAGAAAAGGCTTACATTTTTCCCCCTTTATCTCCTCAAGTGAGGATAACATTTTAGGCTGCCTAATAAAACTGGTATTAGAATTTTGGAAAAAAAAGGAAAGATGTCTTGTGAAACACATGATAATTTTGTAGCATGCTTTTGTTTTATTTTAAGTTGCTTTTTCTTGCCTTTACAAAATAATAGAAGAAAATTATAGAACAGAAAAATTGTCACTATGATGAAATTTCGAAAGGCACTAAATATCCATATTATTTTCATGCAAGATTTATATGTCCCTACGCTTTAATTTCATTCTAATTTGCTGGCACAAAAGGGTAGGAAGCCCAAATAAGTCTTCCTTATAATTTTTTCTCTGATTCTTTAGGTTATGAATATGCTGTTTTCTTTCACTAATCAAATTAATATTAAATTGATTTTATTATGTTTCACATTAGAAGCCTTTTCCTATGTCTCTATTTACAGTTTCAACAGTTTTCTGTACCTTCAGTTTTCACTCAACGTATTTTATTTATTAAAAAGCTGAGTCTTTTTAATTATGTGTTTTCTCCATGATGCAGGGTTGTAGGATGCTGTGTTTTATCCCAAACTTCCGGGTAGTATCTGGTCTTATTCAGTGCCCTCATGGCATTTTTTGGTTGTATCAGTCTGTGTCTCTAATTGAGGGTCAGTCTCCACGGTCATCGGGACTTTTTCCTCCACGCAAACTCAGAGTGTCCATAGTAAATGGAAGTGCAGAGCAGTATGGCTGCCCAGCACTTGTTTTGAGGCTTAGCAGCACAACGTAGTAAATTCAAACTTTCCAGGTTTCTGTGACAATTGTGGTTTGGCTGCAGGATGTCAGCAGAACAGCCTGACTGGACTGAGGTAATTAATCTCTTGTGCATATCTTAACAAAGGAAGATGTTACCTCTGAAGAGGAGAATTCTACTCTGTCTCCCCTAAAGTGTGTTTTACAACCCAAGTGAGAAAAAAAAACCTGATTTTTTTTTTTTTTTTTTGAGGTTTATTTGGGGATTTTTAAAGCTCTTTTAAATTTAAAGTTTCGGAAATCTATTGGAAGTTTAGATTATTGTGACCATATTTCATGCATGGCTGATGGAGATGCCATAAGACTGATGCCATTTAGCTGATATCACTGAAGAATTGGATCAGCCTACTTCTAAATGGATTTTCCTTGTGCTGATCACAGATAATTATGGGTCTTTTTTAAAATGCCTTTTAAGTACTGATAGCACAGCTATGGAAGCGCATTACTAGGAGTGATGCCAAAATTTTACAGTTGTGCAAATTCATCACATCTAATCCACTGGTAGTGGTCTGTTGCTTTACTTTAATTTTAAAGTTGTGATCTGACATGTGTTGCTGTATTGGCTCAGTAGGGGAAATTATTTTGTTCTTTTAAAATGTTAATTAAGTCCTAGGAGAATTGGTGGGCTGAGAACCAAGTCTTTCACATTGCTTTGCTATGACAGCGTTGCAGCTTTGATTTTAAGGGCATACCAGAAGCACATGAGAAGTGTTCATCTCTTCCAAGTAGTCGTCTGTGACAAATGCAGTTCTCTGTCTGGGCATTTACTCAAGATATAAACTCTATCAGACACATACCAGACACATTGCAAATAGGCCACAGGATATTCATCATGGGGTAATAAGTATTGATACCTCTTGCTTCTGAGTTTGGCCTTGGGTTAAATTTCTATATCTTCATTTAAGTTTCCACCAAGTGCTCTATCTTAGTGCAGCAGCAAAGTGTTTGATATCTGACAGCCTGTCTTTGCAGGGTAAGTTATGCAAAATTAAAAGTATCATCACTATATGTCTGTTGTTCAGATACAAGCTGTCTCTCCATCCCCTATGGAAACTTCCAATAATCTTGTTTCTCTGCAATCCTAATTGACATGATTAATGCTTTTTATTCCATTTCATTTCTCAGGGTGTTTCCAAGGAATGGCACAAGTAATGGCAAGAAGAAAGAAGTTGGTGATTTTGCTTCCAGAACATATGTGCATCCAGATTAATCACAAAATCACAGAATGGCTTGGGTTGTAAGGGAACTTATAGATCATCTAGACCTGTAGATCATCTAGTTCCATAGGCAGGGACAATGTTTGAGTAAAATGAAACTTCATGAAAAAAAATACAAGAAATAGATCGGTCAGGACACAAAAGATTAGAAACAAATATAAATCCATTCATTCCTTTATTGTAGACACACACACACACACACACATGTATATATAAACACGAATCCACTCTTTTAATGCTTTTCATGAGGTCTACTCTGGAAAGCAATGCAGATGCAGAGGAGATGTAGTGCACTTCTCTTTGCATGGTTAGGCTGCCCACAGGCATCTGTGGCAGAGGAGGAAAATGAGATAAAGAGGCTTTCAGCAAAGGTAAAAGTTTTGGTGTGGACAGAGTCCCCCTATCCCTGAGGAAAGAGCTGACCCCATGCATACAGTGCAGTGAGTCTGGAGGATCTACTCTGTTACAGGACACTATGGTTCCTAATGTGTAAACAGTGGGAAGGAGTACTCAAGTTTATGTATCTGAAAGTGGGAGAAAGTGAGTATCTCTTTCTGTAGGAATTCTATTTTTGACACTGGCCTTTGTAATCCATACCTAAAAACTTTTCATTTTATTCTTTGCAGAAATTTCCCCATTTGCAAAATGTGTTGGGAAGCACAGACGTGAAAAGTAGTGTGAATGTTGGTTCATTATTGGGTTTGGACTATTTGCCTTTTCTTTTGTGTTTCTCAAGCATTAAGTGCTCCTCTCTGAGAATTTCAAATGGAAGAGTCAATGAGTCACTGTCTCCAAGTAAAACTAATACAGGATTTTATGGTATTTAAAGGATATGGCATCGTTTGTGCCTGTTGTGCACCTGTGACAGCACTGCCAAAGGCATTGACAGTACAGTGATATGGAGGTGTGAGCAAATAATGGAACGCCCTAGTTTCTCTTGTGGCTTTCTCAAACATTAGCTTTGTGAGAAAGGGCAAAGCAATCCTAGAGGATTCCATCCTCTATGAAGAAAGTGAAGGGATGCAGCAAAGATGCATGAAACATGCATGAAACAATCAGAAGAAATGCAGAGATGGAGGGATATATTTCATTTGGGCAAAGTTGTAGGAAATATCTTCTCTATTGCTCACAGAAAAAGGTTTCTCTTGAATAAGTAAGCTTTTGCAGATTGTTCTGGGTATTGTTTGCCCTTTAAGAGCACATTCAGGCTTATCTGTTTCAATCTTATCTTAAATATGGACTGTGAAGTGTTCCCTCTTCAAGAAAATTGATTCAACTAAAGAGCAGAAAGTCCTTATGGAAAGGAAACAACACATTAAACTTGAACTTAACTCTGTCTTGAAAACAGAGTGGATATTCATGCTGATAGGGGCAAGGGGGAATTGCTGTCATTCACTGCTTCGCTAAATATTTCCACGGAAGTGTTTCAGGCAGTTTACAAATACTTTTTCACAATTTCCCTCCTCCTCAGCTGTTAGAGGGCAGTTGGGGTGAAGTCTGGGCTGTTTCCTCCCAATGTGAAGGGAGTGCAGTGAGCCCCTGGGGCGTGGGGGGCTCCTCTGATGGGGCTTTTCCCCAGGACAATTTGGGCACGTTTTGGGAGGGGAGGCTTTTGTAGCTCTTGGATGGGAGGAGAAACAAGCCTGCTGAGGCCCTGCAGGGATGTTGGGACAAGCTGTGCCCTTCTGTGATGGAAAACCAAATTTGCCAGGGACTCAGAAATATCACAGAGTTTGCGGTTAGCAGTGGGTTCAGTGAAGGGCACAGTGAGCAAGGGGAGGGCTGTTGGTTTGTAAATAAATTCTAGTATCAGTTCTGTTTCCTTTTAAATGTTTAGAAAACAAATTATTTTAGTATACATGAAGATATTTAAAAGTATCTGACTTTTGTATTTTAAATAACTTTTCAAGATCTTTGGGCTAAGTGTTGGCTCAGAGCAAAGCTAAAAATAAATTGTTTTCTTTTTATCCAAAGTAGTATGGCTAAGTATAAAAGAGCAGTATAAACGCTGAAGAGTATGAGTGATTATGAAAGTTATTTATATTTAAAATATTTTTAAAATATTAGTTTAATAATGAATTATTATTAGTGGTAGAGTCACTAAGTAAATCTTGCATAACCAGCACAGCTTAAATATTTTAAGTGTATTTCTTTACCTGATGATTAACCTTGTCTCATTGCTACTATCAGCAAAATCTTCTGATATCAAGAAGATACGAGGCAAACTTATGCATGACTACAGTAAAATTATTTATTCTCTCAGATCAGCATATGATAAAAATCTGACGTGGATATGAGGGGGAAATTTGATTTATTGTCTTCTAATATTCATTTCCGGGAGCAAGGGAAAGGGAAGTTATATTCTGTAGCTCCTTATTTTACTAACAAAAAAACCCTAAAAACCTAAGCCAGAGAAAGATCTGGGGGATTCTGATTTTCTCCAAAGTGCCACAGGTTTTCCTGACTCTAAAATCATTTCCCAAAGGCAAAGTACCAATTTTTCTGGACACTATCATTGAAGAAAAATAATTTTGAAACAGGTGAAAAGTTACTAATGAAGTATTTGTATCAGTGTTTCAGTTCTTAATTTAGGAGAAATGGGTTGTGTGGTTAAAAAATACTTTTTTTTGTCATCATGAATGATTGTCTAGAAAAATAACATATAAGCAAGTGTGGTTTGGTTGTTGTCATTGTCTATGTGAATTAAGATAGAAATGTCAATGACAAATGTGAGAAAAATATGACTTACTTTTGCAGTGTTTCTTTTTTTTGAGATACATGAAAAATTTCACGGGATTTTAAAAAAATCTGAGAGGATTTATTTTCATTACAGTTATGGTTTTCTGGGGATTTTGCTGACTTTAGAGCATTCAGATGTAATTTTTTTTAATTAAAAAAAAATTAATGAAAAACTGTCCATGAAGGAGTCTGAGCAGCTGTCAGTTTTCTGTGGTTACTGAACCATGAGAAAAGGGGACTTCATTACAACTACAAAATATGAGGAGAAAGCCTTATCTTGGAGGAAGCCAGAGAGAATAGGTTGTAGAAGACTTTGAGAGCAAGCTGTGCAGCTGGTCTGATGCAAAGGAGAGAGCTGCAGGCTGTAGGTGCTGGGATAGGTGATCTCATCAAGCACTGGTCTGATGGAATCACTCTGCTCATGCTGCTTTGCTGCTTGGTGCTGGTGATGTGTTCGTACTTCAATAGAACCACAGTCTGAGATTCATGATATGGAACAATACCAAAGCTGTTCAGTGAATGTCTGAGGTCCTGCTTTTGTTTCCCCTTTCCTTGGTGGTTGCCCAGTCCTGCAATGCTGGGTCACATTGGTTTCACCTTCAAATGAAATTCTGCATGTCCTGAGGCACAAATGATGCTGGGGGGAATGCTGAGAGGGCAGACCCTGTGGCTAAGGGAAAGACATGAAGAACAGGTCCTGGAATGGAGTGGGATGCATGTCTTAGAAAGCTGGAAAACACATCTCTCCACAGAGAAAAGGCCTGCAGGAAATCAGGTTTGATGGTCAAAAGGAAATCAGTAAAGGAGGACAAGATCTGCCCCTTCTTCCTTTGTCCTATGAGTCTTATGTTTTAAAACACTCAATAGAATTGTGCTACCTGATATAATATTGATACTTCATTTAAAAGAGTCCAAATCAAAATATTATCATCTGTTAGGTGCTACAGGCTCTGGCTTAAACTCTTCAAGAGTAAGTCAAGTCTTAACCAAAGAACCTCAAATATTTGGCAGATGAAGTTGCACATTCTAACTTGGTAACTGGCACGTGTGACATCAGTCAATTTCATTTGAATCCAGTGCCTCAGGACTGGCTGTGAAGGGTGTATAAATAACTTTTATGCTATCAAGAACATGTTCCTCTTACTGTAGCTATCATCTGTCTTCCAGCCTTGTCCAATGACTCTCTCGTCTGTAGGATTTATTAACTGCTCTGCATAGCATTCACAGTATCATAATAAATTAACAAAATGTCCACAGCTCAAAGTCTTAGATTAAAAAAACAAACAAAAAGTAAAAAAGAATAAAACCCCAACCTACTCAAAAGTACTCCAAATGTGTGTGCATGTGAAAAGCAAACAGAAAACTCTGTGTGTGTGTGTGTGTGTGTGTATGAGATGCAATGCACTGAAGTTTAAGGAATTTCTGATGTTGTTATATCCAGACAGCAGACAAGATGTTTGCAAAACCAATAAATACTCTATACCTTCCCCCCACACCCCCAGGTAATTATTTTGTGAAAGGATTTTCCCTTAAAAAGCACAATGTACTCAGGGTTATGTAGCTAAGCCTTTTGAAATCAGAATCTGGCTGCTCAGGCAACCATGACCACATTTTAAATTGCTTGATTATTTGTCTATGGGGGATGACCGTTTTATTGCCTGAAATAACACAATTATGTTGCATCCCTCAATGCAATGACTGTCAGAAAGAGTAGATAAAGAAATAGACCGAGCTCGTTTTGAGTATATTTTGGACAGCAATTATTCGAGGATACAAACAAGAATTGTGAGGCAATACCCAGGAGACTGGAAACCTCACTTCTAAATAAAGTGTATTTAATATGTGTTCAAGCTTCTAAGATTATTAACCCTCTTTTGTGCTGTAGACTATGTAGCCATATAGACTAGAAGTGATTAAATTGCACCCGTTTGCCAATGACTCAATTCCGCTGCGATGTGGAAGAAAGAGCGAAATTCACCCACAGAGTTCACCCATCAGAGAATGCTTGTAACCAAAAAGAATTGAATTGTGCTGTTCCTGAATTGTGTGGCAAAGGCCCACTTTCACTTCTCATTGAAATTCTGTAAATTAAATCTGTACTTTTATTTGAATACCTAAGAGTGTGATACCTTTCCTTTTATAATGGCTGTACAATAATTTCCAGCAATAAAACCAGGGTGACTTTCAAGTCCAGGTAGCAAGATGCATGTCTTGTGTATTGGAGCTGGCTCTCCTTCATCTTTTTGAGTTTTCAATTTACTTTTCCTCCCTGTGCTGCAAGTAGTTTGCAATTGAAATTTGAAGGAAAGTAGTGCCAGACCAGGTCTGTGATGAGGGCTGTTCTGAAATTCCACAGGTGCTGTGTAGTCTACAGAAAGGTAACCAGTTGTAAATTTGGCATGGGAATGTTACCTACAAAGAGTTTAGAAAAATTATTCTTTAAGGGCATAAAACAAACTTCATTGAAGTGTGGACTTTTCAAAACTAAACTTTAAAAATTGCCACCCTTTGCAGAAAATAGGTTACAGTTTGTTCAGAAATAGTTCAATTTGTTAATTATAAAATTAACAAATAAGGAATTACAAGACGGAGTGGTTTCACAAAGCATACACTTTTAATCTGCAACAAAGATTCTGGTTCCTTAAGTTACTGATGTTTGGATGTTTGTTGTTTTGTTTTTTTCCCATCCCACTCTCAAAACCCAGTTTTGCTATATATACATACCAAAATATATATAGATATTTATATATCTATATCTACAAGAATATGTATATCTACAAGAATAGATATGTATGCATTCTTGTATATTTATATATGCCTTTGTGCATCTTTAGTTTCCTGAAGCTAAAATAGCTTGAAGTGTTTGTGATTAGAGCTGCCCAAATTAGAAAGCTGACTGCAGAGCACAGCTTCCATATGTATGTGAGAAAAAATATGAATATGATATATTACATATAAAACCAGCCTAATACGGGGAAGGAACAGAGACCAGGAAACAGGAGCCAAATTGAAAAAAGCCCTGCTAGGACTGCTACATTCAGATGGTTAATATGGACAGATTGTTAACCCAGCCTTGAAGAGGAACTTGGGTAAAAATATATTCACGCAAAAATTTTTAAAGGTATGCAATTTCTTAACTCCATTTTCTGCAGTACGAAGTTGCAATATGGGAGAGAGTAGATAGAATTCTGCAGAAGGAGATCCAACAGCATGAAATCATGTCATCTGTCCCACTTCTTCCAGAAAGCAAGTAATCAAAACTTGGAGATGCAAAAAAGGCACATGGAAGACAATGATCTCCAGAGGAGTGAGGTATCTTTTACATAACTGATTAAAATTGGGAGAGTGGGTCTAAAGACATTTAACATAGGATTAGTCACTTATTAGGAAGTTTGGCTTCATAATAAAGATAAATGTTGGGTTGATTTTCACTGCCAAAGTTAATTTGCCTCCCACAATACTGGACTTACTTTTTTCAAAGTGGTGGGGTTTTTTTCCCAGTTATCAGTTTGTGAGTAAAATTATTAATATTAGGCTCTTTTAATGAAGAGTACTTTAATAAAGAGCACTCACACAGATTTTATTTTTTGTAATATATGTTTATTTGATTTGAGGCTGATGATTGAGCCTCTTTGGGAGGAGGCTGAATATGAGTATGTACACATGTGTGAGGAACTGCATTCATAAGTGTGTTCAATGAAACCAAAAACAGTCTTATCAACATTCTTTTCTCACATGTGCAGCATGTGCACTGAATAACATTTTTGTTTTAATAAGCTTATAAACCTTTTGGGGCAAATCTGTAGTCCTTTATCACTAAGTGAGCTCAAACTTTTAAAAATTAAAAAAACAATTAAAAATATTTAAGAAAGCTTGGGCTTATTTATTTGTTCTTTTTGAAAACATACTCTTGGGAGAAAGCAAGTACTTTCAAATATCATTAGAGAAGCAATAAATTGATGCAATATTTATAAATCTTAATAGCCTGATGAGAGCTGAATCATGCAGAAGGATGTGCTAACCCTTTCATATATCATAAAGGAAAACATTAGGCCCCATGCAAAATTCATCCCATGTTTACTCTTTTAAAGCTTATCAGGAATTTTTAGTGGTATGCTTGTTTTATTTGTTTTTATTTTGTTTTGGTTTAATTTCTTTGTTGTCAATGGGAAGCATTTCTTACAATTTTTCAGTAGAGCCAACACCAGAAAAAAGTAAACAAAGGCATATGAAATTGTCTCCCAGGATATTTGCTTTTGATGGCAAATTCTGCCACTACTTAAAGTCACTTTCACTGAACTACAAATAAGCATTCATCTTTGAACAATCCACTGAACAGTTTTTAAGCTTTCTCTATCAAGAGTTCCTAAATGAAATCCTATTATTTTCTTCTGCACAATTCCATTAGTGAATGATTTCAGTTTAAAGCAACATATTATTTGGGCTTAACCCTTAATGTGAAATGCAAAATATTTTCTCTTACATAAATTCATTTTCAGAAAATGTACTTGGGGATGAAACATTTTGCAAACTTGGCTCCTAGCTATGACAGGTACTATCAGTGTTTTACTGGAACTTGCTGGAAGTTTTTTGTTGACTGTAGTGGGGTTTGACCATTTTATAGGTTTTCCAAATCTTTATCATGCAAATAAAATGCTCTCTTTTGATTTAATTAATTTTTTCTTCAGTGTTAATTCTGTTCTCTAAAAACTACGTAGTCATTAAGAGCAGTTACTTTTTTCAGTCATTTATGTGCAATTTACCCATTAAACATGTTCCAGTATTTAATCTTGAATTTCACCTCCTGAATATATCCAAATGAATGAACATAGTAATATTCATGCAAAACACAATGTATGATTTAAATATAATGATTAATACTTTCTCTCCAGAAATCTGCTAAGGGAAATAATATACAGATGCAATTTTTTTAAAGATTGATAAAATGATAAGATAAAATTATAAGATAGCACGGGATTTGTTCCCAAAAAGACGCAAGCTTTTTTTTTTTCAGCTGATCAAATATGTAATATTTAGTATTTTTTGATCATATATTTTGGAAGTACCCTGGGTTGAGGTGTAGAATCATTCACATTCATGGATTTTCTGGAAACAAGAATGAGTGACATATTGTTTAGATCAGATTTTCTTTGTTTGAAAGAAAAATTTAAATGGAAACTCAAGTTATGATGAAATTGCCATATTGACACAGTGCTTCTCATATCCTCTTGACAGATTTCTGTGGTTTCTGCACAGGAGTTAGAAACACCTGTGCTGATGTGAGTCCCAAACACGAGAGCAGTTTGTTACACACATGAATAATCCTTTCCCTATTTTCATAGCTCTTCATATGGTCATTTGAGAAAAACCTTTCCCTGGGGATCACTGGAGTTCTTTGATGCTTGGCGGTTGGTTTGTGCTGAGACAGGCAATACTAAAAGATGGCCAAGTCTGCTCACAATGAAGCAATGGGTACTGTGTCTTGGCACAAGGACTTTCTAAATGTTATGCTGTTGGTCTCTGCTTGATATTTTGATGGTGGTACAGATTTCTGTGTGCAGATTCTCAGAAAATCAGATTTGAGTATGGCTAGTGACCTCATAGGAGCTGCAATTCAGGATCTAATCCAAATATCTCATGTGTGATTCCAGATAAATCTTCCCACTGTAAATTTCTGTTTTAAATTTTGCTCTGTTCTTCTATTTCTATGAAATAATAAAGCAGATCATGGAGCATCATCAAAAGCTGCATAGACATTCATGTCTATTATGAGTACCTGCAATTATACACCTGCAGGGTAAGAGAATTCTGCATAACAATTTGCTTGACAATTGCAGTCATCTAGACAGTGCATAACTTACATTATTCCCAGACCAGCATTTACTACTCAGGGTCATATCTGAAACACAGAGAAGCAATTCAAATTTCTGAGGGTTGAAAATATTTGCTGTTGTCAGTTGTGCAGGAAGATTATTTCAGCTCTTTATAGCTATTTCAACAGTTAGGAAGCAAGCATGTCATCCCGAGCACAGGACTTGCAGAGCACTTACTTATTGTTTGGCATCACTACAACTTACATGATACAAGCAATGCAGAGGACTCAGGTGGAGCATCATCATTTTTTTCCCCAGCACCTGATTATTGTGTCATGTTTTGAGCACTCATTTTTGGCTTGGAAGAATTCTGTCACTGCTGGTCTTCTCAGGGAACAGAGAAAAGAGGTCTACTGGAGTGAAAAGGAATTTCTTGTAGAGATGTGATGTTAAAGTGATGGGATGTAGCAAAAGCCAGGTGACTGAGTGAACAGTGTTATTTTATCATCTCTTAGAAAATCTGTGGTTTCCAGGTAGCTGTCTAATTTGCACTGTCATATGATTTTCTAATGAAAATCTTTCTGTGAAAGAGCAAGGGGATAATCTTGGACTGTTAGTGTATTCAAAAATTTGTATTTTAAAAGAAATACCTGAAGTAGATCATGGAAAACTGGGGCAGACACAAGAGTCACCAGGCTTTCAAATGCTGTCAAATAGAAAGTTCAATGGCAAGTACTGTAGAAGGAAAGTCAGAAATTAGTTTTGAAGGGAGCACTTCTGTGGTAAGGAAGAAGATCATGAACATGATACAAGTCTACCTTGTCCAATCGAGTAATTGGCTGTAAAATATCCCTTTCTGCAGTTACAGAGAGATTAACTTACTCTGACATTGCCATTATAACTCTTTGTGGCTATACCATGAAGGCAAAAATATGCTGTAACCAGATTTGTTGTATGAGGTTGATGTACACATGTGCATCTTTTTTTTTGTTTTCTCAAAGGTGCTTCTGAATCCTGCTAGAATAGAAAAACTACATACACATGCATAATTTCAGTATTTCCACAATAATCTGAGATGTGCTTACATGAAAGTACGAAGAAGATATATACACAAACATATGTACTTATTTATGTTCTATTGCTTCATCTGAAGTTTTGAAGCATGTATGACATATCAGTTATTGAATAGCACACTGTTGATAATGGCCTCTTGAAATTCTGAGAAGGTACATCATGTTCAGATAGGAGATAATGCAATTTTTTAGCAGATGGTTACAGTTGATATCCCTGTGGAATATGTGGAAAAGGCATCATGGCTGTGTTCTGACAAAAAGCCTGCCTTGGTGGCCAGCAATGGGCACATACACTCACAACCTTGAGATGTAATTTTACCAGCAGGGTCTGATGGCAAATTCTGATTTCTGTATTTTCTAGTTAACAAATTACTGAAGTTCATGCCCAAACCCAAAAACCTGCTTTGGGCTGGTTTATGAAGGCCCTCTGGTTACCTAGCAACAATCAGGAAGGAAGTGGGGGAGCAGGAGGGCTCTGAGGCAATACAGGGCAGCAATAGTGTCAGTTCAGGCTTTATATAGGTCGCTGTATTTCTATAGGTATCTCTGCTAAATTAGTATAGTTACTGAAATGCAATAACTGCGAATGTGACACGGTCTGACAGTAGCATCTCCTCACATGAACCTGCCAGAGTGGCAGCTTCCATGCCCAATATATTCTCAGATCTTTGGAAGAAGAATAAAATATCAGTCGAAGAGGAGGGTGGCAAAGCAGAACAGAACAGAGCATTAGACTGGAGATTAATTGGCTCTTATCAAATATGCAAGATTCTATTTTTCTCATGCCCTGTAAAGGTACTGTCTTCTACAGAGGAAAAAAATTCCTTTTGCTGTTTCTGTCTGCACTAAAAATATCAAGTATACTTCCCAAGGATTTCAGTATGCATTCATCCATTGACATATTTTTAACTTATGCGTCTAAAAGGGAAAAACTCCAAAAACTACTGATTCAGTTGTTTATGAAATAAATTCTGACGTTAGCATGTCCAATAACATTATTTTCCAGTGTGAGTTTGAGTATATTGATGGAATATCTGCTTTTTGTATGTCCCTTGTAAAGGCTCAGGACAGGGGTCCTTTCTTATTATTGTCGTAGAGATCCGTAGCACAGAAGAATCTTATTCCCAATTAAATAAAAATTTATAAGAATTCAGTGCTAGGAAGAATGTAATTGTTTTTATTTAAAAATACACACTGGATATTTTCAGTGAGAAAGTGCAAAATGCTTGAAGTTCTAATTCTGAAGAATGTTTTAATTCACTGACATTGGTCAGAGATGCAAAGAAGAAAGTGAGCCAGTATAGTCATTACCCATAATCAGGAAAAAGCTGATTTCTCCATTGAATCTGGAGTGCTTTCTAGTGGGTGCAGGCTGTTTGTTTGGGAGTGGGTTTTTTTCATGAGTAGTTGGGGTTTTTTTCTGTAAACAAGGAAACAAACCTAGATTTCATTCTGAAAACCTGTGATGCTGCTGATACAACCTTTGAGTCTTTGCTTTCTGTAGGACCTGTTGTTTTCCTCTTTTCCCATGTATTGAACTGTATGAGAGAAATTCCTTAGTCACTGCAGTAATGGATCCCACTACTTAAACATTTACAACTTCATCACTATAAAGTGTTTGACGGTTATTATAAACTATTTAATGGGATGTCATAAACTACAGATACAAGTGATCCCCTCTAATCCTCCTCAGAACCATCCTCCTTAGCCTGCTGCTGTAAAACATTAAAAGCCTTCTTTGTTATGTGTTAATTGGTATTAATGGGGTTAATCTTAGCAAAGTAGAGATTATCTTGCTGCAGTCAGACATTCTAGGGAGAACTTAATTAACCGAAGGCAAAAAAATATGGAAATATAGAAAGACTTGCATACTGATGCAGTTCCATAGTTACACATGCAGATGTTGGGCTGTGTTGCTCATTTTCAGAAGCAGGTCTCAAAACCAGAGCTGTATGGTCACCACAGAACCAGAGAATGGTTTGGGTTGGAAGGGACCTTAAAGGGCACCTAGCTCCAACCCCCTGCCATGGACAGGGTCACTTTCCACCACACCAGGCTGCTCAAAGCCCCATCCAGCCCGGCCTTGGACACTTCTAACCTAAATCCAGCATCTAATCTTTCAGTTTAAAGCCATTCCCCCTTGTCCTATCTCTATATGTCCCTCTCTGCTGAGGGTCCCTGCACCTCAGCAAGAGGGATATATTGAGTGGAACGCTGATTTTTTATTTATTTCATTTTTCTATCTTCATAATTTCTTAAAATTTATGAGGTGAGATTTTCTGTCTTACAAATGGCAAAGGAAAAGACAGAAAATAAGCTGCATTATTTGTATTAATTATTCAGTTAGTCTGCTAGATAAATATGATCATAATAGAAGACCCAGAAAAGTTTATCCTATCACAAGTGAAAATACAATTTAATTGGACACAAGTAAATACAGAATGGGATTTGTTTTCCAGTATAGGTATATTTGATGGAGAGAGACATCATGGTCACAAAAGGAGAGGCAGTGATTGTAGAATATTGCCTAGTAAAAAACTGTTCCACACAGACTTGTGCTTTTCTTTGGGTGTTTTCTTATACAATCTTCAGAGTTTCTGCACTCATTATCTGTTGTTTAAGATTATCTGTCATCTTCACATCATTAACATCTGCATTCTCTTTTTTAAGATCTGCAGCCTCTGGTGACTGGAGTCTTAAAGGGCATTTCTGTAGAAGTTCATTTTCACACTGTAGTCAACCTGATTGGATCTTTTTCCTTTAAGATTGTGCAGAACTTTCAAGTGTATCTTATCATTTTCTATAACAATTTAATCTCAGTAGCTGTTTGGGTAGCTAACTGAAGATATCTCCATATTTTAGAAGGAATAGTGCTGTTTAACTCTTCTCTATTGTGTTGCTGTTCATTAAGCTGTTTAGGGTCAGTGTAAAGTTTCTACTCCTTCCCTTCAGCTAAGACTGAATTCCCAGTGTGGAAGCCTTAAAGTGGTTTTGTCAGTTGACAGTGGCTTCTCATTGTTATGGGAAGAGCCTTCAGTTTGGTACAGATCCTCTATTTTTTTTTGGTGAGCTTTCATAAATATGGGTAAGCTCTCTTGTTTCTTGACAGCTAGAAGATTTAAAATCTCCATTTTAGTTTTGAATTTAACCAGATGTACTTAAAAAATTATTTTAATAGCCTGGATAAGCAGCTCACAGTGACTGATGAGTTCAGATTTCAGGTTCAAAAATCCTTTTTCGTGATGCATAACAGTACTTCAAATCAAATAGAAAGAAATAACACTTAAAAAAATTTCCATCCATTATGTGAGATAATAATCCAGACATTCAAATTTGATTACTACAATAATGGCAAGTTGTACTGATGTAATTACTGCCAACATGTGAAACTGCTATATTTTTTCCTTCTTTTCCTTTGAAAATTTTGGCATTTAGCAGGTTAAGCATTCCTAAGTTAAACATACACATATTTAAATATTCCTCTGGATATGAGATTTCAATGTAAATTGTTATTCTATATTTTTCAAGATCTTGAGAAAAATTATATTATATATATATATATGAATGATTGTAGCCCTCATGCAGAAGGGTGCTGGAGAATTGACTGACTTACAAAAGTGGTCCTGTTCCTCCAGCCATTATCTTGACCCATATGCAACTCTTATTGCAATGTCCTTTCTGTTGAAAAGCAAAATGCAGACATTTTTTATGCCAGATGCTTGAAAATTCTTTGAAAACAAAACTTATTGATTTAAAAGGAGAAAATGCTAGATGGTTACATTTTATACATGGTAGACTTATGTACAGGAGCACACAAACAAATAAAAATAATTATAATGGTTTTTAATACTGAGAAACTACGAAGTCCTGGGAAAGTAAGCACAGGAGGAACATATAATATGTATGTACGTAGCTGGTTCCATGAAGACAGAAAATGGCAACTTTCTCTATAACAAATATGAGCAGAAATTCTCATTTTGAAAATGCAATTTTTGAAAAAAGTTATAATACACAATTCCAATTTATATAAAGAACAGGATAATTTCAGTGTGAATTGAACTTCATATCCATCTCTAAATTACAATATAGTCGATATTACAGGAGGTAATCGGAAATGAGTGCTTTCATTTTTTAGAAGTTTATAAAATATCAGCATTTGTAGAGTTAAATTTGAAATAAATATTTTTCCTAGTACAGGGCGCTGAAGATATTTTTTGCTTTTTTCCTGAAGTATTAAACAGATTTTCCCTGAACTCAATGTTATTGCTCTAATAAGTTCACCATATATTTTTCAGTTTGCATATTTAGAGATTCAACTGTCATTGCACCTTTGAATGAAAAAATCTGCATTTAGAAGCCCCACACCACAAGCAACAAAAAAGAGAGGTATTAAGAGGTATTTAGCCCTTGAGGAATAATTTGCTTCCTATCCTCATTTTTATCAGATGCTGGATACTTAAAGCACATTTGCCACAATAAACAATTGGTTCTTTGCTTCGAATATATTTACAAAAATAAGAGGCAAGTAGTACTTTTTAGACTGGTGTAGAAACAGCCACACCATTCAACCTAGAAGCCTCTCTTGGCAGAGCTGATGGTAGATGCCTGGGAGAAATATCTTGTTGGAAACCATAAAAATGAAATGGTAGCATAGAAATGCACTTCCCCAAGTTTATATTCCAAGGTACTTGTAATCAGCAGCTTGGGCATTCCAGTACAAGGGGCTGCAACTTCATTGTGCTAATTATCCTTCATGGCCCTTACTTCCATGGACCTCTCAAGCCACTTTCTAAACACATTTGGGTTTTGTAACATCCTGTGGCAATGTGTTCCATAATTTAATTAAGTATAACATGGAAAAGTGCATCTGTTTATTTTATACCTGCTGCCTAGTGATTTCATTTAATGCCTCCTAGCTTTCCTCTTATGTGGAAGAAATGAATAAACATGCCAATTCTCTCTCTTCCTGCCATCCATGATATCACTTTTGTTTTCATATGTCCTGTTAATTGATCCTCCTTTAGACTGAGGAATTGTCTAACTAATTTTTCTCTATTTTCAATCAGTGCCAGATTATCAAGATTCAGATTATCACTGCTCTCTTGTATTTTCTAGGAATACTTTTAAGAACTCTTCTAGATCTCCAGTATTTTTAAGATGAGACAATGAAAAAAAAAAATCATATTCCAGGTGTGGAACTAACATAATTGGAACAGTAGTGCTTCCTGTTCTCTCTGTATATTTCCTAGTAACTTTCAACATCTGTTTGCCTTTCTGATTGCTTTTGAGCTTCACGCTTTGAGTTGATGTTTTCAAAGAAATACCAGTGCTGATATCAAGATTTTACTCCTGAATTGCAGCAGATCCTTTGGAGTCTACTGCTGTGTATGTTTAGTTAGAGTAGTCCCTTTCCCATGAGGATTACTTTGCATACTACTGCTAGTTTATCTGTGCATATTCATAATTCAGGCTGACTACTGATTAATGTTCGTTTCTAAAAAGCAGCTGTGTGACCCCAAGGAGATGCATGCATTAAACCCCAGCAACTCATTTTGTGTAGGCTGCTGAACAGACATTAGATGAAAATGACTCCTGCTCTCTGTTCACCTGGGCTAATTTCAAACCACTGTCATAGGAGTGAAATGCTCTGTATCTTGTTAGAAGTCTCTGGAGTTTACCCAGTCAGATCCATTTGTGATTCAAAATTTATTTATCTTGAAACGTGTGCTCTGCTCCTTATAGACCTGAAAATAAATAAGAGATTTATACATTTTCTCCCTGTGTGTTCTAAAAGAAGATAAATATTTTTTTAAAAAAGTCTCCAATCCTGCTATCAAGAAAAAAATCCATTTGTTATTTACAGATACCAAAGTGTCAAATGAAACTGTACTAATTTCTCACCACAATTTCATGTACACATGTAAATTAACATTAAAATAAGGCTTAATTTGATGATCCATTGGTGAAACCCTGATGGCCATTGCCTGAGTGTCCCGGGTGTTGAATTCAAGATTCCAAGCATAGCAGAGTAAGTGTTTGAAATTATTTTTTTCTCTGAATGAAGCAAAGCAGCACTATCTGACCTGAATTTATGGGTGCTGCTTATCAATGTTAGCACTAATTTTCTGAGACTAAACAAAGTTGCAAGAAGTAGCACACAATCATGTTCCCAAAGGTGTGCTGGCATGTTCTGCCACTTTCTATTATGTGCACTTAGGCCATATTGCTTTAATTATATAAAATAGGATCAAAAAACTTTAAAAATATATAAATCCAAAGAATTTATAAATTCAAAGCTATATCTCAGAATAATATACTGCCACTATTTAACATGTAAGTATCTATTAAAATGTGTTGTGCATTTGCTCCTTTATCTGTTTTTAAACTCTTATGTCAGAGTTTTGAAGTCCTTCTGCACTATACGCCATTCTCCAGGGTACTGAGCTCACCCTGTAACAAAAATAACTCTGCTGCCTGCTTCTTGATGTCAGATTATCTGTCCTTCTGGTGGTAATCATTATAGAACCAGACATATCACAGCATCTAAATAATGTCTGTGGCAGGGAAGTATTATCTTCTTTCACTTCATAAATGTTATTGTGAAAAAGTATAAAATGCCAAGAAATATAAACTGTGGCCTCAGACTACTGCTGTGACTGCCCAAAGCTCCTGAAATCACCACTGTGGTCTGACTGTCCTCCAGCCTTGGCTGAAAGCTGGGAAGGACCGAGGACATCTCAGTAAAGCACAAGATGGATCAACAAGATGGATGGCCAGACATCCTTCGGTCAGTAGCTGCAACCTTAAGCAGTGGTCTGCATTCCCACTGAAGCTGAGGTGAGTTAATGGAGGTTAGAGCTGACAATCAGATCAGAATTGGTGATTTTATATCTAAACTGTAGGCAGGTGGTAAAGAGTAGATTAAGAAAGTAGCTCAGTCTTGAAGCCTCCTCTGTAAGTGATGGTTGTCTTTTAATTGTGAAAGGTTTCTGTAAAGCCCAAAGGCTCCTTTGAGTGAATTCAGAGATCCTACTGTGAAGGGAATGGACTTCTAATCTTCAGCATCTTTGATTGGTAAAAATCCTCTGTCCCTTTCTTTTCTCTCAAAACTTCATTATTTCAGTAGATTTGGTATTATCTGCATTTATCTTAGATTAATAGGGTTTATTATACCAAACAAACTTGTAAATTGCATAAGGAAATTCATACACAAGGAGGGGGAAAATTGTTATAGAACAGGTACTTAGAGATATGAAAAGGTAATGTGTGTTTTTAAAATAAAGCCACAGTAGTTTCTTTTATAGTTTCAGGATTATCTATTTGTAATCAACCATTTCCAAAGTAAATGCGTCACATAGATAAATGGGAAGTAGGGCAAGTTAGTTCATTCCAAAAATTTATTTACTGACTGCTTCATAATTGATGGGGAAAAGTAGAATAAAATGAGCACAGCCAATACTTTTGAGAAGTGGCACCAGAACTTTTCTTTCTTGTTAATGTTTAAGGAAGGTTTGTGATTAATTAGCCAGCTCATTTTTACATGTACAGCCTTCACTGTGATGATAGAGGCAGTGGCACAGAGTAGCACAGAAGGACCCACGTGGCAGTGGCAGCCACTGATGATATCCTATGGAGAGCTATGTTCTGAACAAACCCTTATTCTGCTTCCTGTGGTCCAAGTAAGAGTCTGTTAACTTAATTGGGCTCTAAGGTTTTACCATAATTTCCCTGTCTATCTGTGAGGGAATGAAGCCTTGGAAAAAATGCTGAAATTCCTTCAGAGCTGGTATCTTTCGGCCAGTTATCACAGGGATACCAACAGTGATAATTTGAGCTATAATTGGTGTCTGCAAACTCATTCTATATGAAAACAGTGGCTTAAAGTGCATTGGTTTTGCCAACACTATCAAAACCACTTTGCCTTTAGCTGCTTGAGCCCGCTAATAAACAGTGTCCTTGTACTCAAGCTTCATGTGGCAGGAGACTGCCTGGTATTTTGCACTGTATTTTCTGCCATTTGTCCGAGATTGTTCTTAATAGGTGTTAAAATTAGGAGCCTGTAACAATCTGCCATTTCACTACTCAGCTATGTTTTATTATGGTTGATTAATCAGTCCAATTTTGTAAATCTTTCCTCCCCCAAAAGCAAGTCCTCATATCTGTGTACTAAGTTTTATAGGTAGTAATACATAGATGCTAAAATAAGTCCCAAGTGCTCCGTAAGTTGTTGTGGAAAGACCATGTCTACCTGCAATGCAGTTTTGCAGACAGACAAACAGATTTAGGAGGTGGAAAGAACTGTAAATCAGCTACTTGGACTGCATGTGTTCTTAGTGCAAGCTGAAATAAGAGAAAAGATTATGGCAAGTTCCTCAACTGTCAATACAGATGTGTGTTTACCAAAAGCATATCTTACACCTAAATACTAGAAGTATATACACACACGTGTATATGAATCTGTATATGACAGTCTTTTCTGAAACAAGAACCATTCTCTGAAGAAAACCGCTTCCGTGTTCCTCTATTATATAAGCTTTTAATAAATTAGGTACAGTGCAATTAAACACCACAATCTGTTTGTGAAGGTACACATAAACAAAATGCTGGCATAATGATAATTAACCTTACTTTCACCCCAGATTTAAATTAAGTAAATGCTTTGTAAGGGAAAGCCTGTCTCCTGGCTTGCCTGCTTTTTGGCTCCCTAGGAAGGTCTGTTTTTTTCTACAACTGTTAGCAAAAGGATATGGATCCTGATCTGTTGAAGTCAGTGGCATATTTAATCAATTCAGAGAAGGTCGTACAAGTGTTTCTATGGTACACACAGTGGATGCTTTAACTAACAGTTATTGAAGTCAAACACTATTGATCATCAAAGCTTTGCTGAGGCTTGTGCTGTGGAGAAGAAAATGCAGTTTTTCCCTACACAGCATGTTGAGGTCACAGAATGATGGAATTGTTAATTTTGGAAAAGACCTCTAAGATCATCAAATCCAACTTTAACCCAGCAGCACCATGCTCACTCCTAAACCGTGTCCCTAAGTGTCACATCTATGCGTCTTTTAAATACCTTTCCAGGAATTCACCACATCCCTGGGCAGCCTATTCCACTGCTTCGACACACTTCAGTGAAGCAATTTTTTCATAATACCCTACCTAGCCTTCCCCTGGCACAACTTGAAGCCATTTCCTCCAGGAATTGGTGTCAAAGGCTTCACTAAAGTCCAGGTAGACAACATCCACAGCCTTTCACTTATCCACTAAATGGGTCACCCTCTCAAAAGAAGGAGATCAGGCTGCTCAAGCAGGACCTGTCTTTCACAAACCTGCACTGGCTGGGCCTGATCTCTGGTCCTGCATATTCCATGTGATGGCACTCAGGATGATCAGCCCCATGGCCTTCCCTGGCACCAAGGACACACTGACAGGCTTGTACTTCCCTGACTCCTCCTTCCAACATCTCCTGTAAATGAGCATCACATTTGCTGACTTCCAGTCAATTGGGATCTCTCTGGTGAGCCAGGACTCCTGGTAAATGATTGCAAGTGGCTTGGTGAGCTCTTTGCCCAGCTCCCTTGGTACTGTGGGTGGATTCCATCTGGCCCCATAGACTTATGCACGTCTATGTGAAGCAGTAGGTTGCTGACCATTTTCTCCTGGATTATGGGGGTTTCATTCTGTTCTCTGTTTCTACCTTCTGTCCCTGTTGTCAGTTCAGGGGGATGGGAATCTGAGGACAGTTGGTTTTGCCATCAAAAACTGAGGCAAAGAAGGCATTAAGTACCTCAGCCTTTTCCTCGTCCTTTGTCACTAGGTTTTTCCCTTCATCCAATAAAGGATGGATATTTGCTCTAGATCTCCTTTCGCTGCTGATGTGTTTATAAAAAAAAATAAATTTGTTTTCCTTTACAGCAACAGCCAGATTAAATTCTAGCTGGGCTTCAGTCCACCACCTCCTCACAACATCCTTGTACTCTTCTTCAGTTGCCTGCCCCTTCATCCAAACCTTTTTTTCCCCTGAGTTTTAGCTGAAGTTCTTTGTTAAGACAGATTGGTCTTCTTGTTCGCTGGCTCATCTTTTGGAATGTGTGGACAGCCTGCTCCTGTATCTTTAAAATACCCTTCTTGAAACACGTTCAGCCTTCCTGGATTCCTTTGCCCTTCAAGATTGCCTCCCAAAAGAGTCTGTCAGCCAGTCTCACAAACAGGACACGGCCTGCTGCCTGGAAAAGTCTGTCATTTGATGATCAGTGTGTCCAAGACAGCCTTCAACTGTCACATCACCCAGCAGTCCTTCCTGCTCACAAACTACGGCTCCAGCGGGACACCTTCCCAAATTGGTTCACTCAACAGCTGCCAGGACATTGTCTGCCACACACTCCAGGAACCTCCTAGACTGCTTTCCTTCTGCTGTCTTGTATTTTCAGCAGACATTTGGTGAGTTGAAGTCCCCCAGGAGAACAAGGACTAGTGATTGGTGAGATTTTTTCCCAGTTGCCTATAGAGGATTTCATCTGTCTTTTCATCCTGGTTGGGCAGCCTGTAGCAGACTCACAGTGGGATATCTGCCTTGCTCTCCTTTCCCTGATTCTTGTCTGTAAATGCTCGACCCTATTTATAGCCGCCACTGCAGCACCCCGCCTGTGCAAGTCATCCTGCCATGTTTCCAGCCCAAAGTTAACCCCATTTGTAATGTCACTGTGGATTCTGAGTCCCCAACACCAAGTGTTTTGCTCTGCCAGCTTAGCCAGAGAGCCCTAATGAGATTACACAGAGTAGAGCATTAACATAGTTTGAAATAGATTTAAATAGAGTAATGAAAATGTTCTACACATGAACAATATTTGAGACAATGCAAAACCACCATGATTGCTTAACCTTCCTTTAAGGTTAACAGTTCATTTGAAAAAAATGTTGCAATAGTTTGATCCAAAATACTGTAGCTAACAAAAGAGCTGAAACCGTATGGAAAAGAGCAATATCATAAAGTATTTGTTCAACAATCATAAAACAAGTCCACTCAAAAATTTTTTTGAGGCTGGACACTTGACCATGCCAAGTTTCTTGAGCAAATTTTGCCTCAGTGATAATAAACACCTTAATTTAGGTACATTATTGTTCTGCTAGAAAGAATCTGTTTAACAGCTTCATATACTATGTAAGTTTAAACACATGCTAAGACAGTTTCACACCTATTATTTCTTAATCATAGTCAGATTAGATTGTTCTACAATGTGTGCTCCAACATAGGGGAATGCAGTTAGAAAAGACTAAAATCTGTCAAGAGCAAGCTACTTTCAGAAATAAAATATAATTTCAGACTGTAATAGGCAAAATAGTTTAAGAACCAGCGGAGAAATATTGATACCACTGTACAAATCACCAGTAAGAATGCATCCAGAGCAAGTGTCCATGGCTGCTGAATTCAAAGAAAAGCAGATAAAGACAAGAGAAAATAAAGTTATCAGGAGAAGAGAGAACATGTTTTATCGAGTAGAATAATGTGATGTTCAACCAAGTAAAGCAAAGACTGAGAGGGGAGAGGATTGTTCACTATGAATGTCTCACAAGAAAAACATCGATGATGAAGAAAACTGCTTAAGCTGAAGGACAATTTAAGCACAAGAATAAATGGAGATGAACTGACTTTGAGTGAATTTAGCCCATAAGGAGGTTGGAATGAGGCTTTCTCTTGTTATATAGGTGACTTAAATATTCAACTTAAATTAGTTATGAATGAGAACCCACAAGGAAGTCACCACTCAAAGGAGGAGCCAAAGTGAAATGACCACTCAGAGGCCTTCAATTTTCCATCCTTATACTTTAGAGGATAAAGACAGCTTTGATCTTCACAGGATTTTCAAGAATTTTCTATCTAATTATGTTTTTTTTCCTTTTTTTATAAAAGTTTGTACCAGATAGGTTGCAGCCTCACAGAGCAGTAAAGGATTTATTCAGGATTCACAAAGATTCTGAAAGCGATATATAACCTGGAAAGCAAAATTATTTAACTTATACGTGCCATGTACTTTGACAATAAATTACGGATGACTTTAAACTTTTTGGAGACTTAAATATGTCCATCTTATTATAAAGAAATTTAATTCAACCATGCTATCCATCTGGAACTCTCAGAAAAGGTAATTAAATATATAATAATAAAAAACAGGGTAATGAGCATCTTTGTAGCATTTCAGCTCTGCATGTAAATGACATCCAAACATTAAATGGTGAATGATGGCAATAAATGAAAAGGATCTTGCTCTTAATAACAGCTTCATAAATTTGATGCTGGCTTCTCTAAAGCTGATCTTGATGTTGAATTCTCTGAAGCTGATCTTAATTTATACCACTATAATCAGGAGCAAAATGTGTTTTAGAGTCACTTATGTAAGTTCAATGCATCTTGGATCAGTGAAAAAATTATGTAAAGTTCACTGAATTAAATGGCATTAGGTAATCAGGACTGTACTAATATAGGTTTACTCAGACCTAAATGGGAATTCAACCCAACTGATCTTTCTAGTGATTTTTAAAAGATCTAGTTTTCATAAATTTTCATTACCATTGGGGGTCAAATGCCTTTTTTTCCTTTCTTTTGTATATGCAATTGCTTAGGGTTTGCTGTTTTTGTTTTTTTCTTGATTTTTTGGGCGTTGTTTTGTTTTTGGTTTTTGTTTCTTTTTTTTTTTTTTTTTATTTTTCCTGAAGAGTCTGCATTATAAAATTAAACTTCTGAAAAATAAGATATCTAGTAGCCATGCTTGGAGTCATCCTTTCTTGCCTTCATCTCACTTTTATTGTCGTAAACAGTTAAAGTACATTCCAGGTTTTTTTCTCCTTCTATTTTTACTACTCTATTAAGATCACTTGTGAAAATTTCCTTATTTTGGTTATAGTGGAGCAGAATATACATTGGAATGACCAGTTAGCTGAAAATTAGAAAAATATCAGTTAGCCAAAGGATTAGGTATGATTTGCCCTGAAATGGTAGGAGAGTCTTGCACAGATTGAATTATTTTCCACTAGAAAGCTGTGGGGTTATAATAGTTTAAAAAAAAGCAAATAATTGCCTTTCATGTTTAGTAAATATTAAAATTAGTTTAGTCTTGCAAACTGATATATTTCTTAAAAGTTGAGGAATAATTTCCAATAGTTTCTTGTTTGTCAAGGACTTTATGCCTGCCAAATAAAAACTAGACTCTAAACCTGTGTTCTCACATTCAGTGATAAACTGTAAAAACAAATCCAGCTTTATAGTTCATTGATTTTATACTAGTTATGCCCTTCTGAGGGGATTCTTTTTTTTCCACGCACATAAAGTGGGGATAGAATAAAAAAGAATTATTATTTTCATGGAATTATAGATACTGTAGCTCCTTGCAAGTATTAATTTTTGCCTTGAGGGAAAGATATCTGTTTTGACGGTATCATGGACAAGGCAGAATCAAGGAAATGCATTTCTGTATTTCATCTATAACTGCTAGAGTATACTCATAATTTCCCCTCATATTAATCTTGATGGTACCCAGCACTTTTTAAGGCCAAGCACTAAACTCATTGAATTTCTGGACAGGCAAGATGAACAATTTCCACTGCTGAATGAAAGGAAAGAAAGTTCTTGAAGCACATAATGTAAATAATTGCAACAATGCAGTCACAGTACTCTTTAAGGCATCTGTTTTTTCTGAATAAGAAAGTATCTACTGATAGTATTCTAGTAATCTTTATTTACTTTGCTTATAAGTAGTATCTTGGAATTAAAAAGAAAAAAAAAGAAGTCTTTAATTTTGTCACTAGGGACCAAGTTTTTTTTCAGATTATTTTCCTAGAGCAACAATGTTTTGATGAGTACACAGTAGGTGGCTTCAAGAATGATTTTCTATTCATTGCTATCTATTCTTTTTTTCCACAGAAACATAGCAATAGAGAATATCAAGCCATTAGTGAATAATTTTATTTCTTCAACACCTTAATATTACTCAAAAATTTAAAACTGCTCTGCTTAAAAACTCACAGAAAGTACGAGGAATCTGAGAAAAATATCTAAAGTGTTGCTTTCAATTTTGCTCTCTAGCTAATAACCATATTTTTTTAACATAAGTTCTGGTTTATGAATTTATTTTATTTATTACCTGATGTTAAATAACATTTTTAATGCTATGAATTTAAATTAGAAATCTTTGTGCTTTACAGAGGAACACTGATGTGGAAGTCATTATTCAGGGCAGAGAGTTTTCTAAAGTAAAGAGTATTCCTCAGTTTCTGGCTTCAGAAGTTAGAGGAGAGCTTAGCAGACATTTCAGAACTCAGAAATCCATGTGCTTTCAAGCTGGATGTGCAGCCAGAGATCATCCTGTCAATGGCCATTACTTATTATACAGTTAAGCTGAAAGTTTAATAACAAGGTGTACTGCCCATCAGAAGATAGCATAGGTTCTTATTTGTAAGCCATGTAACAACACATCTTAAGTCACAACCCTGAAGAGAATAGAAGTAGATTGCACCCAACTGGAAAGAAATTAATTAAGGAGAGTCAAGCCTGGATCCATTTATTTTGCTTTAATAATCTTGTATCTCCACTTTTTTTTATAACTTTTTTCCTTCCAAAAGCTATTTTTAGTGCCTTTTATTTTAAATTTAGGTAATTACAATTTCCATGTTTGTAGCAAGCATGTTATCTTGCAAAATATAGGAAAAATAGAACTACAGAAAATTTAAAGAAATTGTATTTTATACAATAGTCCTAGTAATTCTATTCCTATTTTGCTTGTATATAGTCTCAAATTCTCCTCAACTTCTACATAAAGTGAATGCAAAAAACATTTTTCATTTTAGGTAAAAAGAAAGAAAGAATGTTTGTCCTGTGCTGAACCAGACCCAAGCTCTATCTGTGAGAGTGTGTGTGTGTGTGTAATGTCAAAAAATACTGAAACATCCAATGTCTAATGTTTCAGACAAAGCTGTAAGAAGACTTCCACATCCATTCTTGTCTTTGTTTTAACATTTTGGATGCATCCTAAATCAGAGATTATTCTGAAGTTTAATTTTCTTTCCCAATATTCAAAAGTTGATACTTATAGTTCAGGATAATATTGACTTTTTAAAAAACATTCAGCCTGCCTTATATTCTTGAGAGAAAATAAGCTTCCCATTGTCAATGAGTAATCCTGTGGTATTGAAATAAGAAAAAAGAGTTGGCTTTTTTATGGTGTTTTTCAACTTTGATTTCCCATTTTCTGCAGAGGTAAGAACATATGACAGTTTTCCAAACTGTGCTATAGTTAAGGTAAATGGTAGAAAAAGCAACTTTCCAGTTTGCTTAGGTAAATATTCATACTGTACAAAATTATTCTGTTTAATTTTATAGTAAAATAAAAAGCATCCATGATCTCAGACCACTTATACATTCTTTCATTGTGCTAGTTTTGCCAATGCATGCTAATTTCAATAGGTGTCAAGGGGATCCTGCAAATTACTGGATTTAGTAGAAATGCATTGCAGAAATGAGCTGCTTGTTAGTTCCTGTATTTGGAATTATTATTTGCACTGCAAATAATTTCTGAACTTTTTGATCACCTCCTAATTCTTAAATGGATTTTTTTTTAATTTCTTATTTTTGCTGTGAAGAAAATGCATTTATGATTTTAACAATTATAGCACAAGATGAAAATATAAACCATGTCAAAAACAAACAAGAAAAAAACCTTATTTTTTATACAATTTTGTGACATGAGTCTACGGACTTGGCTGAGAAAGAGCAATAGTACTTTGCCTTTGTCTTCCCTAGGAACTGTTATGTGTGATCCTTTTTCCTGGGAATGGCTGAAAATCTGCCTGCCCATGGAAGTGGTGAGTGAATTCCTTGTTTTGCTTTGCTTGCCTTTACCTATTAAACTGTTTTAATCTAAATCCAGGAGTTTTCTCACTTTTACTCTTGCATTTCTCTCCTTCATTGCACTGGACGGGGGTGGGAATGGGGAAGTGCCTGCATGGGCCTCAGTTGCCAGCTGGGGCTAAACCATGGCAGCATGACCATGCTAAGCCTGTGTTTCTATATTGCTTTTTTCCCTGGACAATTTGGTTATTGGTCTCAACAGCAGACAAATTCCAGCCATTTCTCAAACAGCTATCAAACTATTTAATAAGAAATATTGATTACAATAAAAAGTTCAGATCTTCCCACTCTCTTGAGAGTTCCTTGTTCCTCAGATGTAGGTCCACACATTCATCATCTCTCATTTGTTGAGTCTCAGTTGGACATTGAAATTGCAGTTACCCCATTTATCCTTGAAACAGCTTCAGGAAGAGGGACAGCAATGTTGTGCCTCCCCTGCCTGCTACTGCCCTGCTTAAGCCATAACCACCGGTGGTGGGGCTGATTACCTTGGATCAGTGACCCAGATGTCTTGCTGGTGTGCAAATACAAATGAATCATCCTAGTTTGTAACCTGTGGACAGCCCAGGGCCTGTTGAGCTCTCCTGCACACCAGCAGGCTGCATGCCAGGATCTCCCCGGAGTAGGGACATCTTCCAACGTCACTCCTTGGGGCGCAGAGTTTCCTTGCTGCAGCTCAGCCTCAGTAAGTTGAAATCATATCTAGTGTCTGGGGAGCTCAGTGATGGGAAGCTAAAAGGCTGAAGGATTGTGAGTGCTTCTAGATAAAAAATGACCACAGGCCTTTAAGATCAAGGTAGTGGTGTAAAAGGCAGCTGTTTGTGTATGTAAAACTAGGAACTATGCTCCAGTAATGGCCTTTGACTTAAACAGCATAGTACATGGTTAAGATAGAATAAATACTGTTACAAATAAATGAATATTAATGATAAATAATAAAACTACTAAATGTCACAAAGTTATGTAAAGCCTGGTGCAAAGTTTGCTGCAAGCACTAGTGACTTACTAGAACTGCAGGTCAGCAGCTGCTGATCATGTCATTTATGAACTAGAGCAGACTAAGAACAGAAAATTTGGGCATTTACAGTGGATTGGTGAGAGATCAGAGTGTTTTAAGGTGTTCCACTAGGGATGCTTTGTTCATCACAGTTTATCAGGTGTTGAAACTCACAGAAATGGCCTTTGAAAGAACAAATAACTAGCAGTTGATTTTAAGCCATACTGTTGAATATTTTATGAAATTCATTTGCTAGGACTTTTTGGCAGAGATGCACGTAAGTAAAGCTTTGATATAATGTATATGCTATTAATTCTGGTTCTTATAATAAGTTTTATCCCCAGGTTTGAATGCCTCTAGTGGATAACCACTCTTATTTCAGATTTTGGGGCTAGACTAACATTTACACGAAATCCAGGTTTGTGTTTACGTTTTGTGTTATGTGTCCTCATATCTTTCATGTCATTAGGCGCAAATCAGAAGTACATGGAAGTTTCTGAAAAATACTTTATGAAAATAGTGGTATTTGTATCATACAAAGGACTTGAGATTTATATTACCCTTGATGAGTGCAAATATATCGGACAAATTTAAAATATCAGTGCCTTGTTCTAATTTGCAATTCAAAAACCATTGCCTGAGGTAAATTAAACTTTTAATGGCCCTGTAAATGAAGCTGTGGAAATCTTCAGGACTTAGGTTCTTCTTTAGCCCCTTCCAGCTGGGTATAATAAATTCCAAATGTAACTTGCTTTCTGATATCCCCAAGTCTGTTTTCTTTCTACACCCTCTAGCAGTTTTCATTTTCTACTCCTACCCTTGAGTCCTTGCATTGTTCCAACATTGTAACAATTCTCTCGTGGACTGGTACCAATATGACATGACTACTACAGCCGCTGTTTGTTTTGACAAAGTGTGTTATTTATTTCTGATTTTTGATCATAAGTCACTCATCTTTTCCACTTTGTATAGGCAATTTTGGTGATAAAAATCTAAAAAATGAGGAAAGTGTAATTTAAGTAGCTTTGGTAAGGTACTTAGTAAAAAACAAAAGGTATTACATGAATTAAAGTAGAAAAGGAAAATGTGTTTCACATGCAACCCTGGGCTACCAGACTTACAATGATAAAACCATTACTTTGGTAATTATTTGAAATCTTTCAGTTGAGAACAGTAGTATATCATGTTATGAATCTACCTAGCCAGAATAAAAAATTGCTTTTGGGGAAAATATTTTCCAAAAACAGTAGAACAATTCTGGAGACAATATATGATTTTTCACTTGAGTCTACAGTCTGCAGAGAAATGACAGACTGATATTTTAATGTAAGCTGGTGTAAGAATTTTCCCCTTGAAAATCTTTTACATGAGAAATACTTACAAAGGGCTCTATGCCTCTGTGACATCCAGCTAAATATTAAGTTGTCCCAGATTTTGCTCACCTTCCTTTTCTCCATTCTACTTTTTTTTTTCCCCCCCCCCCATCAAAGATGGTGTTAGGTCTCCTGAGTCATCCTTTCCTGTGTTCTGAAAGTCTGGTCACATGCCTGGGGCAGCTTTCACCACCTTATCAGACAAAGTAGAGCAATGGGAAGGTGTCAGAGCCATTTATAATTCTCACTGTCTTGGAGAGGGTAAGGAGGCACTGAGGGCTAAAAGAAGGGCTGACAGGAGTGAGACTGTGTGGTGCTGTGGATGTCAATATAACCAAAAGACACAAAGTTGATGATACCCAAGTACCACAGATAGTAAAATTATTTTCTTTCTCATATAAATTATGATATTGTACAACATTTTATTGCCATGACTGCATAGCTCTCTTGAGTATGTCAGAGAATTATGAAGACTGTAGTTTACAATTTTTTTTCTCATGTAAAATGTGCAAAGCTTCTATTAAATTACAACTATTCAAGCAACAGAAAGCCTAAAACCAGGGTTTTTTAATTACAGTGAAGACAACACAATATGCTTACATAAAAACAAATTGTTATTAAATCTGTAGGCTCCATTCAAATGTCTGCATTAGTCCTGCACAGGAGTGTGGTGTGTCAGCAGCTTCACAATTTTGGGTATGGCAGTATGGCACAGTTATTACAGCTGGAAAGGAAGATGCAGGGGCTTTTTGATGTTCACTCATGTACTTGGCTTCAGTCTGTGCTCATATCAGAGCATATATGAAGTGACCTACTTAGCTTCAGTCCTGTAGTAAGCTTTTATTTTTCATAGCCATTAAACGCATTTTTTTTCCTTTATAGTAAATTTTGGAACTTTGAAAGTATCTGGCATGCTGGTAATCACTAGGAAGTTTGGTTAATGATTAATATATTATACTTTCTTCCTCTTCTTTGACTTATGGGGTTAGACTTCTATTGGGATCCTCTGTATCTTTCAGATTTTTTCTAGATTGAATCAGAATTCAGATTGACCCAATCCTTAGCCTCCTCTATTTATGAAGTTTCCAGCTTCAGCTCATGATAGCTTTGGGGTTCCCATACTTATGAGAATTTGATACATTGGCATACATATAACTCCTTTAAATCCAGGCTTACAATTAATTTATTAATATAATTCATATTTAATCGTGTTTCTAATTTGGCCTTTGGTGAAGCACCCCTGGATGCACAGCATTAAAGGTTCTATTGAAGTGTGGCCTGATTAACTGATTAATAGATTTTGCTTTTTACCAGAGTTTCTTACATATGTGAGCATAATTATTTTCTAACACTTTCAGGGAGAAAATGGAGTTATTGAGGGGGCGAAATGCTTTGGTCTTGTTATTTAATTAATTTCATGTTCTTGAAAAGGCCAGATTGACAATTCTGCAGAATCAAATTCTCTTTATTCATAGCACTATTCAGCACTGAACTGACCCCCCCACCTGGTACCCATATCTCCCTTGTGCTTGCCAGTGTGCTCCAACTTCAAGCAGAATTACTGTAGAAGGATCAATTTATTGCAGAATGGAGATTTGTCTTAAATTTAATTATTTAAATTCTTCTTATTTTCGAATTATTTTCTCTATCTTCCGAAGTCCTTTCCTGTGGTATTTGGATAGGATTTGCCTTTCCACAATATCTCTGGAACCTTCAAGTGTCAACTCTCTTGTTAGAACCACGATGGGTTTGGAGTGCAGGAAGGTACCATTCAACCCTTACAATGGATGTGGTTCCTTGGAATCTTCCAAAATCTATACAGAAATAATCTGAGGATTTATAGAGATAATTTGTATACTGCTAGTGATAACTATTTGTAGGAATGACAGATGTGTGTCCATATTCCCACAATCTTTTACCTATAAAGAGAATACTATTTGTAAAGCACCTGCAAGAAAAAAAAAATAGAATTAGTTTCATCTACTTCAGATGAACAAGTATTTCAACCTGGCATGAAAATTACAGGTGCTTTACAGAAAGAAGTATATGACTTCCTATACATTAGCATTTGAAATGAAGAAGAGACAAATGATAAAACTATGTTGTTCATTACCATAAGTAATGGAGGCTGACTGGGTTTGACAGGAAAAGCTTCATTGCCTGTACAGCAACAAGCTGATATATAGCAAGCAACTCGTGCCACAAAGCCTGTGAGGAAAATACAATTTATTCTAATGAAAATTGCTTATGAGCACTTGCTCCTTATTTCCTGACAAGAGCTGCAGTGTTGTGCATGTTGCTTTATCTCTGGCCTTTGAAAGTATTTAAGACTAGACATTTCTACATTTTGTAGTGCACCTCAGTTGTTTGGAGGTTGGTTTTTTTTTTTTTGTATTCAACCCCTCTTCTAACCCCTCTTGTTAACTTGCAGCACTTTCTGAAATGTTATTTCCGTGCCTTTGAGACACATTGCTGATGCATGTGGCTCTTTCACAATCTTTCTTTCTTTGCTAGGACTTTTTGGCAGAGATGCATGTAAGTAAAGCTGGTGCTGTATTAAGGTTTCACAGTTTTCCTACGGTATCAGCATATCATCCCATCCCAGTTTACAAATGTTCAGTTCTTCAGTGGTTATTTTTGCACAGGTTAGATCCTGAAGGCTGCATTTGTTTATGCTGACTGCCCTTCAAAGTGGATACAGAATCAAGTGTCATCATAGTAACATTTCCTTGCTCTGCCCTCCTTGCCTGGGACTTCCCTGAAGCACTGTAGGCAGTTAAGGTGATTTCATTACAATAAACAGGGCATCTCCTAGGCCAGGGGTTATTCACAGCCTAAAACATTCACCTTGGAAAATAACCTTGCTTTCTTTCTTCTCTACTGATTGAAGTTCTTGCTGACTAACTGCTGCAGTGAATAAATCTCCACTACACAGTGCAAAATAATTCTTACAAAAAAAACAAGCCTGAGTCTTCTGTTTCCTTGAGTGAAAGATTTGGAGTTAAATGAGCAAGCAGCAAAGTTTTAACCCTCAATTTTGTTTACTTCTAAAATTATATCTTTCAACCGTGACACTAAAGTCCTGGAAATGCCTTTGTAGCAGAAAATTGTGAGGGGATCCTTCAGCTGTTCCTGTGATTCACTGCTGCCCTAAACCCTTCCTGTATTTGCAATGTCAGTACTCATGCTCCTTCACCTCTCCTGTGTATCACAAACAGCAGCAATTCTTATCTGTAGCTCTCCACTATTTCAATGAATTATTCTGATCTCAGCCTGAACAAGTTTCTAAAGTAACTTCCCTATACTCCTGATGCAGTTTTGTCAGAAACCCTCAGTCCCAATCTTCCAATTGCCAGAATCTGGATCTCTTGTGCACAGAATTGCACAGACATTGAAAAAATTCTGCGGTGCTTTTGAAATATGCAAAAGTGCAAAAGAAAATATCGACATTCCAAGGAATTTTAATGAACTTGATTCCTGTCTTTACATTCTTTGTGTTGTTGTTGCTGTTGTTGATTATCAGCTCTTGTCAAATCAGCACTCTGTTAAATCTCTCTCCTTTTGTAGGGCTCTGAATGGAGAGCTGACACTTTTTTGGAGTCATCACAGTCAAACTGGCATGCCAGCCTCATCATTTTAAGCAATTTTGAAATATGAAGTGAGATGGTAAGTAATGTTACAAAAAGAAAAAACCAAGTACTTTGAATCGAAAAATGTTCTCTCACACTCTCTTTTTTCACCCCCAAGAAGATTAAATTAGTTCAGTACAGCTCTGGTTATAGTGATCTGATTCCTGATGCTAGTGTGATTTAACTGGGTGCATTAAAGTAAGCAATGATAAATTAAAAGCAGAGTAGAAATCCTATTGGGTGTGAACAGATGAGTAATCTTAATTGGAAATTAAATATGCCCATTATTCTGTTCTATAAATGGACTTTTATATTATAAATTGAAGAGATAACTACTTGATGTGTGGTGCAGTGGCACATTAGACAGCTCAGTGCAAGTGTCAGTAGTAAAGCCTTTTCTTAGTTCATTAAGGACAAACACAAGTTCCTTTGCATGTGCAAAACTAGATGCAAGCAGTGACCTTTCTATTAAACATCCAAATTTTCATAATCCTTTTAGAAAGTGCCTCGTAAATACTTAAAAGTGGTTTCACAGTATATTCGCATTCATTTTTCTTCCCAGCACTTTCCAGACTAAATAACACAGTCAGTACTGTTTTGAAATCTGTACAAAATGACAAAAATCTGAAGGTAAAAAGTGATTACTTAAAGCCCAAAGCATCTAAGAAAAATCTGTGTCTTTCAGTTTAATAGTTCCACATGACCAACATGTACGATGGCATTCTCTATACAGAGTATATTAAATATACTTCTCATAACTAACGTTCATGAGAACTTGTTTTTTATTCCAAAATAATATTCACTATTATCTTGCTTTATTGGTAGAGTCTCATGAAATTTCCATTGCTTCTCAGTAGGAAGAGAAAAATTATCTGTGTGGGTTGGGTTGCCTTTTGATTACACAAAAGCTCATTTAATCCAGTTGAGTCAATACTTTCTGACCCCTGTCAAATTTCAGGAGCCTGTTACATACTACTCCCGTTGTAAACAGACTCAAAGAAATGATTGAGGCTGTCCACTCTGTGATTGCTGTGTTGAGAGCTACAGAGATCCTACATTCAAAAAAGCAATTGTAAAATCTCTGCTCTCCTGAAACCTAAGTATTTCAGAGCATTTGGTTCTCTAGAAGGAAGTCTAAGGTGTAATTTTCACTTCTACCACATATAACTTTGCTGACCTTAAATGAAGTGGTAGTCTTAAAGAGTGTAAAGCAAAAAAATTCTGTCACTACAATTATGAACAAGAATGAGAAAATTAGTCCCAGTTCTTGTCTCTGTTACGTAGAGCTCAAAATTTATACAAATGAAAGAATTTTGCTTCTGAAACAAGATTTGACCCACAGAGCCAGAGGATCGGTGAAAGAAGTGATCATATAACTTCTACTCTAATTAGGCTGCAATACAGCAATGAACCAACCTAGATAATTAACTGAACAAAGAATAACTATGTCAGCTTTGGGTGCTGGCAGCTGGTGCTCTGTGTTTGCCAACATGCCCTGTTGTGTCAGGTTTAGTTACACTGAAATATCCTGCATATATTGTATTTGAATTAAAAGATTTTATTTTGCCATATAGGAATGCTGTTCTTCATGCAGCTCAGCAATCTGAGGACTGAAGGTTACAGGGACAGAGAACTCACTAACTTGGAAACTATGATCTAATAACTTTTTTTTTCTACTTTACACCTCTGACCCTCATTTTAAAAATTATTCACATGCGAGTGACTGCCAAATTCTTGCTGTCTGCTTTATACAACATTTACACTGATCCTAAACTGCACAGGATCTGAAGCAGCCACCTTATGAGCTCATATATCACATTTATAAGCATCTCTTGAGACAGGTAGTGCAGAGATACAGATAATGCAGAAAGGTATTCCATAGACTGCAAAGTTTGAGGGTTTGTAGTCTTGAATTACAAGTGGAAAACAAGGTATATTCTGGCTCTTGCACATGTTTTGCTTATGGCAGCCCAATTTAACTGAAGCATAATTTATTTGTTTCTTTCCTGAATGATAAAAAAAAAAAAAAAAAAAAAACAAAAAAACCCACAACAACAACAACAACAAAAAACCAAAAAAAACGAATCTGTGAGTTAATCCCAAGAAAGTATGCAAAATTGGTAAGTGTCCTGCTTTAGAATCACTAACACTGGAATCAGGTTTTCTAGTTGGTCTAAGGAAGACTGAGTGTGTTAGTCCTTACATTCAACATATGTTCTAAATCTTATGTGTCATTTCCATTTTATTCTAGCACCAAAGGTATCATAATTAGAGGACAAGGCTTAGAGTGATCTTTATTCTGTTTGTTTTTCACTGAAGTAAATTACATCATTGTGTCCAGTGTGTGCCTATTATCAATCCAAAATGAATATATTTCTGCCACTCTCCAAGATTAGACTAACATTAGTGAAAGTATTTTATTCTTTTTCTCCCTGTAAAATCTATTGATTATTTTAATAGAAGAAATATACTGCCTGCAAGGTGAGTGAATTTGAATAAGTGAAATCCTACACAATCAAATTCAAAGCAAACCCAGTATTTAGTAGAGGATTCAATGCATTTGCAATACTTTGGAGTAGATTCTCAGTAAAAAAAATACTAAGGCCTACTCTCTCTTAGGGATTTTACAGAATCAGAAGGCAGCACAGTGCATGAAGCATTTAAGCGCCTCTCTATAAACTAACGTTAAACCCCAACTTTAAGCAAGGTGCTTGCAATCATATGATCCTGTTCAACCACCCCTTTTCCTTGTTCCCCAGAGCTCAGGAATTTGCAAGAAAACACTATTCTGCTTCTGGTATACAGTTAGGAAACATTTACACCTACATAAAAATAATTTTTTCTGGTTGTAGTTGGGGATGATCTCTTACCTTTCTTATTATAACAGTAATTGTAACGATTGCTAAAAAAAAAAGACAAAAATTCAGTTGGCCTAATGGAGCTAAAATCTGTCTCCTAGATGACAATCCTAATCACTAGGCTCCAGGTTTGAAGATGGTTCTCGATTAGCCCGGAAAGTGCTTGCTGGCTCTGAGTCAAATGGCATGGTTTTCTTGTCTACATTCTTAAACTGCCTTGTTGTTCCCAAAATGATGTTTCTGCTATGCAAAGTGACAACTGGGAACAGCTCTTAGCACATTCTGTGAGTGGGGTTTGATCTATGTCAGCAAGGTCAAATATTCCTTGGGAATAATCAGGAGAGAGCATTTGCCAACAGGTAATTAGATGTGACTGTTCTGGATTCAGGTGTGAGCTATGGAACCTGTGAGCCTGGAGCCTTTCTTTTCATGCTCAAATGTTTAATTTGAAGGACAATGGACCTTTGAAACTGAGCACAGCCAGAGGCTGCTGATATACACAAGGTTAAGGACACGCATGTGAATGATTTTCACTGAAAAGGACCTAGCAGTTTATTGAATGCCCAGGTAACACCATTTCCCCATAAGTTTAAAAGTTATAATTTAATAGCAGAGTCCTTAAGAAGTTATATTTAATATCAGTGTCCTTAAATCTTTTGTGATATTTACTAGTAGATGTGTGCATGCGTTTGGTGCTGTTATGTTAACAATAAATTGACAAGGGTAATAATATACGTGGCAGGGATATAACACTGAACATTCAACATTTTATTGATTCCCAGAGATTATTTTTAACATAGAGTTGAGAAATTCTTCATTCTTCATTTGTATTTTTTCACTTTGCTTTCTCTTTTCATTTATGCTGTCTTTGGTGGACAGCTTCAGTCCAGTAACTTGGCATGAGGCTGTCAGGCTTCCTCACTGGATTTATCAAAGGCAACCACACAAATCAAGAAAGTTCAGACTGACATTCTCTGAGGTTATACAGTTTAAACAAATTCACATTGGCCCTTTTTTGACAATAACTCTCCTTACACACCTTTCATTGCCCTCTTTTTTTATGTTCCCCTCAGACCAATTACCACCCTTTAACCTACAGTGACTTTAACATCAAATCTCTTTTCTGCAGCTATCAGTTGTGCAGGTTGAAGTAAATGGCTTAAAGAATTTGGGACAGTGGTAGAATTCGCAGACAATTAAGAGGTTTTCTTCCTATGTTTTATTGGCTGACACTGCCACCCTGTGAATTCATGTCCCTCTTCCTAAATAGATATACACATGTCATGGAAATTACACCCTCTGTGCTTCTGTCTCTTAGCACTGAAAATAATGAGCTGAAACTTTAGTGAGTCTTTTATTTCACATACACTGCTTTTGTGTTTCACATACACTGCTTTTCATTTTGTGTTCCTTAGCATGACTTAGAAAAAAAAATTAAATATAAGAAATATAAATTATTTAGCATCAGATTTTGCATATGACAACCCAACTAATGATTCAGTAATTATAGACTTCCAAGAAGGCTGACTAATATATCTCAAAATAGATTTGATTTGATCCGCTATTGGAAATTACATCCTTTTCAAGGAGCTAAGTTTAGAAGTCTGTTCTCATATCAATATAATGCACTTGCTCCAGTAAACATTTTTTCATTTTGGTATTAGCAGTTCCTCAATCTTAAAGAAGTACTTCTTACATCTAAATACTTTAATTTTTAAAGTAAGCTATTTAACTCCATGAAGGTACTCTGTATAGCTCACACTAACAGCTCATAACAGCTTGTTATGCAAGAAAAGCTGTAAGACATCCTTGGCATGTTGCAGGTTTTTCATAAACACTGGAATAGGATCCATTAGCATATCTGTCAAACCATAGCGTAAGTGAAAAATGTAAGCTCTGCCTCCTAACTTACTGTAACAAGAGAGTCCTGGAAAGGATCTTTGTGGCTGTCAACACAGTGTGAATGTATCTCTGGTGCACTTAAATTCTTTTTTAACTCTCAAGTTTTTTTATGTGACAGTACTGCAGGAAAGACCAAGTCCATATTCGGTTGGATGTTTTCTCAGATTCTTGTGGAAATCAGTGTCAGAGATAATCAGCAACTTTGCATGCTAAGGGAGAGTAATTATTCTAAAATATAAAAACAGCTATGGGAGTCATGTGAGGTTTTTCAATATGTTTCAAAGCTTGCAGACCAAATATCTTAAATTTGTAGGCAGAAGACTGTCTAGGAAAGAAGAGATCAGCTGTTCTTTTAGCTTATTTCTTGGATAATTATAATTGGGTTTCTTTTTCATGAGTCTTAAGTCTACAAATGTAAATTGTGGTCTGCTACTCATACTGGGTGTTTTGTGTTTCATGCTCATGGATTTTGAAGATTCAGTGGCCAAATTTTGTTTCCATGATGTCTGCACAAATCTTATTCTGCTGGAAGTGGGGGAAGTAAAAAATGTCCTCTTGTAGACTACAGTAATATTGATGAGGAGTATTAAAGAAGATATGCCTCAAGTGCTGTTACTTAAGTCATTCTTTTTGCATATTGGAAAAAAAAAGCTTTGATCTCTAGACAGTCAAATACTTTTCTCAATAGTTAAATTCACATGACAATAGGGGCAAAATAATATATCTCAAGCAGAATTAATTTTGACAAATCTAAGGTACTAATTCCAAAACCTTCAATTGTGATCTTGGAAAAATCAGGCAATGTAATACTGAATGCATAGCTGGAGACCTTCTAAAATGTCTTTTTGTTAATAAAGTTAAAATTCCCCCAGAAATGTTTCTCTTCTGAACTCCTGAAATGTGGTAAAAGTTTTTGTGAGTTTTCCCATCCATTAACCTCTTAAAACCAGCATGGCAATGTCTTAAAACAAGGATTTTGAACAGGGCTGCAAGAGAAAGTTCACAGTGAAATACACAGAGGGCATTGCAGAGCCACTTACCTGGTGTCAGTTAAGATAAAGCTGACAAACAGGCAAAAAGAGAAATTTCCCTTTTTTTGCTGTACATTTCTAAAAGCAAAACTTGTCTTAGTTATTTTGGCTTCATTTAACCTGTAACACACTGTGATAGGTGTTAGCAAGATACAGAATATGGCAATTCAGCTTTCTTTATTTCAAATACAGCCTAAAATACGTGTAATAAGTTAGCTAAAAAACCCAAAAAAAAGCAGACATCTTTGGAATAACAGGGTCAGTGTTTTTTAAATCTGGGATGTAAGAGAATTATAGTACTGAAGAAGCCTGCTTTCCCTACATCATTGTTTTCTAAGTTGTTAGAAAATAACAATATCACTATTGTTGCTAGTATCCAACTGCAGAATAAGTTATATTACCTACACAATTCCAGATGTATAGATGATAGAGTGTATGAAGATGTTAATTTTTAAAATGTACAGAGATATTTTCATGATTGAAGAGTGCTTTAAGAATAAAATATTTTTTGTTTTAGTGAGGACCTAAGGTACTCTAGGGATTTTACTGAGTCTGCCTTCTCAAAAAAAGGATGTCTTTACAACACAGATAAGGAAGACAACACCATGCAACTTCCATCCCTGCGGTTAGAATAATTCTCTGTTATGAACAAATGGATCTCTGATCTGTCTTTTTGTACTGAGACAAATTTGATTATAACATTAGACTTCTCAGGGTGATGATGGGTTCTTTTCAGTGTTTAGCTGTTTAAAATGAACCATTTTGAGTTAATATGCAGCCACGTGTGATATGTTTTCACATATAATTCCAAGTATTTAATATCTAGAGCCACATTGAAGGGTATGTTGCTTCAGAAACACAGGGAAGGATTAATACATGTTTTGATAATAAAATTACATATAATACATGCATAAATCATAAAATTATAGAATATTCTGAGTTAGAAGGACACAGAGAGATCATCAAAATTTAACTCCTGGCCGTGTGCAGGACACCCCAAGAATCCCACCCTGTGCCTAAGAGTGATGTTCAAACACTTCTTTAACTCTGTCAGGCTGATGCTGTGACCACTTCCCTGGGGAGCCTGTTCCAGTGCCCAAACACCCTCTGGGAGGAGAACCTTTTTCTAATATCCAACCTAAAGCTTCTCTAACAGAACTTCAGACCATTCCCTTGTGTCCTGTCACTGGTCACCTCATTAGTGAGGAAGCTGTAGGCTGCTGTGAGGTCTCCTCTCAGTGTCCTCCAGGCTGAACAAGAAGAGTGGGACAATCCCCTCCCTTGCCCAGCTGGTGATGCTGTGCCTGGTGCCCCCCTGGCACTCCTGGCTGCCAGGGCACTGCTGACTCATATTCAGCTCCCCATCGACCACTGACTTGCCCTTTTACTAAATAAATACCCCGATTTTCCTCCTCCCTGATGACCATGTCAAATATTAAAATGATAAAGGTAACTTGTTTTCACTTCTCTCATCAAAGTCAAAATTATTAAATTTGTTTTGTTTCTTGTGAATCCCAAGTAAAGATAGCATCTACTATGTACTGAACCATATTGAGAGGCCAATGTAATGAAATCAAAAAGGTCTGATTGTATGTGATATTAGATTTGGGGTTTTTTCCAGGTATTTAGGTAGACAGAGACCAAACTCTCTCTAATCTCCAGAAGATATTAGAGATCATAAAAATCATAAAGAATCTTTTAAGTCATGAAAAAGTAGTAAAACCCTGTTGAATCAGTCATTGTGTTCCAACTTATTTAATTGCAATAGGAAATATATAAATATATCCAAGGTCAACACCCTACATCTGAGGTTTGAAGGTTTCATGATGCTGTACTTTTTTTGGACACAAAAGGTGTTAAATAGTTTCAGAGACCTGAATGAGCCTGTAATGAATCTTGGTAATGAAGAAGTTACTCAGAATGAATAGAGATAATTAACAGATTGAAGATCAGCAAGCAACAAGTAATTGGATTGTTGGTGGATAATTTGTTTCCAGAGGCATTTTTGCTGTCTGGTCATATGCTATATTTCGTTCTTATCTTTTTATTCAAAAGAAAATTGTCTTCAAATCTTGGATTGTTCCCAGTGTTATCTTGGATATTAAGTTACTAGAAGAGAAAGATACCATTTAAAAAATATTCTTTTTAGCAGTCGTCCCCAAGTCTCATGTTAATATTAAATAACAGTTGTTCCTATTTTTTTATGATAGTTTTGCTGTCAGGATCCCATAGGGATTGATATGAGGATTGTCTCTCTATTTTTTGGACACTGAACATACTATTAGTAGTGATGGTCTTAAATAAGGTAATCTCATCAGGAAATCCAATAGGAAACTGTATAGAACTTCATAGGATCAAACAAAACTAATGGGCAAACGATAGATTTGAAACATGAAATGACTCATTGAACACATTGGTGGACTCTGGTATAAAGGTAACCCTGGCTCATGGAGAGTCTGATACAAACCTGTCCTTCCTTTATACATGGCAGAATTGGGGCTTCTTTTCAACCCTATAATCTTGTCCTATAAAATATCTTTTGTTCCTCTCTGCAGAAGAGCTAAAACTGCTGCTCTTTCCCTTCCCTTTATGCTCGGCCCCCATATGGATAGCTTTACTATTTCATAGTAGATTTACCTTCTGCCAAATGCAGTGTGTGTTCTTCTGCATTCCATCATTTGCACATATATTTTTGTTTCTTGCCTTCTTTCCTATCTGGGTGATTTTTAAATAGTCCAAGAGCTATTAAAAATAATTTTTAAAAATACATGGAGTCAGTGCTTCTGGCCAACTTAATTTGATGGAGTTTTTTTCAAGATTAATGTTAGTGTCAATTGTATTTTTTTCTCCTTAGGAATTGTTTTAGTGACTCTGTCACTTGGTAATCCATAGTCCTTGAAAGCAAACCAAAGTACATTGCATTTGTATGCACTAACTCAACAATCCAGTCAGCTAGAACAGGCAAAATGGAACATACAACCTAATAACATTTACACTGATTGGATGTGAACTTCAGTTACTGCAATCTAGCTGTCTAGAAGGATTGAAAATTTGGTAGCTAATCATTTGTAGTTTTGTTTAGGGGAGAGAGAAGATAGTGTGGAGACAGTGTGGTTATTGATGATGAGTACTTATTCTAAGTTTCTCTGATTTCTTCTCCAGAGTGCTTAAAATTCCCTTGTCTTGGCAAAATTCCATTAGGAATTCTGAAATTAGGGATATTAGGAATTTCTTTTTAGTCTGTTGAAGACAGAAAGTTCTCTAATTTATATTATGAAGAACTGTGCGATCTCTGACAACATGTCACATAATCTGATTGCCACTTATTGATAGGAAGAACTTGTTCTATTTCACCTTTTTTCATCTCCAAATATGAGCATTTGACAGAGCAATATGAAAAGTAAATATTTTTCATCCATATATGAAATTTCTTTTTAGCCACAGAAATCCAATTAAGTTCACACAATCGTGTCCTCCAATATTAAAAAACTGTAGTCAGAGATAATACCAGTTAAACATTGGGTGTATTTAATCAAAATTTGAAAGGATCTTGTTGGATCAAGGCCTGGCTTGTTAAAGTTTGATGCTATGCTTGTCACTAAGAAGAGCAGTGAATTATATTCTGTGTTTTATTATTAATTTACTATTGGTTATTGCAGATCCAAGTTTCTTTCTGCGGGTATCAGGAGATGTCCAGATCTTCTCTGAAAATGATGGTTGGAAGCATCCCATGATCCTGAGGACCATTTCCTATACTGATCTATATTACTGCAATGTCAGGCCACAATGTACATGCTATCTATACCTTAATATCTATTCAGTAAATTTTCTTTTTTTACAGTTTTTGAGACTTTTCTACTTTTCCCTCCACAAAAGGTTTCCTTAATTTAGTAAAGAATTTTTTAGAGGCAGCATTTTTTTATTAAGAGCTGATATTGATTGAAAAATTCTGGTAAAAAAGAAAATAAAAGTAGGTAACTTTATAATCTAGATCCCACTTTTCCCAGTAGGTCATGATGTCAAGTCATTTCAAGTATCCCTGCAGCTACAGAGGACAGAATGTTAGAACTATATTATCACCAAAGACATTTGATATCTTAAAAGGTGATATTGCATCAGGAGTATTCTACATGCCTTAAGCATGAACCAGTTCCATGTAATATTACTTAGCTAAAAGAGATGATTGAATTCAGTGTGGGTCAACTAGGCAATCAGCAGAGTTTCTATCATCATCCTATGGAAAATTGTTAGTTATAAATTTAATGGGGGTGGCAAATTTGAATTAATTGTTATAGAAGGACATTAATAATTATTACACCAAATATAAATGGATGGATAAAAAGGAAAGGATATACTGTGTCATTTTTGAGGCTTTATGATTAAGTTCTTAAGAAGACAGCTTGGCAAGGTTCATAAAGTGATCATTGTTCTCCCTTACTGTCATAGTGAACAGTTTATCAAATGAATATCCATGCTCAGTATGATATAATTGGTTGCTTGAATTTTCTTCTGCTTTGGCTGAAAACTGTCACATTGCACAGACTTTACAGGATAGAGTGCAACTGCTAAGCAAGTGTCTTTTTCATTGGATCAAATCAGAAAGGTAAAAAGAGGCTGCAAATAGGCTGATTTGGCGGTGAAAATGAATGTATAGGCCATGGTGTGAAAAGGTTAAACTTTAAGCTTTAAAACAAATATGAAAGAAGGAAAGGTACTTTCAGAGACAATGAACTGAAGAAAATATGGTTTTAAGAGTCTACTTGCATCCCATTTGCACTGTTTCTGATGCTTTCTCCCCTTTTAGTATTGCACTCTGTAGGCATCCGAGCAAAAAGAAAGCCAACAGGAATCAAACACAATTAATATAACTGGCAATCATGAAATGGCACATGCGTCAGAGAAAAAGGGGAGTCTGGGCTTAGTGTACTGGGCAAACCCAGCAAGAAGTGCATTATCACATGTGAAGAGTGCAAAATATTGCTTAAACTGTGTTAAAAAGGACAGTATTACTGCCCAGGGCCTTCTTTTTCCCAGCTGTGGTTTCATATTGAAGTGCTTTGTGGAGATAGAAGATACTGAAACATGATGCAAAAGTGAAAGATGGAAGATTTAGTTCAAAATTTTGATGCAGAGATTTTATGAACAGAAACCATAATTCATTGGTGGAATTCTTTGGGTGACTTTAATCCAAAACCTGAGAAATTGCTCATCTATGAGCCCATATATGAGAAACCTGACATTAATGAAGCTTGATGGTATGATTCATATGACTAGAATGATAGCATCAGTGGTGATGAACTGTGTTAGTGGCTGAAAAGAATCAGGAGACATTTTATGCAAGAGGTTTCTTTCTGTGTGAGGCTGAAAAATGATTGGCTCCCTAAGGACAGATTTGTTACTTTAGTATAAAAAAAGAAAATGACACACCTGTGTTATCATAGGGGACTTTAATCTGAGAGGCTTGCTAGAATATTTACCAATAGTTAAATATCACTAGAATTTCTAAAAATTATAGATTACATATTCATCAGTCAAAAGAAGCTGTGCAAGGTGTAGTAAAAATTTTCGTTAGGTATGATTTCATTATAGAAAAGAACTGTTATCTAAATAATATAGAGAAAAAATACCAGAAGAGAAAATGCAAAAGGTTTCTGGGAGTCACATTTAAGACCATTTTATTAAATAAAAGAAAAATGTTGGAAACACTCATATTTTTTAAACTATATATTGGTTAAGAGTAGAAATGGAAGGGAAAAGGAAATGGATAACAAACCAAGAAAAAAGGAAAATTGCAGCGCTTAATATAATGGAACTACTTCATAGAAAATGGATAAAAGGAAGCAAAAAATCCCCCTCAATGACAGATTTTTGAGAAACTTTTTAAGAATAAAGAATTTTCACAGCATTACTAGCGTAGTATGAAATTAATTTTTAATTTAGAGAGAAAAATAACACAAAACCAGTGTAGCACACATTAAAGAGCAGGATAATAGGTCTGAAAAATATACCACAAACTGAGTTGCTGTATTTTTAGAGAGGGAACAAAGTAATTGCTCATTGCCTATGTGCTGTTTCACATCCTTGGCTTGGAAGGGGCACACCAAATCATACGTGACAAAGTTTGAAAGTGATACAGATGTTTGTGAAGTAGTAACAAGAAAGACATGTCCCTGGTACAAAACCATCTGGATTATTTACTATTTGGCATAACTAAATAAAATATTTTATTGTTATCAAGTAGAAAGGAGTTTGTAAAGAACAGGAATGTGAGCAGTGTTTTCGAGGCAGGAGGCCCTAAACTGAGACTCACAGGCCTTTCTCCAAAACTCTACTTGGGAGGGCTAATGCATTTCAGTATGTTTAGATAGCATAAGTACATGAATTTTATAATTATGTGGTTTGCTGCCATAACTACTATTAGTATACTTTATCCGATTGTTGTGCTCTAGCTGGGAATACTAACGAAAACTGGAGAAGGTCCAATTAAAATCTACTTGTTATGTAACTGCTTGTTAGAGAATGTTCTCTTAGGGACTGATGTCCTGAATTGAGCTAATTCCAGTTTAGGATTTGCTGTCGACTTCCTTCTTATTTTACTTTGTCTGTTTTCTCAATCATTATGGTCCTGTATTGGAGATAAGAGATGACTACAGATAGTCATGGGAATATAGATCATGTGGTTAAAATTTGGTAGTGGCAATAGGTTGGCATTTGAATAAATCATTGGCTTTGATTGTTAATTTAACTTCTTTTCATTGTGGTTTGCTCTCTGTCTTTGAGCATGACATTTGTCTAAGCAACACGTGTTTAAGTGTATACATTTCTCACTGTTTTACCTGTTTACTAGAAATTTTCCCTTTTTTTAGATTTCTAGTGAGAAAAAAGTGAGAACCTGATAAATGCTCTATTAGGTGGGACTGAAGGTCTATCTTGCCCACAGCTCTTCCCCCAACAGTAACAGCAGCAGGTTTTACTTTGTCAGGAACTGTGGTGACAGGAGGAGACACGAAATATGTTAAAAGAGAGAAAAACCCTTCCCATATGTTTTCCCCCTGTCCTCCCCCTCTCCCCTCACACTTTGCTCACCTCTCTCAGCTCTCCTCCTACTCTGTCTTCACCACAAAATTTTGCAACACAAAATTTTCAGCTTGTTGGAAAATTAAATTTTGCTCTTGATGCTGTTAGCATTTTTGAGCTGTCTTTGTTTTTTATTATGAATGTGTAAGAAACTGACTGATACTTAAGATTCTAAACTTTATATTAAAATAACAAATACTTTGATGGTAGAAATGAATCCCCAAAGTGAGCCTGATATAGGCTGTTTTGATGTAAATCCCAAAAGTGAGTCTCACACTGCTAGTTTTGATGACACATTCTGCTGCAATGGCACATATGAAAAGGAGAAAAGGTTTTTCCAAAGGAAGCATTGTCACCTAAAGGGTAGAAGTGGGGAGCAAAACAAAAAAGTCCACCTGGGACATCTGCAGTAGTGTAACTGAAGAGGTTCTTTCTTCTCCAATATTTAAAATAGAACAAATTGCTACAGTTTATGTGACATAATCAAAAATTTATTTGTAAGAAAACAGAAAAGCAAAACTGCATAGATGAGATTTGGGTTGAACAGGATAACACTACATCAAGATGCAATTTTTCTGCTGAATCAAAATTGGGCAGTCATGAGTAGTGCTGCACAAATATAACAGAAGTATTTGGGATCACTCATTTTGAGTTAAAGAATGAATTTGCTTTACAAACATCTCCTTAATTTCATGGTCATTTTTGTAAGACACATCTATCATTCTGCAAGTATGCGTATCAGTTTATACTCGTATTTGAATGATGTGCAGATTCGTTTTTCATAAAACTTGCCAGATCACGTTACAATTTCTCATGGTCAAGGAAAACACAGCTTGAGACATGGCCCTCGTCAATTTGTTCAACGCTTCTAACAAACCTTTCAGGCACTTGCTAAAATGTTAATTTCTACAGACTTCTGTGATTCTTTCATGACCTGCTCTATCTGTGATGAAAACATAGCATCACTTTTGTTGTGCACACGAGCAGTTACAGAAAGTTTTCAATTCTAGAAAGAGTTAAGAAGCTCTCTTCTATTCATCTAAAATAAAGTCAAAGTGATAGAAAGGATTATCTAATAATTCATGGCTTTCATGCCAAGAAATGGAACCTCTGGAGAGTGAAGTGAAAACACGATAAGTTTAGATTGGAAGTGAGGTCTGTATTTTCTAGCTGTTGCAGTAAAAGGATGCAAACTTGCATTCTCCACTCAAGGCCTGGTGTTCCATGCCTCACACAGGAATTATTGGCTGAGCCTCACTGACTTTGTGGTATGCCTTGTGGCAGTAGATCTAAGCCTTCTGATTGTAGAAGCAATAAAAGTCACCCAATCCACCAAAACCTCACAAGTCATTTAGACTACTCAGATGTGTAAAGCCAAGTCTTTAGCATTCTGCTTCTTTCTTCCTCAGGCTCAGCTGTTCTATAATTTCAAGACAGTGCTCTCAGTCTTTGCTGAAGAGCAGTGAGCTTTCTTTCCCCAGCTGGCACAGGGTTTGTTCCTCTTTGTGTTTGAATGATAGCACAAGCCACAGGTAACATAGGAGGGGTGAGCCAAGAGAACATGATGTTTTGAACTGGGGGAGCCGTGCTCACACGGTAGGGTAAAAAGCCTGAAACCCACGGAAGTTGCAGTAAACACTTATCAAATAGGCAGTAAAAAGGAAAATTTCCTTTGTTTGTCAATGCTTGTTTGTTCTTCTAGGCTGCTTCATTTCTGACATTCAAGAGAATCTGTCTTCAAAGGTACTTAAGACAAGAATAAAATTTCCAACATCTTAGGAATGAAAAGAACAGTGAATAATGAGGAAATATTTGTGTTGCTTCTCAAATCAAAGGGAAATTTGAATGCATTAATAAAAAAGACGCCCTGAGTAGCAAAACCTGTATTAGTACCAGAGCGATGACAAGATGATTTAAAGCACAGTTACAATTCATTTTAAAGTGCTCAAAGGTGTAATCTCTATAACTGGAGGTGATCCTTCCTGAACTTTTACATCCTTTTTTTTTTTTGTCTTTTTCAGGGTCATAAATATGTGATCATCTCTCACAATTTGAAATTAGTATATGCAAATTAAATACCTCTTACACTGAAGGCAGACCTAAAAGACCTGACTCCAGAGAGTGAGGTTTTCATGAAAACACATAATATTTTTGACTGCCATGAAGCAACTGAAAGAGTGATGTAAGTAGATCAGAGTAGGATATTGAATCTGATCATTTTTCAGCTGGAGTTTATGGTCACAAGAGCTGAACACCTCTTCTTCAGGCCTCTTGAAAGTGCCATGGAGGATCCTCATATAGACTCTTACCATTTAACTGGGTCAGTGGGTGGGTTTTTGGGTATTCACAGTGGGTAAAAATGCAAGATGGAGGTCACAAATCCTAATAAACAGACTGAAGACACACACGTATATTGAGAAGCATCAGTATGAATTTACGTTCTTTTTGTGACCTTTGAAAACAGCTAAAAAATTCTGATCATACCATTTGTTTGTTTGAAACAAAGAATAATTTTAGCATGGGGAATAGGACAATATTCATATTTTTGTATTAGATTTGTCAGTCATGGTGGAAAACGTCAGCCTATCAGATTCCAAGTCACGGATGGTAACTTCACTGCAAGAAAACCACAAAGCAGGTAAGGTACTTGTTCTGCAAAAATGGTGTTGGAATGACTTGTTAACTAAATATCTGAGGAGACAAAACTTTGCTGCACACCAGTATTCACCTTCCCCACATCAAAAGCAGTCATCCACCTACAATTCCCAGACTTTCCAGCCTGTCTCCTCCCTCCTGCCCTCTTTTTTTATCATATGTCAGTGGGTTTCATGTTTCAGATCTGAATGTTAATTAATTATTAAAAATGTAATTATGAGTACATATTTGCACTTCAAAGTTTAAATGTGAGCTGTTTGCTGTTCACAAATATGATCGGTTTAGCAAAAAACCTTAGGTCCGTTTTTTCTGCCTCTTCATAGGAATTTTTTCTTATGAATCGTTTTAAATCTTACATACAAATGTATAAATAGATGAAGCTATCCTCTAGATCATCTCAAATTAGTAATTGTGAATAGAGATGATAAGAAGTAGGAGAAAAAAGAATAGAAATTATTTCATCCTACTTGGTTTTCTTGGTGTTTGAGAGGTGGTAACTCTGATTCAGCTTAATTCTTTTTTCACACATGCTTGAAGTGATCTTTATGCTGTAGATTATCAATGCATAGTACACGCTGCCAAAATGTCATTTAATTTCCAGAGAGTTTAATTTCCAATTTTGTAAGGGTTTTCATAGTTTTAATGTCTATCTGTATAAAATATGTATAAACCTGGAGCTCAGATTTCAGGGAGAATTAAACACTTAACTTCTATATATTCCCTTGAAAATTGATCTCTCACACTTTCACACACCACCCCCCATCCTTTTAAAATTTGTATTACCAACTATATAAACCTTCAATTTTTAATCTTTTCTTAAAATCTGATTTTTTGTCTTAATGATATCTTTTGGGATTGAGTGCTGCAAGTGTACTAGACATTATACACAGTCTTTTTATATGTTTTCATCTCTTTTCTAAAAACATTGAAAACAATTCAAGATCTTTAAAGCTGACTACTGTAATATTATCTTACAGAATATTTACTCTTCAAAAACAGGGAAGCAGTTTAATTTTTAAAAATTTATTTATTTTATTTTATTTTATTTTATTTTATTTTATTTTATTATGTATATATATTCTACCAGGAATTTGTTTCAGAGACTGTGTATATTAGGAAATAACATCACACATCTTCCTATCAGGGCTATTTTATACTTCCTCAGCAGGGATATTATTTTATATTCCTCTTATCAGAATTTTTTCTGAAAAATCAATACTCTTGAGTGACTCAGATGTCATAAAAACCTGTCAATGAAGCAAACAATTAAGATTTCTTGCTTCAGTAATAATTATTTTCAATATTTTTAAACTATTAGCATCTGAAACCTCAAGATGTTTGTCGATTCGTGTTGGGGCAGTCATTTGTAGAGGGCATCTCCAGGTTTATCTTAGCCAACAGTGATCCGTTTTGGAATATTTTGAAGAGAAGAACATCTTCAGGTGTCATTTTAGCCAACAATAATCCTGAAAAAAATCCTGAAGCCCAGAGCATAGCATTCTGTATTACTGATGCTTCAGCCCCCATAAACATCTCAGAAGAAGTCAAGCAATCATGATTTTCCTCAGAGAGGACGAACATTAAATTTTGAAGGCATTGAATTGTCAGGACAGTTCCTCTTTTTCCCATTCATGATATATGTGTACACAAGATGAGCAAGAGTTTCTTCTGCTTCTTTCAGGTGTTGATAGATACATGAAATGACAAACACAAGTATTTGATTTTATAGACGTATGAAAAGTTTTGAGAAAGAAAAAGATAATAACAGAGACAAGGAATATTAATCCCCCAAATTAAAACATATGAAAGGAGATTAACAGATACAAACCACAATTTTGCATACTTATTATCTTAATTAGGCAAAACCTCCACTGAGATCAAAACATCCTAACATCAAATCACTTGCACACATGGCTCATTCCACTTTACTTTTATTGCTTTCTAGAAAAAAACATCTCTCTGCCTCAAGTTTTAGTGAAGCGTTTTGATTCTGTCTTTGTACAAGACAATGCATTCCTGAATAGATTTAGGAGATTGATTCACTGATTTCAGAACGAATAAGTTACTTCCTTTTCTCAGGCACCAAAATAATATAAGATCACACAGAGGCAGCATTCTCCCATATATTATTTGTTAATATGTCTGTGTTTTATACAGTAGGTGAAAACATGGGACCAGATTCCTGTCTTTTCTCTTTTTTTTTATCACATAAAACTATTAGGTGAAATGGTTGTTCATAATAAGGAAGACCTGCATAAAAGTTTTTCAAGTATTTATTTCTAGCTGCTGGCTCAACTGTGTTTCTGAAATTAAAATGTGGACTTTTCTAATCAATGTGTACTCCTCTTTCAGGTCTATGGTAGCTGCATGTGACACAATTTAGAAAACAGATGTACTATAATGATAAATATCTGGTTTGGGACTCAGAATGGACCTTTGAATGTTCTGCAGTAGATGATTAGTATAGAATTGTGGTCTTCTTAACATTTGTAAAATTATTCTGTAAAAAAGCACTTTTTTTTTTTTTTTTTGGTTTTGTATTAGAAACACCTTGTTCTATGTTTGTTATCCTGGAAAGCTGCTGAGTAGCACAAGCAATTGTGTTGAGATTTGTGCTTACCAGAAATGGGATGGTCCATTTGGGTTGTAAATGAGGAAAAAAAGTTGCTTAATTCTAATAAAAGTTCAGCTGTGAAAAAAACAATTTGCAAAGAGCATAGGGATTATGTTATACTTAGATAGATACTCACTGATGCAGGGAGCAGATTGAAAGTCTTCCAAGTATGCTGCTTCATTGGCTGCAGAGCCATTTCCCATTCTACATGGTTCAACGATTATTTAAATATTTTCTCGAATGTAGAAGAGTTTCAATGGAAGTGACACTTCTCAGTAGGTGTAAAGGCTTATATCTGCTAATGTTCTAACCTAGTTGAGCACTTAGGGAGCAGCAGTATTGCTGTCTTTTTACAGGCTAAGAATAGCTCAGGTGTCTAACTCCAGTCGAGACGCGGCCATGAGTAATAATTGGCAGAAAGTGTCTCAGTGGTTGAGAAAGTGAGGCAAAGAATTGATAACTTTTCTTGGCATTTTGTGCTAGGGAACTATTCCTGTTACTTCCTGGCTTGTAGAAATAATTTCTCTCTCTCTCTCTCTCTTTTTTCTTTTTCTTTTTTTTTTTTTTTTGCGGGTGTGGTGGGCAGAGAGTTTGTTGGTTTGGTTTGGTTTGGTTTTTGGTTTGGTTTGGTTTGGTTTTTTTAGTTAAATCGCTCCATGCATTATGTGGGCATCCTGGGCATCCACCTTGGAAGTGTGAATACTCTGACAGGGAGGTAGGTGAGAAAAAGAAAGTGACAGTTGTTAATATTCTAGTTTAATGTTACAGAAGAGAATGCTCCTCTGAACCTGAAATGTCCTTCCATGAGTGCATAATGCATACATAAGAACATCATAAATTGTACAAGTTGAAGAAAATGTAAACACTATCAGACATGGTGACACAGACTCTCATCAGAACCTAATGCAATTAAAGATCTGCCATAGTATTGTGCACATGGTTAATGAATCAGTTATAAACAGTAGGAGCCTATTCTTCTCTCAAAGCACAAATGCAATTTCTGCTGACTCTAAATGATTTTTTTCAAATCATAAGTAATTTGCATATCTAATGTAAAGAAACATATATATATATATAGCAGAGATAATGTTAAAAATTAAGCAGAGATAATGTAAAAAACTAAATGGGACTCTTACAAGTAGTCCATTCCATTCCATTCCATTCCATTCCATTCCATTCCATTCCATTCCATTCCATTCCATTCCATTCCATTCCATTCCTTCTTTCCTTCTTCTATTACTTTGATTCATAAAAGTGCTAAGATCTTCCATCTTACTGTGCATGAATGGTGCTTAACAGCAATAGAAATTCAGTACTGTCAGGAAAGACACCTAGTGTTGACTATGTATATTATATTATAGGTGAGCTTTCTTTTTCCATTAATGTTTGGGTTGTGTCCTCCATAAGGACTCATAATAGACAAGAGCAAGTGGTTGATACTGGAAAGGGGTCAGAGTATTGCACTGAATACAGGAGATAACTAAATATTCATCGTTAATATTCAATGTGAATTGAGCATTTTTTTAGTCTTCTTTGAGAACATACTTTATTTTTTTTTTTTTGATGTAGCAATTTACACTCATACAAAAGGAGGACAAATTTGAGGTATAAGTTATTTCCACAATAAGCTGTTTCCTGGCATTCTATGTCTAGAAGTATCTACAGACTATAAGTAGGTGGACATTCAGATCATCTGTGATCTGGAACCTAGACGTGTGACATATGTTCTTCTCTAGAAATGCTATTTAAAGATTGTGGGCTCTTTCCTATATCTTCTAAATCATTGCTATATTATGGTTGCTGACTCTACAGATAGTAGTGGTTTTATTAAAGAGAAGAATTTTTGTGCCACGAATACTTTTGGTCACCTGTGAATATAAGCCCTTATATACTGGACAAACTTCCTTCAAAATTTATGAGAATTAAAACTACCCTCCATAAATGTGTATGAATAAGACAACAAGAAGGTGTATGGTTGAACCAGACAGCAATTCAATATTAAACAAATATACATACACTATGTTTTACAATGTTCAATCCACTCTAGCAATCTGTTTCCCTGCCAGAGTTATCTGCTGCACTCTCAGGTTCTCTTCATGCTGAACATGCTTCTTGATGGATCTTACTGCACATAACACATGACTTACTGGGTCTAGGTTTGTACTTTGTGCTCCCTTATCAAAATGAACCATGAAGGAGATGCAAGACATTTTAAAAATATTGCAATCTCTTCAGAAAATCAGTTAATAGCTGTCTGATTCATTATTTATGAAAGTGTGCATTCAGGACAGTTGAAGACATAACAGGCAAATATTCTCTCATTGTGCCGTGTATGGTTCAGTAGTTCATTAATTGCTGTTTTTCTGTCTAAACATATGCTCAAATACCTTTCTGACTATATGTACTTTGCTCAATGAAGGCTTAAATACATATATGTTAGAGTTGTGATAATCTGCCTAATTACGTATTTTGTGTAGGTTCGACTGTATGTGTTTAAACAGTTCACATTAAATTTTCTTGGAAAACAGTCCTTGCATGAGCATGGACACAACTGGGTCAAGACAGAATTTTTCTGGAGAAAGGATGTGACGGTAACTGAAGTGTAATAACAACTTGGATGGATATTATAATGGACAAAATTCCTCTTTAAAAAAAGTATCAGGATTTTGGCAGAGCTTATTCATGAAGCCCTGCAGTCAAAGTCAATGTTCTTTTTATGGACTTGAAAGACAGGCAGATATTGCAGGTGTTTAGAGATGTCAAGGAAGATGGTAACAAGTAAGGTTTCATGGAAGGGAGGAGTCAGAGAATTATCTTAGCTATGTTCAATTAGACATTCATGAGGAAAACCCATGATTAAAGTCTTGAGATTTTTTCTACACAGGAAAAAAAAAGACTAGGACTCTTGGGAGTAACTTATGTAGAAACAGAAAATAAATTGGTGTCAATAAGTGACACAAATCTAGACGGGATAAACAACAGACCATATAGGCAGTTGCCCTTTGCCAACAGCTAAACTCCCACCCTTTAGATCTGTTCTCTGTCCCAGGAGATGGGAAGGATAAAAAAATGAAGGAAAGCAAAAGGAATTGGGTTGAGACGTTGAAACTTTAATGAAAAAAAGCAAAAACTGTGTGCAAGTGAAGCAAAATAAGGAATTTATTAAATACTTGCCATCAGCAGGCAGATCTCCATCTGCTTTCTGGGAATAAGGGCCTCAGTACATATAATGGCTGATTGGAAAAACAAATGCTGTAACCATGAATGTCCCTTCCTTTCTTCATCTCTCTCCCAGTTATTGCTGCTGGGCACAATATCAAATGGTGTGGAATATCCCTTTGGTCAGTAGGGGTCAGCTGTTCTGACTTCTTGCCCACCCCCTCCTCTCTTTGGTGCTGGAGAGTGAAACAGGAGGCATCACTGCTGTGCCAGCACTGTTCAGAGGTGTGTTATCAACCACGTGTGTTATCAGCCCTGTTTGAGCCATTAACAGGGGCACAGAACCACACAGGCCACTATGAGGAGAGTGGACTTCATCACTTCATGCCAGCATGATGCTCTCCTCTGCACAGGCAGGTGGAAGATGATGGAAATTTATGCCTTGCAGGAGAATTATAGAGAAGGGAAGACTACACAGGGCAGGCTATCCAGCAGCTGTCAAGAGAAGGGAACAGGCAGAAATAGGAAAGAAACAAGAATGGGAACTAAATGGAGGTTGAGATTTTTGCACTGAGTATGCAGAGGTTTCACTAGAAAGTTTAATGCAGGCAGTTTTAGTTGAGTCCAATTAAAGAAGCTAGTAAATAAAGGACAGAAATGACACAGGTGGAAATTGTAAAGGATGTATTCATCCATTTTAGTGCTAATAGGAATAGGAATAACTACACTGGTGTTTTTATTCTTTCTAAACATAAGAAAAGGAGACACAGAGATGGAGACACACACACAGGCAAAGGTTAAAACTTGCTGTCTGTTTAACTATATTTGTATGCAATTGGTTCCTGTTAGCCCGAAGGGAGGGCATAGACTCTAAATGTCCACTTCAGAGGCTGACATTGGAACAAACAGAAAAAGAGAACTTTTTTTCTTACAATGAAAACAGTCCTCAAATTCTTAATGTTTCATTTTCCAGTTCTGAACAATAATTTCTTCGATGTTTCTGACATGATGTTTTAATCTCATATATACTGTTACTGACCTCAGATAAAATTAGTTTATCTAACTTACTTAACTTCTAAAAGAGCCAAAGTTTGATAAATCATGTTAATTGCATTCTCTTTCAAAATCATCTCCATTAGCTACTGTCTATTTATTGTAGTAAATCTTAACCAATTTAGGAAGAGAGTTTTCTTCAGTCTTTGACACTCAAATAGCCACCACAAGTGCATTATGAATGTAAATACTGTATTGGCTTCATGGGATGTTGGATAAAAACTCTACAGTGATGTGTAATTTCTGTTAAAAGTTTATTTGCATACTAAATTTTAGAGCATTTTTTAATAAAAGAATTTGTAATATATGTCGGCTTATTAAGAGAATATTTCCAATAGGAAAGTAAAATACTAGGGTTCAAGTCTTTACATAATATGACAATGAATTTTTTGAAATATAATGTTCCTATTAATTTTCAAAGGATATGTCTACAAACAAGTTTATATTTGTTGTGCTGAATTCAAAGAAGAAACCATCATTTATCTTGAACCCTTACATCTAAGATGCAAGTATAAATACATTCAACAAAAGCTGAAAACACCAAAATATTGAAGGATTGAGTATGAGCAGTGTAAGATTATTATTTCTTCTGAAGTTCTCTGTATATTCATAAAGTTTACATTACAGCCTAAACAAATTGGTTTTCCCCTCTTTTCAATCATTTTTAAAAAGCCATGCCAAATTCACATTTCAGGCTACTATGATTTACTAACTTTATAATCTAGTGGGGTAAATGAGAAAGGGCATGTGATTCCTGTGATTTATGATAGTTTAGACTGTTCAGGAGAAAACGAGGTCTCTGGAATCATTAAATTAAACGTGATTTGAGAATCTATTTTATATGGTGCTAGCAGAATCATTTTATATGTCCTTATGAGGTACAGCAGAATTGGGATTTTCCTAATGAGGAGATGCAAATGTGTGGGTATTTGCAAAATATAGAAACTGTGACTTTTCAACTGATAGATGACTCTCAATAAAACCTGTTTGAAATATTGATTAGTTATCCTTGAAGTTAGCTAAGGAGGAATGGGGATTGGACAGTGGGGATAATATGAAGATAATGTAATAAAAAAATGCCATTTACTAGATCTTCTGAACAAATGAGGACTTCTAAAACATCAGTATTTCCCAAGACAGAGGAGTGAGTTTTACTGGTAGAAGATATAAATGGCAAATCAAAGTCAAATATTTTCATTATTTAGGACTAGAACAGTGGGGACATATGCCGCAAATGATCTCAATTGGCAGGGCCAGCTTGAACAGTCTTACTATCCAGTGATATACTTACATGTATAATTACAAATGTGGAACTAAAATATATTGAACACATTGCACAGACTCAGCCAATTTTTATAATGCATCAGAATATAAAATCATGGCATGCTGATAAGAAATAATTCTATCTGGAAAATGGAATATATTTATATGTGGATGAAATAATCACTGAATGTGTCTTAATCTCTCTCTTAGCTCCCTGCCTGACAGTGTTCTATTTCATATGGTCTTTATGAGATTTTTAGGTTTTGTAATATATATGTCTACGTCCTTAAGAATATAGGCATATCAAGATGCATGGAGTCTTTTGGCACCTATATAGAAAATTACTGAAATTTTAAATCCAAATATTAATCTTAGAGAGTATTTATGTCTGATGGGTCCACTTTGGTGAAGGAGAATTTATTTTTAAGGAGAACGACTGCTGTACTTTCACTACATTGCTTTGAAAATCCTTTTCAGTTTCTTTCAGGCAAGAAGAATAAAATTCCTGACAAAGTTTTTAAAGATGGTTCACATAGAGATAGAGATTTCAGTTTACTTAGATCCTGGTGAAAATTGCAAGAAGGACATGTCCAAGTTTTTGCCTTAATCTGGTGTATTGTGTGCTTTAAATCTTACAGCACATGGCACATCACACAGTGCAGAGAATTCCATAAGCAGCACCAGGTGGTAAAACAACAGATAAGCCATTAAGACCCAGAGAACTTCCAGTGTATAAAATTGTTGATGGTGTACTGTATATTTGCTTCATGTTTCTACTCTTCTACATGTGATGTAGCTCAAGGGAGATAAAGCTCCCTCAGAAACATGAACACTGGAACATTTTTAAGTATGAATTAGGACTTCTGTGTAGGTCTTAAAGAGGAAACATAGTCATAAGTTGTCTTGCTATTTCTGTCACTGGCCTGATTAATTTTTTGTCCCTCTAGGAAAGTATTTTAACTAAAGCAGGAGGAGAGCATCTTGCGTAGTTTTGTGGTTAGAGCATTTACAAAAAATATGTGAGGTGGATGCTGTTTGGCCTAAGAAAAGAATGAAACCCATTCTTCTGATCCTTGGATAAGTATACCACACATAATGTAATATAATTTCCAGCACACTCCATCAGCAGGATAATGAGCAATGTCCTGACAGCTACTGTGCATCCTGTGAATGTATGTTAGTGTTGCATAGAGCAGCAGACTTGCACACTCCCAGGGTGTCCTGATTTTTACAGCTGTTCAATAGCTCTGAAACATAAGCCTCTACTTTTGCGTTTAGCAAAGATGGAGAATTTCACCTTTGAGCAACTATTTATTTTCAAATTATAACTGAGGATTGACATGTATACAATTTTATAGAAATCCACATGCATTGTAAATTTAAATAGGTGTTTGATCTTTACTAGGCTTCCAGAATGTAGCTTGTCAACAAGTTCATCCTCCCATACATCTTGTGTGGTAGGTTTGTTAGCTGGTAGATATAATTTTTGTCCTCTTTTATAAGTAGAAAAACTGACAGGAGAAAATGAAGTCATTGTTGTCTTTATTTTTGGGGATGCCCTGACAACAGAAAGCATACATACTAGGTTTATGTAAGAATATTGGATGCAGAGCTTTTGAAAGAATAAGCCTACCTGAAAATTGTCAAGAGCTACCCACTTTCAATCATTCTTTCTTTCTTAAGTATGTAAAAATGACAGATAAAAAAAATCCTTCCTACACAATATTAAAGGGCAATATGGTACTAAAAAAAAAAAAAAAAAAAAAAAAAAAAAAAAAAAAAATTTATTAATTTTTTTCATTTTTTCTTTAACCAGAATATTTACT
>JAOTQP010000251.1:19853406-19894225 GCA_026413545.1 Cichladusa arquata | reverse complement strand
TGCTTAAAACCACCTTAAAGGCACTTGGTGGGGGGACTAAAAGACAAAATTTATTCATTTTTGTCATTTTTGCTTTAACCAGTATAGTTCCTGAAGGACAGAATAATTATACCCATAAGACTTGCAGAGAATAGAAGTGCTGGAAATGTGCTGTAGTGGAATCAAATCAATAACTCTGAGACTACTTTGAGCTCATTTTAAATATTACTCTCTGCTCTCTCTAGATTTGAGCTATTGATTTAGAAATTTCAGTCAAGCCTTCTTTCCAGCATAATTTTGTCCTATACTTGTTTCTGTTGTTTGCTTGTTCATTTTTTATAATGAAAATATGATTCTTGGATGAATACCTAATTGAATATGAAAAGGCTTAAGTCTGATGCTCAGCTTTCCCACTTTTTCCAGGTAATTCCTGTTTTCATAAACATGAATGTAATTTGGAAACCTCTATGAGGTATTATGAATTAACTCCAATCTTTTCAAATAAGAGCAGGTAAGGTAAGATATCTTTGGGTAAATGAAGAACTTGATGCAAATACTTGCATAGACTATCAACAGAATGTTTTCTTAAAGATTTTCTTTATATTTTATCTAAAGAATTGCATTGAAATGGAAGCAGAAATGGGTAATCAATTTTACTAGCTTGAGGCTCATTCTCTGAGGTGCTGAGTAACCTTCATTTTCATGGAAGGGAGTTGAGACAGCTTAGCATTTCACTGAGTGGTTAGATAAATACCTTTGTTAAGAAACAGATATATTTGCAGAATTTTATCTCTACCAGAGATTTGCTCAGCCATAGAGATATAGCTTGGAATCTGGAAAAATTTAGTTAAATTTGCTGAAAGAATTAAAATGTTCATAGAAGTTTACATTCCCCACCTCATTCCTCCTCCTTGCTCCTGACTTCCCATGGAATATGGAACAGAACAATTTTCTTCTATAGTTAAATGTTGCTATTAAGTGCCTAAAGTGTATTGAGTGATAGGAAATTATGTGGTTTGTATTTATTCAGAATAAACTCCCATCTACCAAATGTTATTTCTGAAAAAATGAGGAGAAACATGAACATTACATAAATAGTCATATGAACACATATAGATGGTGTATATTTCATTACTAGTTACTATTGGACTAAAACATGGATAGTGCATGATCTATGAATTCAAAGAATAGTTTTGTGAGGGAGTTGTGCTTTTCTAGGGTTGTGTGAGGGGGTTTGAAACCCAACGCTGGCATTTGCTGTGGCTTTCATTGTTACAATATTTCACTGTTACAGTCCAAAAAGCTAGGAGCTTTTCAAGGTGCTTCTCTCTCTCTGTGAATACAACATTAGTCTCTGGGTCTTGAAGTCCCACACAGTCGCTGCATGGATTCTCTGAATGAAGGAGCAAACCATGGAACCCTCTCAGCAACAACAAAGTCAGACTGACATACCTGTAATTCCCCAGATCATTCCTCTGGCCCTTCTCCTAGGTGAACATAAATAATGATAATGATCTTCCACAATCTAAAGACTCTTTTTAAGCCTTTGAATCACAAAATGTTCTGCATACTTCACTGACAAACTGTGTAGCTGTTCTTTCTGTCTTCGAGAAAGACAGGTTTTGTTTTCCACTGCAACAGATCTTCTGTTTTAATTCTTGATGAGTCACAATCTACTGAATTTTTATGCTTTAGACAGTATGTAACAATATATATATATGTGTGTGTGTGTGTGTGTATATATATGTGTGTGTGTGTGTGTGTGTGTATATATGTCTGTGTGTGTATGTATATGTATATGTATAAATAAATACATTACCGTATCACTGGTTATGTATTTAATATTCATGAGGAACTACAATCATTTGGAACCTAATACAGGGCAACAGAGATAACAGTTTTTAAAATGCTTTTAAAAAATGTCTGGCATATTTAAAGTCATATGGAATATGCACAAAAGGTTGTAGATGTGAAAAGGTGGTGCATCACATAATTGTGGAATTTGCTATGTTAGTATTACCAACTTGCAGGCAGTAGACATATGTTTATATCATAAAAGATGGTAAAGTGTGTTGTTAAATTTAGATAGACCACTGAAATCTAAACAAGAATGTTTTAGCACTATGTAAATTTAATTGGATGGAATTGAACCAAAGGGTCATAGATGTTTATGCAATCCTCTTACTGTTCAATGCAGAAAATGAGGTCAAGGTTCAAGCAAAACAAGGAGGAAAACAGAATTCTTGATCTTATGGTATGCTAATAAAGCCTAGATAGAAGCTCTGAACTGCAAAACAGACTAAATTTAGGCTCACTGCTTTCTTTTTCTAGAAATGACTACTGCATGGTCTGTTAAGGTCCTTTTTATTCTTTGGTTGTTCTCCCCTCAGGAAAGGAATTAACTCACAGAGAAAAGGATACAGACCAGGAGGCAGAGTGGAAAGGACAAGAAGAGGACTATCCCATGAGTGTCAAATTGCATTCATCATAGGTCATGATTGAACACCAGCTACCCCCTCTCTGGTCCAAACAGGCTGATAACCTCCCCTTTATTTAAGATGCAGTGCTCATTTAATTCATTTACTGGGTAAAGTGAAGACTGAATCCACTGAGCACATCTTTGCAGAGTGATAGCACATCTGCCAAGAATATGGAATAACTCTGTGAGCGATAAGTTTTGTTTTACTGTCAAGTTAAACTTAAAGAAACATAGTACTTAATCTCAGAGCTTTGACAGAGTCAAATCTGCACTCAGTTGTTAAAAAAATTATACTCAAATTTAGAATTATATATTTATATATATATTTATATATATAGGAACAAAACTTTGAAAGAAAGTTTATAATGATGTTCATTAAAAAACAAATTAATTGTCACTTCTTTCAAAATGGAGATAATGATGGTTTTGGTAAAAACAAAAAAACCAAAACATAAATAAACCGAGGAGTACTTTACAAACAATAATGTAAATCAGTTCATTCTGATATGACCTCAGTGGCTTACCAGAAGCATCTGGAAATCTTTATGGTGAGGAGTTTCTGCTGAGCACTTAGCTGTATTGCAGGGCTGATCTGTTCTCAGCTGCCAGTGAGATTTCAGAGTGCAGCCTTGCAACTTCTGGTGGGGCTGGAAAAAGCTGAGTTTCTCATTGCCCAGTGAGGAGTTTGGGGAAAGAAACAAACTTTAAAAGTGTTCTTATAAAATCTGAGTTTTATTGCAATCAGAACTTGCCACTGACACAGTCCAGGAGAACCACAATTAGTCAAAAGAACTGGGAAGAGGTTAAAGAAATTTTATAAGTTGTTATTTGCCTAAAGGCTGAAAAATGCAATTATTTTAAAAATATTCTGGTCTAGATTGTAGGAATAGGATTCTTCAAAAATGTTAGCTATTAAAAATGAGACAATTTAGAAATATAGATGATGTGATGGCCAATAAAAAGCAACAAAAAATTATTCCAATTTCATCAGAAATCATCCATTTAGATACCTTGATTTCCAGTTTTCTAGCATCTTGGTACTAGTTGGTAATCCACCAATTCTATGAATTTCCAATATAACATAAAGTTATCCTTTAGTGAAGAAAACCATTAACGGTTTGCTTGGCAGAGGGGTTGTGTAGTTTTGGGTTGGTTTTGGTTTTAAAATTGTTTCTTATTTTAAAAGCAAATTTATTTTGTCTGCAAGCACTCCTCCTTCAAGTCATGGAAATAGCAAAACGTTTTCAGTAGCTGCTTGTTACCAGTTATAAAAAAGAAATAGCCTGTTGTTTGTTCACGTAGTTTCAAGTCAGAAATGAAACTGCATTGTTGTCAAATGTTTGAAAATTGACAGTGAATCACCATATGAAGCTATTAATGATTTTTCTGGCTTTTGCAATGACACCCTTTGTATTGCAAGGAGGAAGGAAAAAGAATGTTTTTACCCACCAAAATGTTCAGTTTACACATACTACAACAGAACAAACACAGCACATATAATTATGATTTCACTGTCACGGCTGCTTAGCTAACATTCTCAAACACTTTTCACCTGTCTAAAAGTTATTTCATGATATCCAAAAAATGTCTTTTAAAATAGCTTTATATATATAACTAAACCACATAATATAACTGAACCATATAACTAAACCAGCCTGGTAGTACATGAGTTACACTTAATGATATGTTTTAATGCATTAATAGAAGGCTACTTTTTTTTTTTTAAGAAAAAAAAACAGGATATGGCAAATTCTTTCGTATTAAATTAATGTTTAAGATAGTAATACTAAACAAAGTAAACCGGTCCTTTTCAGTGTTAAATGCATGAATTGAATAATGGGCTTCTTTTTACGGAATAAGGAAAAAAAGAAAAAGTACTTTTTCAGGAACATTTTGTTTTATTCAGGGATTAAATTTTGATGAAGATTGGATAATGTGAGTTATTTGCATAAAGAACTGTTTAACTGGAAGAGTTCACAGCCAGACTGGATGGAGCTCTGAGCAACCTGGTCTAGTGAAAGATGTCCCTGCCCATGGCAAGAGAATTGTAACTGAATGACCTTTAAAGCCCCTTCCAACTCAAACCATTCTACAGTTCTGTAATTCTTTGGAAGTTCTGCGATGTGTCCAATGTTTTATAATCCAATAGAGGTTGTCTCAGTTTTTCAGAGTTCATGAAACATATTGCATTACTTTCTACCTTAAAACCATGGAAATACTACAAATAAGTATATTGTTTGTATGTAATCAGATATGGAGAAATTATAGCAAATTAGCTCATTAGTTTTTCACTTACCTGAATTTCATATTAAGTTTATTAAAGTTATAAACATTAAAAAAATATTTTCAATAAAATGCTTGAATTGACTTGATATAATCAGTCATAAAAAACTAAATAACTAAATTGAATTCTGTTTGGATGTTTGTGGATACTTGTCAGAAGAATCATTATATGATTTCAAGAGGTGTTTCTCTACAACAAATCTTAAAGTAAACCATATGTTGTTTTTCATTAGATCATTCCCTCTCTGCATCAAAGTGAGGGAGTCTTAATTCTAATGACAGAGCACAGAACCAGAACTGAGGAACTGAATCTAGAGTAAGTTAGCAGTTGTCTGCCTTTCTTGGGGTATCTTTGCAAATTATCATCTTCTCTTTTGTGTCTGTTAATCTTTTTATTCTCAAAATTAAGACTGTGAATTAGTAGATTGTATCCTTTGATTTGACTTTACAAAATTTTAAAGCCATTTTCATTCAATTATTTTACAATTTCTTCCTGGTTTCTACTTGTTGCCAGTGGTTATCCTTCTTGCACTGACCAAACTGAAGTAAAATACTCCTAGTTTTGGCTAATTCTGTATTAATTTTCTTAGATTCCTGTCTGTCAGTGTTTGTATCTCCATGTTCCTGTCATGAACTTTATTGAAGTGTGATAAAATATTTGCTCAAGTTTAGGTGGATTAAAAATATTGATCTTATGAATTGTTTTTCCCAAAAAGAATAGTAATATTTATAGAGAACTTTCAATTTGGACTTTAAAGAGGTTTTGATTAGAGATAAATAAAGCCTGTATATTGTAAATATTGCAGGCATCTAATGCAAAACTGCTCTGCCTCTTTAGTTTTTGGAACAGACTAAGAATCAACACCAGCATGAGTCAATAGAGTTGTTGACAAGACCAGCAAGTCCCATTCATATTTCTGGTTTCCTGAACAGCCACAATATTGTTTCCTGATGGAGTGGAGAAGAATTAATGTCACTGTAATGTAGGGAGGCATGTATCAAATCATATATAATTTCACTCTTTACAACTCCAAACTAGATTTTCCCCACTTTGCTTAGTTGTATTTGGCTTAACCTATAGCATGGACCAAACAGAATCATCCTGAGAGCCTTTACTGATGGCATCTTGAAATAGAGTGGTGGTTTATTGACTGCTCTCTGCTGCATCTCTGGTCTGTCATCTGTGCTGCTATGCCCTAGTGAAATGCCACTGAGGCTGCAGTGGAGCATAACCACCCCTTTGCTGCCAGAGCATCAGAACTGCTTATTCTTTTTTTTTTTTTTTTTTTTTTTTTTTTTTTAAGCATACAGGGTCATAGTTAAAAATGTGCACTTTTACTGTGTGACTTTTTATTGTTTAAGAAACCTTACAATCAGCTTCAGCACCCAGAATATTCCCAGTGCTGCAGTCATATTAGTGATTTACAAACACACATGAAGATTGTGACTATCTGCACCTAAGGTGCCAATAAGCCTTCAGACAAGAGAGGCTGTGTGTTGGTTGTGCATGTTCAGCTGCTGTAACAAATACATCTCTGATCCTGAGAGATCTTTTTGCCCATTACAATACTATGTGTAGTAAACACCTAAGGGTTGCATTTGCCAGTGTGTAAGTGATGATGACAGAATGCAGTTCTGTTCTGCTCTCTTCTATTTCTGTTAGTACAGCATCTAGGAAAAACAATGAGGATATGAATCAATTTATAAAACCTATTTATTCTGCAATGATATGCAGGAAATATAATGAAAAATCATTCATTTTTTACCTCATCCACATGTTCTAATAATTTTATTGAACTGTTGTTTTTTCTGGGGTTTTTATACATGCAGGGTATAATCTGTGAACTTGAGGATTCCTTAACAATTATTACTATTTCTACCACAATGTGAGCAAGTGTTTTACTTTCTGAACAACCAAACAGTATTTTGCCCAGGTAAAAATGCGGATACAAGTTCTGAGCAACAAAAAGCAGTTCTTAAATATGCATTTGGAGCCTTCATTTTCTTTGTGCCCCTTAAACATGAGTCACTCTTGGCAGGAACAGCCAGATCTTCACGTGCACACAAATGGTATTCTGTTTTGACTGGCTATGCTTCAGTAAATGATTTATATATTAACAAAGAGTCAATGACAGACTGATTTTGGATCTGGAGCCCTGGACTGAATCCATTGCAGACTCTGGCACTGATGATTCCTGATTGCTAGTGCTCACAATGGCAGCATTGGCAGGGTATTAAACAAAATCTTATTTCTGTCTTCTGAATTGCTGTCTTCAACAACTCGTGATTTCTTCTTCAGTTGATCCTTAAACGTAGCAGATAATAAGACAGAAATTGGGGACAAGTATAAGTCAAATTATCTTAAGAATCTTTCTGTGCTTTTTATTAAAAGTGTGAGATTTACTATTGTTTTTTGAAACAGCACAAGACCAATGCCATGTTTACATTGCAATTATATTTTATTTTAAGTTTGTAATGGAATTAAAATAAGTAGTTCGCAGGCCTTATGCTGCCTGTCTACACAAACATGAATTTCACTTTGAGACAGATGATTCTCTGGAAAATAAGTACTATGAGCTGGGACCACAGTAGAACCATTGTAAAGGGGCATTGTGTGTTGCATAATATGCTTCATTTATATTATTGAAAATTAGAACACTTCCATGACATCTTTGGTAGCAACTGTAATTCATTATTAATGTTTTGCTGGAGTCTGATCTAAATCATTTATAGTCAGCCCATAAATGTTCACTTTTTTATGAGTTATATAGGCAGCTGTACATTGTACATCTTGATGTTCCAACAGTGAGAATGACAAGAAATATCTGATACTTCTGAAGACAATAATTTCTGATACCTCAAAAATTAGGTCTATGGAAGTGTTTCAAAACATTGAATACTGTATTACTTTCTTTTCAGTACACACTCTAGTAATGAAGCTACATGTGCTACTTATCTAAGCATAATAATCACAAAAATAGTAGTCACTAAAATCACGAAATACCAAAAAGAGCCTTCTTTTCTAAAAAATTGTCTTTCTCGGGGGTACAGCATTTAATTTTGGTTTGCAAGTCAATTCTAATTCCACTAATGAACTTTTATACTGAGATTGCTTTCTTTCTTTTATGGAAGAAAGCAGAAGCTGTGTGGGTGGAATACTTATGCAGAAGCCAAGAAACCCATATTCTGCCCTTTCTCTGAAAGAATTTGGACTTCCAGCTTTCAAGAGTCATCTGTTGCTATATGTTTTAAGGAAATAAATTGTATTCAAGGTGGTACACTCAGCATGTATTGTTTATGTATTATTATAACAAGTAGAACCCTTGGATAAGAGGGGTAAATTCCCAAACAATTGGTATAAAAGAGCAAGAAATTACATTGAAACTTGGACTTCTCAAGAGCTCAAGAGCCTTGTAAAATACAGAATTGTACCGTGTGAATCAACGCACACAGGTGACCAAGGGTGACCAGAAAAACTCACTGAAATAGCAGAGTAAATTTATTTCATTATCTTGCTGGCTGGAGGATCCTAAAACTGATTTTGCAGAGTCATGCAAAACAAATAAACAGGTACTGTCAAGCTTAGTCCCACCCTAGGCAGGGTGCAAGTATGCTCTTTGCACCGTTTTTACTTGGATAGTTTACCACTACGTGTAGAATAGATATTTAATTCTAAATTTAATTCAAACTCAAAGAACCTTAGCTACAACTTGCTTTCGCAACTGAATGCAGATCTATGGTGTACAGGTAAATACTTCTGACACAGAGAGTACTAAAGACTTTGGAAAAGCCTGTAAGAGCTACCACAGGAAAAGGTGATGTGAAAACAGGTCTAGAATTATTCTGCATCAGCCTAGAATGTCAATTAAGGAATTTTAATACTGAGAATGAATGAATGGCCATACTGTGAAAAGTAAGACATTAATATCACCTAGACAGTAAAGAGGATTTCTTCTGTGGAGTTGGAAAAAATAAAATATTATTTCCTTTACAGAAGTATTTGGACATTTCAAGGCTGTTCTCTTCAGAGAATAATTCCTATTTATTCTAAAGGCAGAAATGATGCAGCAAAGTAAAATTTCTTGCAAATTGTCATTCCATCACCCAGTGGTAGAGGCTTTAGTAATAGTAGTTAGGCAAAGTGGAGTTCTCCTAAGGTGGATATTTTAATATTAGAGGTTACAACTACTTCTACTCTTCACTAAACATAAATGCCATACAACTTAGTCACCGAGATCTAGATTAATTTATCAAATGGAAAAAACCAAGATATCAGGAAATTGTAAAGTCATCCTCCTCATTATCATTCATACCTTCTCCTCATGGAGGTGGTAGAATATTCAGGAAGTGTAGGTGTTTGAAACTACTGTAAATGTCTGTGGGGTTTTGTCTGCAGTGTGAACAGCTGTGAAGTTTTTTAAATACTTTGGCTTTGCTGATTGGCATAGGTTATTTTTTTAGGGTCATATCAACAATATGTTACTTAAAACTGGATTCTGTTTTTGAAAATAGGACATTTTACTTACTTTTTTTTATTTTTAATTTTTTGTTTCCTCATTGGGAAAAAAGTTTTCTTTGCCACTGTTAGCTTTTTAATTTCGTCCTGTTAGTATTTAGAGATTCACATATTATTTTATCACTAGCTCAGAAGACTTAAAACTGAAGCAAGCTTTGAATTAGTCTAGTAAATTTAGATGGAAAGAAAGAAAAAGTGATGACATTGCCTGCAACAGAAGTATTTTGTAGTAAATCATTTTTATAACTTTTTATTCCAGTCAGCTCATTATTATATCTGAGCCACCACTGAAATGACAAAAGCTCAATCATAAATTTGCAAAAGGAGTTCAGTGTTTTCAGGGTGAAAACTACTGCAGTGTACCAAGGCAAACATGATCTAAGGCTGAAGAAAGTAACAAAACTCTCAGAAAAAACAGCAAGAATTCTTGAAGTCTTAAATTTTTCTTCTCTAACAAGGATCGCAGAAAGAACTAATAAAGTTTTGCAATTGTCACCCTTAGGAAAAATTTGAAAATTTCAGCTATAGAAAGCAGAACTCTTCTGGTGGAATAATCAGTCAATTTGCATTAGGCTATTCACTCAGAACCTTAAAGTCTGGACTTTGTTGGCATCTGACTGCAACACCCACAAGAAAAATCAAGGAAATGCAGGAAGCAATGCCAATGATTTAGTTTACGGGTTTGTTGAATTAATAGCCTGAGATAAAGCAAAAAATCTTTCAGACTTTATGTTCTGCTCTAAATGCTACCAACTGGGTCCTTTAAAAAAGAAAAAACGCAGTTGAGCCACTTGTGTTGTTGTTTATTGTGCTGTAGGAACAAAGCACAAGCCCTACATCATGCATCTCCTCTTACTGTTCAGGATTTCAAAAACAAGTAGCAGAGGAAAATAGAATAAAAGCTTACAATCTTTGTGTCAAAGGGATTTGAGAAGCAGAGGAAAAAGACCATTTAAGTATGTTTTGGAAGCAGAAGTAGCAATCTTGGGTGTTTTTACCTTGACTGTTGTTTTATTCTTTTTATATTTTTTTGCATTTCAACCTCGTAGTGAAATGAGGGTCTGAAAGTAAAGGAAGCTTTTAAAGACTTAGTAACTTTTATGGAGGATTTTTATTAGTGGAAGAATTTCTGTGGTGCAAGCATCCAAATTGTCCCCTGAAGTTACTTGTCTCTTTTCAAAAGGTAACAGATTTAGCCCCAAGTTATACATGGATAATTTTTATAGCTTTGGTTGGTTTCTGTGTTTTATGTTTCAGGCTCAGAAGTTATTTTTTCCAGATAATATAAAGCTGGACCCATGTTGTTAGTCAAAACAAAATGCACACCATCCCTTAAAAAATATCTTCTTTAAAAATGTCTAGTCCTTAGCTGAGTTGTGAATAGTTTAATGATTTCCTTATACAAACTCTCATTCACAAGCTCTCATTCACACAATTTTTAACAAGAACACTTCAAGTATTTGCAGCCAGAAAACTTACGTGTGCAAAGTATCTGTGTAGGCACAGGAGATGAAACCTAACTTGCAAGGACTTTCACTATTAAAGCTGTGCAAATCTGAAGAAAATTGCTTAACTTTCATGCTTACATTGCTTAACTTATTTTCTTACCTTATTTGCATGTAGCTGATGTCACAATCGGACCCATTTTTTCTTGCTGAATGTAATGAATGTGAAGAGTGTTTACTTTTTGGAAAGCAAAAGCCATCTTTCAAATCAAATGGTAAAAAATAGTTATTAGCATTTGGTAATGCAGCTCATGTGCCACACAGCAAAGTCTGATGGCTTTGTGATGGCTGTGTGGTGCACTTTGCTGCTCAGCTTTACATTCCTCTGCTTGGATTGGATTGGACTGGATTGGATTGGATTGGATTGGATTGGATTGGATTGGATTGGATTGGATTGGATTGGATTGGATTTGTCTGACAGAATGTATTCCTGAGGTTTGAGTATAAAAGGGAGAGAAATATGATTACTGGAGCTTTTTAAGCATAAATGCATCCCCACAAGGTGTTGATTTTGTAATTTCCAAATATGAAAGGGCAGGGAAAATGCCTCCTGGCAGCTACAGGTATTTGAAGCTTGGGTTGAAATAGGTCCAATCAGTCCCTAGTTTTCTGCAGTTTTGCAAAAATCCCCAACTTTTTACATGAATACCTCTGAAAAACACCCAAGGGATTCTCTAATTCATCTCTTAATTAGAAGAAACTTCCCAAGAAACTTGTTTCTCTTAAATATGGGAACTTCCAGCTTGAATTGAAGTATGAAGTCTGTTTAAAAGTCCTTGGGGCTCTCTTCTTGACTTGACTACTTGGTTGTTGGTTTTCTTTTTTTAGATAGATGAAAAAACAAATTTACTCCTCAAAGGGAGAGATTACAAGCACCATATTTATAAGCTAAATCGTCAATTATTCTCTTTTTATTGAGGTTAGAATCTAGGGTCTTGAAAAGGAATAACATTTTTCTATGCATAAGGCCTGGTTCAATCCTAGCCATTAACTCGCAGGAAAATGTGAGTAGAGGAAAAAGGGATTAACTGTAGATATTGGAACCTGATAATTCTTAAGCCTTAGTTTTTCTTCAAATTTCAAGTACTAAAAGAACAGCAAATTCAAGATATGGATGTATCCAGCTCTAGAAAGGAGCATAATGTACCATGGAAGTGCTTAGACAAAATGTACAAGACCACATAAGGCTATCACACATTTTCTTATTTTCTTCAAATATGAATGGACTTTACTTATGCTCCATAATTTTTAATTAGCATACTGGACCTTAAGGATCCTTGGAGCCCTGAACCCCCTTGAGTTCCAGAGAACTCAGGTAGGTTTGATTCAGTGAGGCACTGTACTCCAATTCAGTAAAAACATTAGAGCTGAACATTTTAGAATGTTTTCAGGACAGAATTTAGCATCTATCTAATTGACTGTCTTAGTGGAATCTCAAAAGACTGTTTTGTTATTCCTTCTTACTAAATACCTCATGAATTAACAAAAATGCATTATTTTAGCTCAGCTGTCTCTAAAACAAAAGTAATGTTTTGTATTCAGATTTTAAATAATTTAATTTTACCCATTTTTAAATAGATATAGAAACTTTGTGCTGCAATACCTGCATTTTTCAAATTCACATTTCTGTCCAATCAAAATTGATGGTGCATTGCTAGCATAAAAGTAAAGGCAATGGGAACCAACTGAGAAATTCCTATTGCATGGGGACCTTGTGCAGACAGCTACTGCATAATTCCCTGGATAAATATGTGCTGAAACACTGAGGTCAACAACAATCATTGCCTCTTACACTGTAGAAACTGAAGTTAAGGAATCAGATAAGGTGTTCAGCAGAGGTCAGATTTATGTATTTTTAGATTTTTTTTCTTTTTGATCAGAAAATGACCTTTTTGCAAATTTGCTTTCATATTATTTTAATAAAATAAGGTATTTTAATCTCACTGGTGCATGAGGATAACAAAAAATTTATTTTGTTCATTCCTGTGGACATATATATTCACTTTTTTCTTCCTTCACTAGTCAAAGTGTCAGGTGTTTGATCAGGAGGTGATTTCTATTTTTTTCACAAAAAAGAAATGAATGTTAGAGGGTGGTTTTATATTGTTTTGGTCATGTCAAAAACATAAAGCAGCCCATTAATCTAGCATTGTCTGATAGAAGAGAAAAAAGCTTTTAGCATTTTTTTTCCTTTATTTATTTCTTAAATAACATGTATTTATTTGGAAGAATTTTTAAAAACTCAGGGGAAGGAGGCTGTACTTTTAGCTGGAATATTTCTTCGCCTGACTGAGCAGAAACAAGTGTCTGCTTTTGATAACTGTGCAGACATTAGACTCTGAATATTAAAGAGGGTTGGCAGCTACAGTATAAACTGGGGCACTTGCCATTTCTGGACAAAATGTGTCATTCTTACTGGAAAGTCAGCTAGTAAATGCTCCAGCATTTTGTCTGCTGTCGTTCTTTTTTGGCAAACTAGAAAATGAAGAAAAAATGAACTGAACTGGGAATTCTTTAATCTAGTTATTTTCAGGAGATGAGTTTCCAATTTAACTTTAAATGTGTTGTTGTTTAGTGGAACACCAGAGCTCAGGGAGAAAAGGTTTGCTGTATGTATAAAAAAGTGCTGGATAAAAACACCGATAGTAGATAAAAAAAAGACTGCTCTGGTCATTACAAAGCTTCCAAATGTTTGGACAAGCAGAAAGGTAAATCAGTCTGCAGTGTCTCCCTGACAACCCATACACACCTAGCCAGTTTTCTGTGATGGGCTATTCTGCAAAACACTGCTTGCATGACTACTGCTACAGCAGCCATAGACTGGTACATGGCACTGTGCTCCTTTTGAAAAGCTGCATGTCTGATATTGCTGAGATTACTGCCTGCTCTCCATTTAGGTACTTGCACACTTTAAACCTTAGAGGAGCTGGGCTTTTTTGAAGGCAGTGTCTCTCTGCTGTGGATTAAAGTTGGCATGGAGATGGCAAATACTTGTAGCTAGGACCCAAACTTGAGCCTTTTCTCGCTAGTGTCAAGTACGAAAGATCAATTGCCTTTGGTACTTGCAGGGCTGGGCTCTGGAAATGCTGGTAGCTCTTACCACCAGTTCACACCCATGAACAAAAGGGACCTGTGTTTTATTTCTTATGCTGACAGTGTTTTGCACTCCTGCAAAGCAGCAGGTTCAGCCCGACCTCTATATTTTTAAGTGCAACATCTCTGTGACCTGATTGTGTGAGGGAGCACTTCATAGTTTTGGTATCTTGCTTTCTGCCTCTGCTGCCTTAGTTTGATGCCTGTGATATGAGGAAACCTTTATTCAGTTCAAGTACCCAACACAAGGAATTTCTGTGGAGTAAGAGATGTCTAGTCTGTATGAAATTTCTAGACATATTCTTGTTAAGTGACGCCTAATATTTCAAAAATGTGAAATCCACACGTACCATTAACAGTTCTTTAAGAGATCTGTTTATTTGATATTGGGAACAACATTTAATAACACCTGGTTCATCTTTTTAAATTGTTATTGTTAGAAGTACAATTAAAATGTAAATTTTACATTTATAGTAATTCTGACCATGTCTTCTTTCTCTCCTGCTGAGCCTGATAGGCCAAAATTCTACCTTGCGGACAAACCTCCTTCAAGACTCCTGAAGTTATTCTAAGTTCCTCTTCTTCACTGTCACCTTCCTGCTTTTTTTCAACTTTTTCTGTCTCCTTGTTTTTCTATGAGATTGTAGTTATCATATTCAGAGCAATTTGCACTTCTATAGCTAAGCTCTCAAAGTGCTGATCAAACATTAATAAAGCTTCACAGTGGAGCTGCTCAATATTTTGATCACCTTTTTCATGGAACACACATATTCATCAAAACCAAGAACGTGTTTTGATAAATTTTCCATTTAGAAAACATTCTGACAGGGTTCTGAGGCAGGCAAAGCTTGCATATTTCAACAAGAATTTCACATATCTTGGAAATAGCTTTTCATTTGAAAGATAATTAATAATTGAAAAAAAAAGTGAAGCCAAATGAAGCATTTTAAAAGCATAAAAATAAAAAAAAATTAGATTGATAAGGTATGAACTGATCAAATGTCTAGTTTTGAAATATTTGCAAAATTTCACTTCAGTGTCCTATTTGAGATCAAGGAAAGAAACGCAAAAGGGAATTGAAGTGCGTGAATAAATTACTGAACTGTGTTGCATTAGGTACCAAATTTTGTCCTGAAAAAAATGCCAAGAGAAAAGTGAATTTGTGTAATCTGATGTATGCCTAATATATAATTAGTAAAATCTGAGGTCACTTATATATATCATTGTTTTTCTGACTATTCGCAGGAACTCATTCTGCAGTGAGCAAAAGCAGACAATCCCAACAGCAGAATTCACTTTTCTGTTTTCTTCTTGCTGTTCTAACTACAGCTGACATTTTCTCACATTAATTAATGCCTTTAATGATTTTTAAGCTAAGAATGTGGGAATTCCTAATTTTCATCGGCAAATTTAAAGTTCGGGTACATTTAACATAAATTATTTTACTTACTTGCCCTGTAGATATTATTTTTGTGTTTTTAACAAATTCATATGTATTAATACAGTTAAGTGCTATTATACAGTGCATTCTACTGTTTGAGAAGCAGGAGATATGAGCAGGTGAACAAAGGCTGATTTAATCCCTATGTGCATTGGCATCACGGTGCATATAACAAAAATGACATGCAGGTCTCATATAAATGAAACATTTCAGGCAAAAGAAATCACTTAGAGCTTGTTTTTGTCAGGGTCTTGGTTTGAATCTGATCTGTTTATAGACAGATGACATCAGTGGTAAATACTGAGGAAGGAGACAATACATAATAATTAGTCCTAAAGCTATTTTCTAAGACCTGGATAGGAAGCTCCATTAAGTAGGGTCCTGGGGTCCTACGGAAAGATGCTCAGGTCTCTGCTGGAAAATGCACAAAATTCATGCTTCATAGCAGCACTCAGTATCTTCCAGGATGAAGCCCATCATGATCAGTAAGCACACTGATCTGAGTGTAGTCTGATCCAAGATTTTAATTTAATTTCTGCTCTCCAGAGTCAGGAAGTTCATCAGTAAGTTCTGCTGTCATTTGGTACAATAGGATTATAGGGTCAGCAATTAGATGCTGTCATGAAGACAATATGCTTAGCACTGGTATTTCTTATTCCTTTCTCATTTAGAAATTATCTTCAGCATTTAGTTGATTTTTCTCAGCAATTAAATTAATAGACTTTAAATAATTCTTTCTTGGCTACAGCAATGTTAAAACTTCATTCAACTGATAACCCTATGTGAGGCCATTTACAATGATGAGCTAAAGGAACTAAACTACTTTTGTAATAAGTAGTCTGTGCTCTCTTTGTTGGATTTTTTTTTGTTTGATTTCTGAATATTATATTCTAATATAACAGGAGGCATATTAATAGGACTTGCCTTGCGGTCATTTCTCTTAATCCCACAGATCTTTCCTAAATTAGTCAGTGTTACCTTGCTGATATTCTTCCTTTGTGGAAGTTTTCCACTCTAGACTCTGGGTTGTGCTAATCAAACCAAAGTAATATTCGATCAAGCCCTGCTCAGCAATGTTAATAAAGGCTTATTAAAGCCTTTTTTATTTTAATGTTATTAAAAGCATGCAAATGTCTCCTCTCTCACTGGAGAGGTGTCAACATTGGGCAAACAATATACAACATAAAGTTCTTGTACTCCTGTGGGTGACAAATTTATCTAGACACGGGGGAGATTTTGCTCTTAATAACTACTCAGCAAAGTTTTTCATAAAAAAAAAAAAATTACTTGGATGTGAAATGCAGAATAAAGTCTAGGAATGAGGACTAGAAATCAGGACTTGATTTTCTTCTCTCTGCTTTTCTCTCAGCCTATGCTGTGTGCTTAAAATATCAAGAACTGTTTTCATAGCTCTTTGAAAGACTTTGGTTAGAGGGCAACTATCTGGGGAGGAATGTCAGGTGGGTTTTGTTTTCCAAAGTGGCCATTGCTCAGTTTTTACTCAGCTAGATCTAAATGCGTCTCTCTTCAGTATTCAATTGCCTTTTGATTTTGTTTTGAGAGGTCTTGCATAATGCAGGGAGAAGTACACTCCTAACATAGCTTTCTGTGCTCCACTTAAGAGAAACTGGAGAGTAAGTGGGAGGGAGTGAGAAGTTCTCAAAAAGCTACCAGGATCTACCTTTACCTTTCAAAATTCTCTATGTCTTGCCTAAGGACAAAGAAAAAAAATATCTGTGTTGTGCTGAGAACTGAATTTTTTTCAGTGTTTTTTTTTCCTCAAGCACGTCTATTTTTTCTAAGTGCTGACCTAGTGTAACTTAATTTATGAAATATGATCAGAGTGCAATCTTTTTTATGTTATTGTAAAGGTTTCAAGCAATAGTTAAGATACGATTCTGCAATTTCAGATTTTGCACAGAAGGCCTAACTCTACCTTGCAATTAGTTGGTAATGATGCTAATGACATCAGTGTCATGGCTTTGATCCCCATGCAGACCATTTACTTAAGAGTTGGACTCAATGATACTCGTGAGTCCCTTCCAACTCAGAATATTTTGTGGACCTATACCTGGGATGTGTGGGCTTCTCTGGGCTATCCCAGCAACATCAGAATGCTGGCAGGGCTAACCTGTGCCCATCAAACCTGTACAACATTAGAAACACCTTTGATTTCCCATCTTCTGAACACATTCCATTTCATAATGAACTCGCACCCTGCCATTTTTAAAGTTTGCAAAACTGGCATCTCAAAAGCAGCCCTCAAAAGTCTGCTGCATAGGAATGGAAAGGTGGAAACAATCACCAGCCAAAATATCTTTTTTTTTTCCTTCTTCATTTGCTGAACATGCAAATAATTCAGTACCATGCAAAGTTATTATTGCTGCAGAAGAGATATCCCAGCATCTGGTTATTGGTATATAGAAAGGAGATCTACACTTTTGAGAGTGTAGTTTTCTTATAAAGCATTACAACTGCTGTGTTTATGAGCATTTAAAGATTCTCCAGTGTTCAATGTTTTAAATTTACGGTGCTCTAGATTCAAGAGAATTTCAGACTAGTGATGAACAGCAAAATGCTTGATTAAAAATAAACCTCTTAAAATCAAAACAGTTTGTGGCTTTTCTTCCTCTGCAGCTTCCAAGGAATTCTTACAGCAGTTTGCTAGAAAGTATGATTTGGTTTTATGACTTTTTTAAAGTCATAGTTTAAAGTTTAAAATAACTCCACTTTTATGCTGGAAGTAGTTTTATACTAGGAAAGGAGGAAATGATTGGGAGATTTTATGGTCTACAGATGAAATGGAAACCTTGCCCCCAAGTTCTGTTTGCAAGGAAGCAGAGAAATTGCAATCTTTAATGGCTGCAGTCTTTTGAACATTGAAAGTTTAAAAAGAGAAAGAGTTATAGAAAGACCTTCTGTGTTCCCTAGCTGTGCAGTTCCAACAGATATATTTTATTTCTTTTAAACCCAGCTAAAGGTAGCCTAAATTGCTAGGTGTCCTCCCCCTTCGTTTTCTTGGGATATTCTCAAACGTTTAAAATATTCAGTTTATGTTACTTTTACATAAATCTCCATAGAAATAACAAATTGAACTAGCTCATCACTTACCATTTTTTGAGAACAATATCAGTTTTATGTATCTGGCTTTTGCCTGTGCTGCAAGTTGGAATCTAGTAAGCAAGAAAACATATATCTGCTGTTCTGTGCTTTAGCAATAAGCTGTCACAGCTGTGGCAGCAAACTTTGCTTGTAAGAATGGATCCCAGTCAATAAGACTCTTGAGACAGTTTCAGTCTGGATCTGAAAAGATGTTTGTATATAACTTACAATACAACCTGACAGCAAGTAAGCTCTCTCTTATTTTCTGTTTTCATTCAGTAGGTCCTAAAAAATCCAGTTCTACCTTTTGATTTGGGCTTATGTGGGTTCTTCCTGATGTCATTTTGTCTATGTGAAAAATAGTTTCGGTAAGAAGCCAAAATTACAGGCTTTTATGTAGGAAAAATGAACAAAAGCAGGAGAGTTTCAAGTCAGACACAAAGACAGATTCCTGAATTTAGTGTATCGGTCCCTAATAAGGTTTAAATTGGTAAGTAAAAGCAAAGATATTAACAGAATAATAAGAATTATATCACTTAATGAAATTAAGTGACCTTTGGAAAAAATTAATTGCTTTTTTAATATTTGTGTGAGGAAAACCAGTATTTTTAATCTCCAAGGGGAAAGAACCAGCCAGTTGTCAAAATGATACAGAAGTCTGGAAAACACTGCACTGCCAGAAAGATTTTCCTTTTTAAGATATCAGCTTTATATAGGTAATAAGGAGGAATAAGTCTTGTAGAAACCATTAATCTGGAGGATTCCTAATTTAAATCTAGATTATGACTGAAAGTCTGCAACCACAAGGGCTTATGGAATTTACTGTCTTGAACTTAAAATGGCAATTACATTTTTCCAAGCTGATGAAACATTTTGGATTGAGAATTGAACAATATTACAGTATATTCACTTAACAAATTAATAATTGTTCCTATTTATGAAGATATTCCCTTAGATTTTGATATGTTAAAAAAGATGAGAAAAATAGAACAGTCACATGGCTTGGAGGGAGGTTAATCACATCAAGTTCTAGTGTCTCCCTGAGGAGTGGGTGAATTGTTTTTTAGATTACACTGACTGTATTAAGATGGCATTGACTCTGATAAGAGACTGGACAACTGTATTGTAGAGATGGATTTACATTGTAAATATCAAGATGGAGTGAAAGAATCCTATGAAATTCGACACAGGAAGAAACAGGGTACTCAGTTATGCAGGTTGAACTTCCTAGAAGTGTGGGAAGCACTGGAAGATGTTGGAACGAGATTTTTGTCTCTTCATGAAGCCCTAAACAATAATGTCCTGCCTTTGTACAAAGACGGTGTGGTTCTTAGAAAGAAAAACATTTTAAAACATATAAAGGAATGGAAAAAAACCCAACAGAATTGTACACGAGGAAAGAGTAAGAAGAATTATTTCCAGGAATGTGTAACTACTAGAAGTCGTTCAAAAGGCAGTTTGTGGGTGGAATCAGACCTCACTGAACAGGACATATGAGCAGGACATGAGGCATGAGTCAGTATGATACATACCTGAGTTAAGATAATGAGGAGAAAATAGAAAGAGAACATATTCAAGGAGAACCGAATATGTACTGGGCAAATAACTTTTTACTTTATTACCCAAATTTTGTGCTTAAATAAAATAACATTTTAAAATTTTGTTATTGTTTTAGAAAGCAGAGGATGTCAGCTAAAGTTGGCATATCAGATAATGCATCCTTTTTGAGAAAAAGATAATAATGAAGAACTGAGAAAATGTAAATTTTAAAAGAACTACAGTATCTAGTGAAACAAAACCAAGACACCAGACAGAAACAGTATTATTAAAAAATTAAGTTGCCGAACAGGTCTCACATATACAAACTGTGAAAAACTAGCTATAGTAATAGTAGACAATCAATCATAATTCAATTTTGTGCATTTATATGTTTTTTTAGAAAGGTATAAATCTAAACACAAAAGTCTAAACCCAAGGTAACTACATTCTAATACTCTCAAACATAAACAAAAAACATTTGTTGAATAATTGGCAAACACATACAAAAAGTAGGTAGCAATTTATTGACTTTGGGATTGTCAATGGTTAGCATATTTTTTGACATGACTTTTAAAAGAAGACTACCTGACTATGTAACCACCAAATAATAAAAACAAAGAGACTAAATTATAATGAATAGTACAAAAAAGGTCAAAGAGAAATTATGCAGCTGGCTATAGAATGGTGCTAATTATGGAGGGTTGCAGGTTTGATCCCTGTAAGGGTCACTCACTTAGGAGCTGTACTGGATGATCCTTGTGGGCCTTTTCCAACTCAGAATATCCTGTGGTTATAATGGGATAGAACACCATGTGTGACTCTTTGCAGAACTAAGATAATGTTGTGTGCAGGATGATTTCCAGTGAAAGAGGTTTTGTGTGAAATTATTCTTTGCTTTTCAAAGATGACTGTTAAATGAGAACAAAATTAGGAGCTGAAACCTTCTACAGTAGAAAGGCTGGGGCGGGGGCTGGGGGAAGCATAAATCTCTAAAATGCTTAAACTGAAAAGGAGAGAAGAGTAGGTTAAATAGCACAATCTAAAAGAAAACAAGGTAGCAATCCAATGCAAAATTTAGTAAAACTAAATGCTGAGTGCTAAGTTGAATCAGAGACTTTTTGTGCCAGTCAATCATGCCAAATACTCATAACTACAAAGCTTTGCACACTGGAACAAGCTCCCCAGGGAAGTGATCGCAGCACCAAACCTGCCAGAGTTCAAGAAGTGTTGGGACAATACTCTCAGGTACATGGGGTGACTCTTGGGGTTATCTGGTGCAGGGCCAGAATATGACCTGGGTGTTTCTTCTGCACCCCTTCCAACTCCAGATATTCTGTGAATGGTTCTGAGTGAAACTAATGGTGTGAACACCTTGAGTTCACGTGTCCCTAAGACAAATTCTTGAAAGTGTTTATTAGTTATACTAACATAGTAAATACAAGAGTACATTGAATGCACATTAATCACACCACTTGTGAATACTGCCTGCTGTCTGCTGCTTATCCTCTGCCCACCCTCTCCTCACTGCTTAGTCTCCTTTGTCTGGAATGTATTTAGTGATTTCTCAAATGCAGTTTCTATAGTTATTGAAACTCTTTCAAAGATTCCTTTTTCCTTCAATTCCAGCAATATAGTCCTAATATCTTCTCTCCCATGGTGTTTTGACAGAAGAGAAAAAGAATTATGTCAAAGAAGCACAAAAAAATTTCAAATATTCACCTTCCTATCGCTACCATCTTTTTATGTCTATTCTTTCTTGTAGTATTTTATAAACATAAGACTATCTTTGCACTTGCACTTCCTTAGCCACAGCTTGTATCATTGTTGGTACCTAAATAAAAGAGAACACTTTAGTCAATGACTTGGAGGCACATTTTATAGTTTGTTGCAGCAAAAGGCTTTATTCTGCATTCAGTTACCACATAGAGCAGCAGTGTAATGGTTCGACTGTCCATTGAATTGCAGGTTTTAATGGTGTAGATGGAGGAAGAATCTAACAGGGAGAAATTGCAAGAATTAGGAGGCTGATGAGCTATTGGTGAGGATCCTATCTGGCTGCTATCTTCTTAGTTGTTTTCAGGCATCATTAGTGCTGTGTGCTGGCTTGTGCTCAAAGAGCATAGAAGGAATCACAACCCACCGACAGGGAGGATCACAGACTATTTAGCATCTTGCTTTCCAAGGGAGATGTAGTTTTCATTCATCTGTTTGGATACAATACAAGCCCTGGTTCTTTTGCTGATCCTTGAAATGATGTAGCTCTGATATAAATGTCATCCCAGGACAGCTACACTAAAACTCTAGGAGGTGCTAGCGGTATTCAGCAAATTACTGATCTTGACCTTGCAACAGTGGTAACTATAGAGGCTGTACAGTATTTCTTTCTGTGAATTGGAAGCAAAGGTGGACAAAAAAAATAGAAGTGGTACCCAGAAGCATATATACATAATTTTTTTAGGTCTATTCTTTCCTCTTTTTCTGTGTGGTTTTCCTAAATTAGGCCATCAATCCCAGAAATCTCAGTTCTTGAAACACGTTCTCACCTAGGGCAATAGAAAATTCTTTGATGCTTATTGAAAATTACTGGCCTTCTCTCAGAGGCCAACATAGAGTGGATCCATATCACAATACCATCTTTAAAAAAAAAAACAACCAAAAAAAAAAGGAACAAAAACCCCTCTTCTGCAGAATGTGTTATGATGTTGAGCATCAACTAGTAGAATACGTGTATGAAAATATAAACCTATACTTCTTCCTAACTTCTTCCTGCTTGGGCATGCAGAATAAGGGTCAAAAGAACAGAGAATTCACAGTGGCGATGCGAATTTTGGGTTAAAGCTTTGTAAGTTTCAGGATGAAATAATGCTCTTGTACATTCTTCCTCCTTCTGCAGTCCCCAGCTGCCACCTTTCCTTCTGTAAGTCACTGCAGTTTTAAAGTCAAAGTGCCACTTTCCACTAAAGTGAAAAGCAGTTTTCTACAGATTTGGGATTTAGTATTTTCCAAGACTTTTATTTAATAGGGTTTGAATACTATTGAGATCTCAGAATTCCTTCTTTTCAAATGAAATAATGACATTCATTGACTCGTGTTTTGGGTGACCAGTTAGAAACACGGTACAGGAACATGATTTGAGAAAAATACTGATCATCAACTCTCCAGAAAAAAACCCTGTAAGATGTTTTCCCAAATATTGAGGAAGGCAAGCCAAAAATAAGGATTTTTCTGTTGTTCAAGTTGTTGTTCTCTGGTCTTCTTAGTACTTTGTTTACTTGCAGATTATACATTGGTGTGCTTTATGCAATTAGAGGTAAATAAATACTGACATATATATATGTAAAAAAATTAATAAAACAATTTTTGGTAGTTATTGGCTTGACTAAGCAACTAAAACTAGCAAAAAGTTGTACTAAAAATAGGAAAATATTAATTACTTTCATTCTTTATAGTTAAAAGTAACACCAAGAAAGGAAAAGGAACTTTTAAATGTATGACACGCTAAATCAAACTAGGCAGAGTACCAAAGTGTGTGCTGTGAAGAAAAGTGAGCTGAAAAAAATCGTGCTGAAAGCATGTGAAAAAGTATGCTCAAAATAAACTCCTAATCTTTTCTAACAGAAAAACTTTGGATCAGAAATGCATGCTTTTTGCCTCCAAAAGCTGGGATTTAGTTTTCTATACTGATCTCCTATATAAATAATCACCTCAAAAATAGTAATAGGACGAAATCCAAAAGTGCAAACAATTGAGGGAGAATAAGCTTTAGAAGGAAAATTTTGGAAATTTCTGGTAAGAAGTTATGGATATAATTTTTGGACTAATTTCTCCTCTCCTCTGCTAAGTCAAAAGCAGAAGAAAAAAGTAATTGAAAGATCAGTATTTATTCCTCCTTTGTTCTGAAAGTGTTCAATTTCTCTTAAGAGGAAGATTTGCTGATTCATATGGCATAGAGAACAGAAATGTCCTCAATTTCTGCAGAGTGAAAACATCAGCAATTTTTCAGCATGAAGAGACAGAAAGCTTGACTAAAAATACATAAAAGCACATTTGGAATAAGAGGAAAAACAAGCTAAAAATATTACTTGGATGAGCATAACCTATTTAGGTGTTGTACAGCCACTGCTAGATTATGTGGTCCCATATTTCCAGTGCTTTTACAAGGTCATCCATTAACTCTGATTTCTTTTCAAAATGTCTCATTCTGACTGTATTCAGCAGAGCTGTTGTTTAGATGCACACATTTACCTTTAGCTCTTCAGTTCACTTCATCCCTTGATTGCAACCCTCCTCTCAAATGAGTGACTCATCCATGGTGATTGAAATTACCAGTCTGGGAATAGAGTAAAACTCAGCATAAACATTTGAGTTAACTTGAGAGAAGTCATGCTGATTTTTTTTTTTTTTTTTTTACTTTTCTGACATGGTAAAAAGAGTGTGGACTTAACTGTGTGTTAGCACTGAGAGACTGCAATCAGTTTTCAGTTCTGGGTATCCATGTTGTGTGAATAGATGAATATAGTTATTTGGATTTTTGTCCTATTTCTTCTCTTCACCATCTCTAATACCAATAGACAGCTATTTTACAAACATAGCTGATATAGTGTTGCAGGGGAAATTAACTGTATTACTCATATTTGATTTTTCTAATCAGAAATAAGCCCCATCACAGCTGGTATCACTTCTAATCTTCTGCTGCATTATAGTGAGCCACACAAATCTCCTGGGATGCACGAACCTTCAGAATACTTTTAGGATATAACAAAATAAGGTAACAATTCTGGAAATCCAGATCAGGAGACCCTAGAAAACTGAGTGAATTTCTATGAGGGCAAGGAATTCTAGAAGCTGTGAAACTGTTTTTATGAGTTGGAGGAGCCAGAGCATCACAAGGCTAAAAAGTACCTGGTCAGACACTCACGTGCAGAAAGATGCATGTTCCTTGTCTGTCTCAAGGTGAAAGGCTCCTATTTTGAACTAGCTCATGCTCAAGCAGCTGATAAAAATCACCCAGTCCCTGGTACCCCTCTGGGTATTGCTGTCCCAAAAGATGGTAGAATCCCATGCTTCCTAGAAGTCCAGGCCTGAAAGCATGAAGATTTAAAGCCGTTTTCAGAGGGAGATCATCAAATAGGAAATATTTGTTATCAATAAGTGGTTGTGCATTAAAATAATTTCTGATCTTGAAAAATATTATTTCCTTGCAAAATTACAACAGCTATCCTCTTGTCAGCTGCTGTTTTCATTGGGTGAAGGGTTACAAGCAGTCTAGGAAGCAGGAGGGTTAATGAATCATGAAATACGGAGGCAAAACTCAATCATGGGTAAATCTACCAGTTTTCTCCTCATTTATAGGGAAGATAAAGCCTTTTTTTCTTTTTTTTCCTTTTTTTTTTTTTTTTTTTTTTTTTTTTTTGGAGAAGGTGGAAAAAAAAAAAAAAGAACAAACCAGATTGTCTGTATCCAAGAGGAGTGGTTTTCAGAATGTGGAATATAAGTGATCATTGTCACTGAGAATAGTGAAGATTTATAGTTGATTAACCCCACATTGTAGTTTGGCTCTAAAGTGAAAGAAAACAAATGCAGGCCTAAAAAGAGTGAAAACTGCTTCTTTGTCTCAGGGTCTTGGTTTCTTGGGTTTTTGTGGGTTTTTTGTTGCTCTGTTGGAGGTTTTTTTTCTTTTTTTGCCCGTTTGGTTTCTTTGTTTGTGGGGTTTTTTTGTTTGTTTGTTTGGGGATTTTGGTTTTGGTTGGTCTTTTCTGCTTTTGTAGGTATGAAAATGCAGAATTTTCCCCTCTAGGAAGGACAAGTTATGAAAGATGTCAAAAGCATGGTATGAAATATGCATTTCATCCCTTCTAGCACTTAATAGTTCCTGTCTTACTGTGATAGGACCAATCATAGAGATACGCTTTCAATCTTCACACAGTGCCAAGAAACACACAGCTTGAGATTTTTGCAGGGCGATTGCCAGCTCCTCAGGGAATGGATTATTTTGCAGAATAGATGGAACAAGCCACCTTCATGGTGGTGAGGTAACCTATTCAGAAAGCAAGAGAAGCTTTGAGAACTTACAAAAGCTTGAAACGAGTGGTGTTGTGGAATTCGTTGGTTTGTTTGTTTTTTCAAAATGTTCAGCCAGAAGCTACTGTTCAAATTCCACTGAGCCTATTTCACAGAGCATCCCAAACGCCAGCTCTCCAGCCTTCAGACTGAGAGTGCAGCAAATAGCCTCTTTGTCAAATGTAGGGTCCTTGTTCCATCTCCAGGGAATGAGTTTTCCCACTACAAAGTCAGAATGGATTTGGCTTTACATGGAATATGGTCTTCAGATAAATGTGCTTCATGGAGTCTAAACTATATCAATGCAAAGCACTGGTGCTTCTTTCTGATGAATTGTGGAAGTAACAGTATCTTAGAAAGTGCAGAGACCAGCCTCCTTCATTTATCCCTCTCAAGAAATAGAAGGATGGCATTAAAAAATATGAAAACCAAATAAAAACAAAAACAAACAAACAAAACACCCAACAAAACTAATAAAACAAACTCCTTTAGGCATTGCCTCTAGCAAACCATTCCTAGATGTAATAGTGGCAATAACGATTAGCCATGGTGAATTTCAGAAAGTTAAATGAAACCCTAATTCACAAAACCTGAGCTATTTTCCCAGCAGGTCAGACCCAAACAAATATCTATTAGACAGCCTACTGTGAGATCTAAATCTCTCCACATTTGGGAGTAAAGAAAGGGAAAAAAGCTGAATTAAGATATGAAGTAACAGAACTGGTGCACACTGACCCCTTAGAGGGGCTTGTTACAAACACGGTAATGCCCAGGACACACATCCCCAGAGGCTTTTGAGACCATGGCATCAAATAAGGCACCCCTGACAGGTTTCTTGTTGCCAGGTTTTTGCTAAAGAAGCGTGCTTAAAATTTTATGCCTGAGTCTCCTGACACAAACAGAAAAAATGAGAGGAAGCAAATACAACTGAAGCAAGAGACTGTTGAGAAATTTTCAGTGGAGATGTTATCTTCATGATGGAATCCTGGCTTACAGGAGTTGGACAGTAATGTTAAATGGCAAACCACGACGGCTGAATCTACTTCTGATTGTCAGTTGCCAACAGATTTTTGGGTGACAAGAGGAATTCAATCTGACACTTTCAGAAGCACGACTGCCAATTTTGTGAGAAATATGTTTTGTCTCCTAATCCTCCACTTTATCCACTGTCCTTCCCAGACAGACCAGTTTCTGCAAAAAGTGGGGAGGATCTCCTTCAGTGTCCCAGTGATATTCACCTGTAATCCCCAGCAGGTTTTTCTGGCTTGCTGAGTATATATCTATAAACATCAAACAGATTGCACTATTTTTTTCTCTCTGAAGTATTAGGAGTCTTTGTAGAATATTCTCTTGGTGGTTTGTAGAATATTCTCTTGCAACTATTGGATCAAATTGGTAGAAGAGGTAAAGAGGTTAGTCTGTATTTTCAATGCCTAAACTGAAGGGAGCTATTCCCATGTACAAAAATACAGTAACAAACAGCAATATATGAACAATTATATTTTGGATTTTGATTGTTAATAAGACATGCTCCTGGCATACACTTTTCCCCAAATCAGATGTTGCCTTCAAGTCACTTATACTCTGTGGAAATCCTGGAAGTGGAAGATGAATGGGTGAAAATACATGCACAGATTTACATTTTGGAGCCTGCCTTGCTGATACTCAGCTGCCACTGACAAAATAAATTTTATAACATTTTGAGCCAAACCATTGACATAAGGGATTCTTACCATTGGCGAATTTCCTAATATCTCATTTTAATTGTGGCACCCGTTAAGGTTTTTCTTTTTAAAAAAATCAGAGCATCTCTGCATGTTATTGGATAGATATTTTCAAGATTCAGCTGGTATGAATATTTACTGGAAATGCCAATAACCCCCATGGAGGAGTAATGAAAACGTAGGAACACATCTTTCCTAAGTTTTAACTCAAAGTATTATCTAGTTACACATTCGCAGATTGAAAATTATCAAATGGTCAATAAAAAACCACATTTTATTTATCATTACTCTAAAACCAAATTAAAATTCTTTCCCTTCTTCAGACTGTTTCATATGTAAATTCCTATATCTACATCTATATATTTTAGATGCTTAAATGTGTAGAATGACTAGCAAAAAGAAAAAAGCATATGAGAATGCCAAAAGCTATGATGCCTTGATATTTTAAAACAATTATGTCTGCAAAAAATAACACATAAGACCATGTGTAGGTCTATTCGTGGGCAAAAACTGAAAACTACCATGAGCCAAATTTTTTTTGTGAGGTTTTATGGGGATAGAGGGCTTGGAGGAAAATAAGAAAGGGAGTGTTGTGGAAAAAGTCTGTTATTTTGAAAAGATGAAAGTATACCTAGAAAGTTTTGAAATATGACATCACTTTTTCCCAACTTGAACTTTAGACAGCATATTGACATTAAATCAATTTGGTAATATGAAAGGGCTTCACTTAAGAAAGGAACAGAGAAATCTAAACTGAGATTGAAGTCTCCCTCAGTCCTATCTTGTTTTATTCTCAATAGCAACAAAGTCAAAATAGACTATCAAGAACAAAATCACAGAAGGCAGTAATTTTGTTTTCATTTGAAAATTTCTATGTTTATGAAGACATTGTCTGGATTTCTGCCTTTAGAATATTAACTAAGCTCTGTTTAGGAGGAAGGCACAGAGTGTGCCAGGAAACAGGAATTAGTCTCCTTAGTCATGGAATTTATTCTGAGTTGTAGTGATGTGTGAACTTGAAGCAACTTCTCAGCTGTGGTCAAACTGAGAGAGAGGTGAAGTACTGCATTCTCAGCCTCATAGCAAATGTCTGACAAGTAGAAATAGTTTATGAATAATAGCTAATAGAGTATGCTCAGCTTTCTTATTTCATCTCCCTCCTTGTGTTATAAATCCACACTGGCATGAATATAATTTCTACTTGCTGAGCCTCCTGGGGAAGGGAAATAAATAAAAATTAGCATTTGAACAAAAGAATTGATTTGAGATCTGCATTAAATGCTTTGTATTCACTGTGTGATGGATGTACTGCCTCTTTCTCGCTGCTTAGGAGTTATTTAAAGGTCCAGCTGAAATGAGTTTCATAATGAAGGAATACATGAAAACAAATACTGCAAAGAGCCATTGTGCTGTCCCTCTATCTGACTTACAGGAGTAAATGTATTAAAGGGAAATATGAGCAGGAGGATGCTAATGAAACATTGACAGGAGGAATGATAAGTATAGCAAGACTGTCAATAGAATCTTAAGAAAGCAATGGCAGCAGGATAAACAGCAGCACAAGGCCTTCACACTGGGTTTTGGTGTTTTTTTTCTTTTTTTCCCAGCTGGAGCTTTACATACTTGAAGGGTTTTGAGCATCTTGAAATGCTGATCATTCATGCCTTATAAAAGCAAGTTGAAATAGGAGTTATATTTATTGCATTAAAAGCAAGGAAATATCTGTTAGAATTTTTTTTTATATTTTCCTAAATTAACTGTGGGTTTACTTTTTCAAGGGCACTTTCTAACTTTGCAGCTAAGGGCCAGTTCTATATGATCTTCATCTATGTTATTGGAGTTAATAGCTGAGAGATCTCAAAAAGAAGAAAGAAATTAAAATCACAAAACATCTAGAGGGAAAAACAATCTAATTGCAAATAAGACAAATTAATTCTTCACTCATGTTTCCTATAGGAAAAATGTGAAATTCCCTAGAAAGTATCCAGGAAAATGCAAGTAGCCTAAAAAGTATTTTTCAAACCAATGATTCAGTCTCCTAATCAAAAAAAACCAATGACAAAATACAAAGTGAAAAATTAAAATGCGTTAAATAATTAAAGAAATTGATAATTTTAATCTTTACTCCCCTTCATTAAGAGAAGCTTGTGGATAGAAATAATGATGAAATAATGACTAACTACCCTGAACTTCAGTGATAAAAATAAAGTTTATTCGGAATAAAATTGTGTAAATTCATAATATAGATTAATATGCAGATCTATTCCCACTCAAAAGCACTAAACCTACCTGTGCAAAAGATAGTAAATGGACTAACACTAGAGAAAAATATAATTTCCATCAGTAATAACAGGAAAATAAGGTAGACTAACTAAACATTCAAGTAGAGAAGGCAGGGAGTGACAGTCAGGAAGGCTGGAGGCAGACCTGGTGGGGAGTTGCATTCCAGGAATGCATCCCCATCCTGTGCTGAATGTCCCTGGCATGTCACATGGTGAGGAGGGGGGCTTAGTCCTGACTGGTGTTCTAGTCCATGCTGAAAGGAAGAATAATAGAAACAAAACCAAATCCATATTATTTAAATAAGTATGGATTTCTGAGAGCTGAAAGTGATCATGGAACAGGAAGTAGAAGAGGGAAACCAGATATTGTCTCCCACACCTGCTTATTTCATTTGGAAACTGCTGGACTGAGAAAACGCTAAAGATTTTGTAAGGGGCCTTTTAAAAGGTATTTCCAGTCTATTTATTTTTGGGTGCTGGTAATGTGATCAGTTCATTGCCTTTCACCAGGCACTCAAGGCAGAGGGCAAAAATCAAGACCCTGGTATTCTGAGAGGGTCATTGTAATTCTTTCCAGCCCATTAGGCACAAACATATTTGCAGACAATTCCATAATTGCAGAACATCACTGAGAATTTCACTAATTAATGTAAAACCTAAAACTGTGCTTTATTAATACCATGCATGCTGTAAAGTTTCTCTTTAATCAAACATGGGAAATGTATGTTTTGATTTTTATCCATGATAACTTTTTTCAATGTAAGGTTTTACTGGCCTATATATAGATGTAAAAAAACCAACCAAACAGAACTAAATCAGAGAATCAAGGGCCTTTGTCATTCCTGTTGGAGAATTTCCTACTAGAGGCAAATATTGGCACTGTGTCCAGGGAGCAAATATGATAAAATTGTTGTCCTGATGAGTTTTCAGTCACGCACTCTCCCCTCCTGCAATTCCACGAAAATCTTCATTTCCCATTTTAACTTCAGTGTCCAAGACCATGTTTAGACGTTTATGGTTTATTTGGTATAACCTGCCTTAGAAAATCTGTGTTAGACATAAACTATGAATCAATTTTTTCCTGACACAGAACTTTGAAGGGCTGTACTAGGAATAATACATTAGAATCACTATTGTTTAGGAATAAAAATCTGTTAGCTTGATACAAATACTTGCACATTGTTTTCAAAATAAGGTACATAAAATTACAGTTAGTTTATGGATACCAATTTACAATTTCTATTACTAGTCATTAATTTAAAAAATCACATAAAAGGGCACCCTACCAGTGTAGAAACCCTAGCAAACAGAAATGCATATTAAATGGGGAAAAAATAAGGCTTTATTTTAAAAAAGGACACAGTACTTAGTTGCTCTTATGGCATCAGAGTAGTGATGTTAATAAGTGAGTTACAGTCTTCTTCTCATTTGCCCAGGCCATACACTCTATGGGACTCTTGTTTGTCCTTAACATGATTCCATCAAAGGAATTAATAATGATTTATCACTTATTGTAAGGATTTATTCCTTCAGTAAAACTGAATAGAGACTATTTGAATATGGATCATAAATATTCCTCATCTGTAACTTTGATACTATTTCCATTGCTTTTCATTCTGCTGAGTTTGACTTCCTTTTTTCTTCAATTCTTTTCCTCCCGCTGGTTTCATTTGGCTGATGTTAATATATCTTTTGTCTGAATACCTGTACTGAAATTATAACTTTGGTTATTTTTCTTTTCTGCATTATTTCACAGATGTGAAAAACTGGAGTTGGGAAATACTTCAGTGAAGCTGATCAGACATTGCAAGGTCCTGCTCTTTCCTCTAGCACCCTGACTGGGAGTGTGACTGCTGTCTTTCTTTGACACTTCTAATATTTTTCTTTCAAAGTTTCCAAACTCTAAATTCATCCTGGTATACAATATATTCAAATTCATTATTTGATACTACATAGTTTTTGCAACTAAAAGAAAAGCTGCAATCCAGCTATTTTGCAGGAAAATATGGCAATGAAAGTGGATATGTAGCAACTGTTAATCCTTTTGGAGTTCAAATAAAGATAGAATCCTAAAGCCAAAACTTTAAGTAGATTGAAATATGTGGCAATCTTTAGTGGGAAGCTTTTAACTGCCAGCAAACCTGTGTTTGTGCATTTGAGGTATTCTGACTTGCGGTAAGAGCTGTGAAACCACAGGCTGTACAGACAGAGCACATATTTAAAGGTTAAGTCAGGTCTGTCCTCACGATATTGCACTGCTGTTATGACTGTAGCATGGGTTTTGAATGATTCTTATCTTTGCAGCACTTGCTGAAATGTGCCACAAAATCTTGTACAGACTTATCCTGGAAATGGAGCTGTAGCTAAACTACATTAGAGCTGTATCTTCAGCTGTACTTCTGTAATGTTTCTCATCAGTTCTCATCTAGGTCTTGGTATTCATCTTCTGTCTTGAAATTTATGCTATAATTTTAAGGCCCTTGCAACAGCAACAACATTTATTATATGTTTATATGTAGAAATTAAATCAGATTTTATGATGTGGTCTTGTATCCAAAAACACATTTTAGAAATATTTAAAAAAAAAAAAAAAGAAAATTATAGTAATCACAATAAATTACCAGACTAATTAAAATGTAATTCTACTCTATGAGTGCATGTTGAACATTTTTTAAGTTAATTGTGGCATTTCCTGAAGAAATAACAAATGCCCCATGTATACCACAATATGTGCCTTTGAATGCTAGTGACTGAAGTGAGAAAAATTGTTCCCAAAAGTTTAACCAAAGAAACCCCTTTCACACAAACACTCACAGTCAGTAAAGACAGGAACAATAGACAAGGAGATTTCAGAGCATAAATTTGTGATCCTTACATTTTTATACAGCTTCAGTATTTCTGTATGATATTTGAAAATCTGTCTGTCTTATACCTGTCATATACCTGTGCTTGAACATCAAGAAGAATACTCTGCACTTACATAGTACATTTTCCTCAGACATCTTTAAAAGTTTTACAGGCATTAAAGCCCTGAATCTCTAAGATGCTGTCTGAGGCTGAGAATCATTGTCATTTCAATGATTCCACTTACTTATTTTGCAATTGTACAATTTTCATACAGTACATGTACAGTAACATATTAACACTGGAATCTAATGATGCAACTGTTAGTCCTAAACTTCTATTCAATAATGTAAGATCTATATTATTAATATCAATAATATTGCATCTGTCTTTACTATAATTTTAATCATAATTTATGTAATGAAGAATGTGAAACAAAATAATGCATAAATTAACTCTGTTTTGAAAATAGAGATGCCATAGTCACTGCCCTGCATTGATTTTTTAACAGTTCATATAGATGCATGTTTCTGTAGAGCTTCAATTTTATTTAATTTCCTCTTTTGTTAGTACTGTTAATGAATATCAAGAAGGCTTTTTTATATACAGATTCTGTTTTATGACATTTTCATTTAAAGACAGTAGTAGAAAGCTTAGATGCTATTGAGAAAGAAAAGCCTTTGAGTTTGATTGCTGTATTGTAAAATCAATATGGTTATCTAGTATTTTATGTCTAAGATGGAAAACATACAATCACTTTCAATCACTAAGATAGTTTCAGTGAAAGAATATGAAATAGCACCTGTTTGTGATAGGACTTTTCATCTGACTTTTCATTTCTTTTTGTGTTTTATACATTTAAAATATTTTTTACTTTTCTTATTTGGTTTAATCCTACATGCATAGCTGCCAGTAAGCAAAGCATTTCCTAAAAAAGACAGTTATGTGTCAGAAAGTTTTTTTCGGGACTGGGATTTGTTTTGCAAGCAAAGATCTGCCATAAAATGTGGTTCAGCCCCCTGACCCCAGCCAATGCTATAAACTTCCATGGAGAACAATCAAATAGGCTCCTTCATTTCCTAAAATTGCACGTCTTATGTTAATCATTTGTTGCCTTGTCTGAAAATAATGAGCCTATCCCCATCCTTCTGAAGGAAACAGAAGTGTAAAAGACTTCAAGTGGGCTCAAGTTATATTGTGAGAGCAAAAAGTCCTGATACTTGGTGAATGCAGCACGTGCCTGCTAATGACAGCTAAATTTAAATACTCTCTCCCTGCTTGAATAACAGCCTTAACTCCCTTTCTCAGCTTGAAATCAATTAAATTAATTAACTTCAGAACATTAATTCCTAATTTACTGCAGCTTTCCTGTGATATGAGTGAAGCCTGGATTCCTCCTCAGTAGATAATATCTTTGTGCTAACAGTCTTGGGCTTCTGGGACACCTTGTGCCCTGACTGATTTACTGTGCTTTTAGGTTTGTTGATGTTTCATTAATTTTCACTTTCAAACTCAAAAAAACTCGAAGGTCCAGATCCTGCAATACCTACACCCTTGGCTTTTAAGGAGTTTAAAGGACTGGTAGCTTAAGTAAGATTTGAAAGTCTTTGGAACATGCTGCTGAAGCAGAGCTGTGCTGCAGCAGGGAATACACCTTGTCATGGCAGCTGATGCCTGTACTTTTCTGTCCATCTACACAGGTGGATAACAAGTGCAAAGTCTTGTCAGGGCAGCATGACCTTTCCTGGCTGTTAAGTCCAAGTAGAAATGGATGCAGTAGCTGGTAAAAATATGGACTCTGAAAATCTTTGCAATAAAAAAGTCATGCTGCATAACCACAAATGGGCATCTTGGGACTGTTTACTATCAGATTTTACTCTTTCCAGAACTGTTGGATTTCCTTCCTGGTAATTGCCATCAAGTTTTTTATCTTTGTTTGACTCCTGAGGCAAGTACTGACAGTGGAATACGTATCATGCTAAAGAAAGTAATTTATTGGAAGAACTGGTGAATGCATTTCTTTGTGTCTAATTTTTGCATTGTCCTAGAACATCATTTATGCACATGTAAAAAATAGAGGAACACAAATTTGGGCATCACTGCAATAAAATTTCACATCATCCTGAAAAGTCTGCCTATTGGTTTCTCTGCTATAGGCAGATAGATGCACACCGGACTTCAGGAAATCTGTCAAAATGGTGTTGCAGTGCTTAAAGTGTTAATGTTTAGGTAGTCTTTGGAAGCAGAGCTATGTTTTATAACAATCTTATGAGGAAAGTAAGTGCTATAATTGCTTTGGATGCTTTAATCTCAGAGAGATAAAACAGCAATTTCCAAACTTGAGATTTTTTAAAAATAGCATCTTGCGTTTGTTCTATAGCTATTATATAAACAGCCTAAGGACTAGAGGTTGGAATTGCCTCTGTGTCTCTTCCTTTTGTAGCTGTTGCAGTGGTTCAGTCAGCATTGTTTGGCCAGTGTGCTATGACTACTTAGTGATGGCTGTTGAAGCATCATCAGAAGGTGCCAGATATACTTCTCAAAAGACATTTACATGGAAAATTTTTAATTTTCTAGGTCAATTTATAGCAGCTGTTTTCTTTTGTATGCAGAGGATCAGACGGGTATAAAAACATCCATTCCTGGTTTTACTGGTGGGAGGTTTCAACAGGCTCAAACTCCTGGCTTTAGCCAAAATGTTCTTTGATATGTGAATTACATTGATTTGCTCTAAATTTTTTCAAGCAGTCCCATTCTGAAGCTTTACTGGTTCCCACCTAGTCTTGATTGAGTTTCTGACTCCCAGGTTGCCTGTAGTCTTGCACAGCACAGCCAAAGTTATCATTCTAAGGGACTTTAGGATCATCAGCATGCAGGTCTTCCTGTCTGTACCTTCTTTTAGTTGACAACTGTCTATAATGCCACCTTCAAGGAGATGCCATCACACCCACTATTGTGATCCCATGACATCTATTGATTCCCTGTTGCCTGTTAAGAAAGACTTGAATTGTCTTTGAGTGCTACAGCTCTGCAACCCTGCATTCTGCAACAAAGGATCTCACCTTCAGGTTATAAATCAGATGAGGATTACAGACATTGAATAAAAATGTAAGTAAATTGCTAACAAAGTGGGCAAGACTTGTTTGCAAGAACATTTGTAAATCCAGAGAAGAAATTCCAATATTATTCATGCACTTGTAAAACAGTATAATTAAGAAGTATGATTCTGGTTAATTTCTATGAAATATTTTAATGATTTGAGTTCGGTCTCCATTTTATATTCAAACCTTGCTCTATGATGTACTTGAAGGCACATTTTTTTTTGCAAATGTGTAAAAGTTTCTATAAAAAACAGCAACTGTTATTCACTTGCACAACCATTTACATAAAAATTATTTTTTAAAGAGAGTAAAAGCTATTGATTTAATTTATTTTAAGGAAATGCTTCATGAAGAAAAGCTTGTACCAATAAGTCCAAATGTATAACTAGATGTGCAATATCATCATTAAAATATTTGGTAGTTTGAATGCAGATGTTTAGAAAAGCCATGTGACACTTTATGCAAAATCACCTGTGTTGTTCTGGAAATTCATCAGAATAGTGATATTTTAAAGGGGTTTTATGGAAAAAAAAATCATTTCAAATAATTGCTGTAATTTTTGTACATGTCTAGCCTAGCATGAGGTCAGGAAACAGACATATTTTATAGATATATGCAAAATACAAGTGAGACTAAGGCACAGTAATAGCAAGCTATTTAGTATTTATTAGTATCTATTTACTATTTATTAGTTCCTTCTCTATTTAGCTTTGCTGAGTGCGAAATGGAGCTCTTCAAGGCAGTATCTTTGTATGGCTGAGAGGAGAAAGCATTCTGAACACGTAGTATGAACAGGACTACTGCAAGTTTTGTTCAGTTTGTTATTAATTTGCTTATATTTTATTCAATATTATTGGAAATTTTCCCCCCAGCTAACATTATAAGGCTTCACACCCCAACCAATGGCAAGTAGCACTTCCCCTTAGGCTCATGCTATTAAAAAACATGTTAATGCACAGTGACAGTGCCCTTAGATCAGAACACCTATAGGACTAAAACAATAGAATAGGACTAACAATAACTTAAAGCCACAGCAGACCCAAGGATAACTTCTGTCATGGACAGATACAGCCTGTGCCTCTTGGACTTAGGGAAATAGAGCCTGGCCCTGTTTCATTTGTCACTGTAGATATATAGCTTTACACTACTAATTCCATAAATATGATTTGTGGACTAAAGTTTTGTTGCATTACGAAGTGGAGAAAAAGAAAAGAGACTCTTGAAATGAGTATACAGCTATTATCTCAGTGAAAAAGTGTGCATGCTCTGTCTGCTTTTAATGGGGTTTTTAAAGAAATCACTTGCTCTCTTATGAAAAACATAGAAAAATAGTCTATTAGAGGAAATAAATATATACAGTCAATTTTACATCTGAGCCAAATTGGCTATTTCCAGGTAACTTGAAGTACATGTTCCATGGAGTCATCATAAAAAAAAATTTAATTGATTTTTTAAAGTTTTATTCTCTATGTATTTATTTTTATTACATAATTTATGTCCAAATATTCTGCTGAAGGTAAGTGCCATTTTCCAAGCAGACATGTAGGCTGAAGAAATAATTCAGACTCTTTCTCATTTGGGGTTTCATTACACCTAGGGGGTGACCTAGTTCAACCCTACTTAATTTTTAATATCTCATGAAAACACTGCCCAGGGTGTATGGCTGAATGCACAGTGAAGAGCTGAGCTGGCCCATGATTTGTGATTAAAATTATATTTAATGCAAACAAACAAGTGCAGAACTTGATCAGAAAAAGAAGAATGAATAGATGAGTCTTTAGTCAGTCTGTGAAGGGAGAGAATGATTCCAGCTGCTTATCATGCTCTCTGGGCTTAATTGAGTTTCTGGCCAATTTACCTCTGCTTTTAATTGCAGCACAATGCAATATCCAAAATCCTTATTTATTTCCTTACTCTCAAAATAGTGCTACTGATTTCCATGAGAGTGTACCTATGGCAGGGAATCGTATCAGAGCAGATATTAGAAACTATTATCTTGCATAATTTTTGAGATAGCCTTCCTGTTGTTCACTTGTGAGAAATTTTGCTTTAACTACCTTGTCTGTCATTTTCCTAGAAATATTTTTAATGTAATGTCTTAAAGTTACCACCACTGTCAGAGTTAGACTTTGATTGTTATGGGTTCCTTCCAGCTCAGACCTTCAATAATGCTACAATAACATTATGTTCCTACACATTTATGGTCCATAATTACATTATGATGCAAGAAGTGATTTTGTTGGATAGGGATCAAGAGGGGCTTTGGGGAGACAGTAGCATGGAAATCCAGGTTTGGTTTGCACAGGTATTTTAATGGCCCAGTGAATGTCACTGCAGTGATCTAAGTTCAGGCAATGACCTCTCACTGCACTACTCCACCATCCACCCTCTCCCCTGAAAAAAACACCAACCTCATTTCTCATAAATAAATTGGAAAGATGAATAAATTATTATCAGAACTCTTAAACCATCCTGGCTTTACATGGCTTATCAAGGTCTTCCCTATCAACAACTTCCTTTCACTGTATTGGGACAAAAAGGGTGAAAGAAAAGCAAACAAGCAAAAAGGCTCCACACTAGCCTGAGGCTGAAGTAAATGTATTTTAAAACTATGCCCAGCCACTGTGACAAGAGCAATGTGCTGTAAAGGGTTTGGCAGCATCCAGCTGGAGGAATTAAATCTTGCTTGTCTGGCAAACACTTAATAACTTTTGCTGTGATGATGGAAATGATTAATCCAGATCTGCCTGTAGGATGTCTGTTACCAAGAAAGACATATTTAGGAAGTGTTTTTTTTGTCTCCAAACCAGTTGGGTATATCCTGATTGTAGTGAAATAGAACTTCAAAGTACAGTGAAATAAAAGCTCTCTACTTTTGGCATAAAACTGATATTTTCCAACTCTGGGATACTACACAGTCTAGTACTGGGAATCTTTCACCGAACAGAGCATTCAGGTTTCAGAGTTTACATCATTGTAACTTAAATACTATCTTAATTATATTAGAAAGTGAAATAATTTCTACACCGCTATCATTATGTCTCTTTCTGTATGAATCCTAGGTAATTCTAACAAAAACTCTCTATCATGTATTATGAACCCAGAAGGTGGAAAATAGCTCCTCCACATTTCATTTTAGAGCAGATGACTTTCTTATTACAACATCATTGCTAAAGTCATATTCTAAATATTGAAGGGACAAAAAAGTGTTAAAACCCCCCAAAATATCAGTAAAATATTTCTGATCCTTTTATCACAATGCTACTGTGCTGAAGGTACTTAGCGTTAAAATAGGTGCCTTTAATTTTCTTTCTATTAGAGCTGTGGGCATTTGGGAAAGCAAGCTTGGTGGATCGGTTATCTTCTGTTATATAAATAAATTCCTTAATTAATTTAATTAAATGAAGCTCATAAGACGTAGCAGCAGCTTAATTAGAAGCAATGGAGAAAAAAAAATATTTAAAATGAGGCCAATGTGAAAATAAATCAGAAGATAGACACTACAGAAAATAGAAACAAACATCCCTACAATAATTCAAATTTTAGGCTGAGTGTAGCTAGTGACAATCAGAACATACAAATGGTGAGATCACATTTACACTTTCTATGAGCTTGCAGTTTGGATCTTGCCATAGTAATGTAGACCAGCTATAAAACTGAGAGGAATATTTGTGCTGAGCTTTGGGATACATATTTTTTGCTTTCTTGATACATTCCTTGCAAGGGAAATTAATATGACTTATTATAGATTTTATTTAGTACAGAGACTAAAACCGTAAGGTCTACTTAAATTCAGATTTAGATCTTCAAGGTAGAAAAAAGAATTCAGTTTTCCATACTGATGCAAAACCCTTTAGCAAATATTTTGTGGCACTTCTTTGCAGAGTTATTATTTAGTTAGGTAGGAAAGTGGAACTTTGGACTCCAGAGTTTCATTGATGGATCTGCCAGTGGGAGGCCAGCTTATTTTCTCTGAGTTTTAGCACGTGAAATTTAATTGCCTGTTCTTAAAAAGTGTTTTGGGAACTGAAGTTCTCATGCTTGGTTGATTATTTCTGGTTCTACAGAATAATTTGCAGCCTGTACACTTTTGTCAGCATAACTGTTTTTGGGATTGTGAAAAGCAGATTCACAAAATGATCCAGGTTTAAAAGAAATCTCCAGAAGTGTTTGTTTATTTAATTCTGATCATGATTTGAATAATCCAGTTTATATTAAAGCTCTTAAAACTGTTATAAGGTGAAGAGGCAATAAAGTTATACTGGGATAGGATTGAACAGTTGGGGGTGAGATTTTTGGGAATTTGTAAAGCTGAACTTGCTACCAGAAATGTTTTGAATAAATGTACACAAGCATTTTTCATAGTTGCTGGAAGGGAGTTCCCTATCTTCCACCCATATTCCATCAGGCTGCCAGTTGTAATATTAAATTTTTTTTGCGTTATTAATGAATGCATCACTTTCAGGGAAAGAAAACAAAACAAAACAAAAACCACCCAAGTAAACACAAACCTATAATATTTCATTTACCCTACCGACACCTTTTCAGCTGATTGATGCCATTTTGTGAGATTAAAGATTTGATTTGGCCATTCAGTGTCTCTGAAATGCAAACAGTTCTAAAATTTTTTGCTCTTAAAAATGAATAAATGAACCGATAAGTAAGTTGTTACTGTTGAATGTGTATTTTTGTAGCAGTGTTTTTCTCCCAGACAGATCCATGGGAAAGTAGAATTGCCAAATTATTGCAGTGCGTCAGAATATCATCTGTCAAAAATAAAATTACAAAAAAATGCTATTTCAGAAGTCATGGAAGACCTTAAACCTTGCTATGGGATTTGTGCCCTCTCCTCTCCTCTCCTCTCCTCTCCT
>JAOTQP010000251.1:19832240-19846783 GCA_026413545.1 Cichladusa arquata | reverse complement strand
ATTGATTTCAGATGATTAAACTTCAATCTAATGGCACTGATTTTGGAGTATCTATCTACAACACTAATTAAATTTTTTTTCTTATTAATATTTTTCTTATTTTAGTAGCCAAGCCTTTGATCGATTTTCTTCAATGTGAGGAAAAATTGACAAAACTTCAGCATTGCTTTTTGCTTTTTTAAAACACAAAACTCCCTCTATATACAAAAATTCCTGCAAATTTCATTCTTGTAGAAATGATTAAGATTTCAAAGCTGTAAACTATGTTCTTTACAGTGTCTTTTCAAAAGGGAAACTTTTGTGTGACCACAGTGAAATAGTGCCAGGTAGTCTGCAATCCACACCAGAGGATCAACACCAAAGAGCAAGAGCTGTACTCAAGTGTGTAATGCTTGCTCAGTTGCTGACACCAATATCAGGACTGACATGATAATTCTTGTTACCTATTTCTTACTACTGAAATTAATCCACTGGTTTATAAACAACTGAAGCTCTATTGGGTGGTAAAAAATTTAGTCTAATACTGCAGTACTTAGCATGTTGTAATAACCGTTTTCCTCTTCTGAGTGTTCTGCTAACTTTACCAGAAGAAGATAGAATTAGAAACAATGACCTCAAGGTCAAATGTTCTTTTCACTGAAAATAAATTCTCAAAAAGAAAGTCAAAGAGCACTAAAATCAATTAAAGAAGTACAAGGTGCTAATAGAACAAAGGTAAGACTTCTTCCTACAGAGTATAAACTAAACCTGGCAAAGGAGATCAAAAGCAAGAAGTACTTAAGGTGACAACACGCTATTGAAATACCCTGCATGTTACTTGTGGTTCATTGTTACCTTATTGTCTGATTTTAAACAACAGATTCATCCAATTTTTGTCTCAGACTTCTACCTGTCTTTTAAAAAAAGTTCTTGCAATCTCCCCATTTGCAGGAGGAAAGCAGTGTGTCTATCTATATACGTACAGTGGTACAAGGATTTGTTTTTTAAATAGGTCATCTTAAAGTTTAGTATCAGTGCTCCAAACAAGAATAATAAGGTAGGGAAAATCTTCATGGTTCAAAAGGTTATTTCTGACTAATACTGCTAATATTGATCTGAAAAATGTGACATTCTTCTTATATACAGTAATTTTACTAGAACAAGTACACCAAAACATTTTAAAAGTTACAGTGCAGGTGCATACTTTTAAAATTTGGGACTTGGAACTACAGATGCAATATCAATTTCAATAAAACTTCTTGGCAGATCAGTTTCAGTCACATGTCATAATATCTGACATGCTGTATTACATGTTTTAGAAAGTGGAAATTTCTAGACATAGATTGTTGGAGAACAAGTTGAAAGTAATCAATCATCTTTGAAAGTAATTAGGAAGTCCATGCAACATGACAATCTCCCAAAACCTGATAGAAGTATATAAAATCTTTCTAACAGGGACTGCCAATATTCAACAGAGTTGCTGAGGAAGTCCACTAGACAGAATAAAGAGGAATGGTTTGGAATACATAAAGAGGGAAATTTGGAACATTCTTCATATAAAGTGTTGTTTTCAGCAATGAAGGCTGGGATAGTCAAAAATTTAATTGATACTTACAGGAAATTGAATATATTTACATTAATTATTTTAATAAGATAGATGATTGTAATTCTTATAAAAATTAGGGTCCACTCTATACATAAATGACACTGGAAAAACTAAAAGGCATTCCAGCAAGGTTAACTAGAATAAATCAATTATTGAAAACATCACTTATGTAGAAATTGTTTGCAAGCAAAAAAAAAAAAAAAAAAAAAACAACAACAAACCATAGAGCTCATCTTCTGCAAGGTGCTGGACTGGTCTGGAGCAAAATTAAACACAGTAAAGTCACCAGAATCTGAGGTGCTGAGAAGCTGGAGAGGTAAAATCTATCCAGCTTCATCTGAGAGCAATTAATAGTAGCCAGTATATTCTGGATGCTGTATAGCATTACCATGCAGATCAAGTCCTCTTATTCCAATTACATGTTAAAAATAAAAGCTACTAGATGCTTCAGCACTGGTCCTTAATACTGCTACATGATTCAATTTGCTTTCCATACATGAAAAGGATGAAAAGTGGGGTGGTTTTTTTCCTAAACTACTCAAGTATCTAAGACGCAGTGACTAATGCAAAAATAGACTAGATAGACCTTACTGGAAATTTGTCTTCAGAATATTTTTACTAGAAAAAGAATAGGTCCAGCAAAGTAACGAAAGTCTTCATGGGAATGTTTTCTAGAATTGAGCTGAAAATAAGATCTACTTCAGAATGGATTGGTGATTATAGCACTCAATTGAATTTAAAGCTATCCTTGCCTCACCCCACTTCTTCCTGACTCAGCTAATACTCACAGCCTGTGTTTCAAATCATCCCTGGCAGATGCCCTAAACCCTCCCTTCTTCCAGCCCAGGTTATCAGCCATTCTAATATGGTTATTCTCTTTGTCAGAGAAATAGTTTCTTAAACCTCAGGTTTACACAAATTAAACTTCTGCCTTAACTTTATGTAGGCTAGTCACTGTATCAAGTGGGGAAAGTTGCATCTGGGTTTACCCAGTTTCCCTGCCTTTCACTGGAACACTCAGTGATCACCTGCAACATCTTCTTCTGTTGTTCTGCTTGTCTACAGCAGTAAGAGAAAACTTCAGAACTCATTTAGGGGTATTTATTTTTAGACGGCTATTGACAGACAGAAATGCTCACATGAAATAGCAGACTCCATACAAAATGGTGAAAAATAACAATTGGAACAACTAAATTACAAAACAAACAAAACAAAATGCTCACACACTATAGGAAAGAAATGAAAGCAAGAAATGTTTTATTTATCCTATTTTTTAAAAAGCAAAGCTGATGCAACAGATCAAGCTCTAGTGCACATTGCTCGGTGCCAGAGCTATGAAAAGTAAAAATGGATTCATGTAAATTTCCAGCCTCCAGGTTCTCACTCCTGGGGTACTACACTCACCAATGATTAGTTCAGAAGCTTGGCAAACAGTAGCACTTTGCCTGCAACTGTGCCAATGGGAATTACTCAAGTATAAAGAATAATCTCAGATAAAGCAGCTGTGAGGAAAAGTCACAGACAGAAGGCCTTTTAGGGACATACAGCCGAGTTCTTGTCATCTAGCTAGCACATCACAACATGAGTAAAGAATAGTAAAGAATATATATATATGTCTGCAGACCATAATCTTGGGTTTTTTAAACTTGAGAAAAATGTGTAAATTGTATTTCTAAGCAACATACTGTCATCACAGAAGACTATTTTTAGGTTATACCCTCAGTAGTGAAAATGTGTATTTTCTGTGGAGCTATAAAAAACAAATTTGTTTATGATCTGGCCTCTTTTTTTTAAAGATTAGAGTCAAATAGCCAAAATAATATAAGGATTATGCATGAGGTGTTTCCTAACAAAGAGTAAACAGAGTTCAAGCTGATTTTGGTGCATTCACTCCACCTAGAAAATATTTCCTCTAGCATTTCCTACAAGAAAGAGATTGACAGAGTCAGAACTCAGCATGAGAGGGAAATTTTTGAATTCTCTTGCTTTCTGGAGACCATGTAGGTTAATCACTACCTTAAGATGTTGTGCAGGTAGCACAGCCAAACTGTGAAGCTCAGAGATCAGAGGTACCTTCACCCCTGAATGTAAAGGAAAGCAATAAGATCTGAAAATTTAGGTTGAAGTGCCCAGTTATAGTATGCATTGCTACAATTTTAAGGAGGAAGGAAAGGTAGAGAAATGGATAGAGCTCTTAACTTTTGTCTCTTCGTGTGTTTTCAAAGACCATATGCTCTCATGCAGTTAAAAACAGCTTCCTAACAACGTTACTATCAAGGTGACTTTGATTCTAGTTGCCCCAGTCCTCTGTGGCTGCTCTCTGCAGTGCTTTAAACCAATAGGGATCTGTGACATTATTTATTAGAGAAAACGCTGTTCTTTGGTTCTTCAGATCTTTGGGAAGATAGTTCAAAGCTGCCAATCCCTTCAAGGGAGAAATTTAGAAAGGTAAAAAGAAAAAACAACAAACCCAGGGAGCGATGGGAAGAAAGTAGATGTCAGGGCTCTTCCTTGAATCATACAAGGCATGGATAATTTAGCACACCTGCTATTTCCCGCAGAAAAAGACAAGCTATTAGGTACAGATCCATGTGTAATTTTGAGACGTAGGAATCCACTCACTGCTTCTTTGTAACTTCTAAAAACATCATGAAATCTTCTTATGATTGTTGACAGTACTTCTTTCCCCAGTTCAGAGGCCATTGCACTATCTGTGCCTATAGATTATGTCATTCAACCAGTAAGGAAACCTTTGCATGCAGCTTCCTTAGCACTGGCACCTGTAAAGTGGGGCTGCAGTGCTTACTGGAATATCTATTCCCACCATTATCCGTGCTTACTTAGCCTGTATTACACAATTCCATTAACTCTTAGTGAATATCTTCACCAAGGCATAATGGAATGGTGCATTCTCACAAAGTTCAGAAGAACAATGGGAGATGTCTCGATAAAGCAATCAGTAAATATGTCCTTTCTCTGCAGTAAAATTTAGCACTTGAGGAGATGGATGGAAAGCTTTAACATAAAAATAGAAGTTGTTATTTTTCAAAGCATGACATTTTTGCTTTTGCTTGCTGTCCAAATGCTTCTCACTGAAAAGTGCCAGTGACCTAAGCACTCTACCTCATAACTTTTTAATACTTTCCTTGGTATCACACAGCACCTAATGATTGGAGTAATTTTTAAAGAGTGGCTTTATAAACAGTTTCATTTGATGAAAGGAATGAGGGGTAGCGTTCCTTGTTTCTACCTGAAATGATTAGGATCAAAACTAATTTTCAACATTCATAATGCTCATAATTCAATATATACAGACTATTTTTGGATTAATAAAATTTAAAAATGCTAATAGAAGATAATTGTGGCTTTGCCAGAATATTCTTATGCCTAAGATGCTCCAGTTCTGTTTCTCCATAGCATGCTGAGAACCTACTGGCATGCCTTGCTCTTTTGCATAAGCATAAAGCTTAGCCTACAGCATTTTATTTCCTTTTACCATTATCAACACGAGTGTAGCTATAAATATTAACTTTCCTGAAATACATTTGTTGCAGAAACATAACCTAAATACTTCCCTGTCATCTTATGTTATATTATTCCTTGCTCTCTACACCAGATGTTCTTCTGCCTGCGAGACTGTTCTTGTTTGGGGAGATGTTTAGGACCTCATCTCTGGTAGAAAGGTGATCACAGACAGGAGGAGGGTGCATATCAAAGAGTTTCGAGATAATCAGAGGCCAAGACCTAAATATTTTTTCTCTTTTTAGAAACAGGCTTATTTTATTCTACATATACATGAAGCTATTGTGGTAAGTGCAGGGATGATGAATGTTAAATTACAGATAGCAGATTCAAGCTATCTGTTAAATATCACTCACTTTGTATAAACCTCTTCAAAAGTTTCAAAAGAACATAGCTATAGGATCCTCAATTATCTTCCTCGGGAAGACTTTCACTCTTTTCTGTACAAAGTGCCTGGTTAAGCATATTGAAGGCAACAGTGACAAGTTAAATACCATATAATGTGCCACAGCTGTGTTGTCTTACCCAAGCTCATCAAGGAGGGAATCACTGCAGAGTTTCTGACAGACCGAGGTGTGTTGTCAGAGCGTGGTGAGCGCACAGGCTCCGTGCAGCACAGCAAGGACAGCGGTGTTTTGGCAGCACCTCCTGTGCCAAACCAGTTGCGTGCTCACCAGCTTGTGCCCTTGCATGCCCACAGCACCTTCCTGTTGCATTTTAGGGGTAGCCTGACGTGGCAGAGCAGAGCACAGCATAGCCCCAGCTCAGAGCCCAAAAGCATCAAAGAGCCTGAACGGACAGATTGCTGAACCTGAAGGCTTCAGGAAGAGAAGCCAGGGACCACAATCCTCTTAGGGCAGAAATTTGGTAGAAAGGCAGTCTTTTGGCACAAGGTTTTTAACCTTAAGCTTTGTTCAAAAAAGCCCTTCAGCCCCACTCACACTGGTTAAACTAACTCCCAAGGAAATGGATGAGTGCATTGCAGTCAGGTATTGACAGGTTTTTGGCAGGCAAGATTTATTCAGAGCCTTCCTGACTTTCTTGGTAATGTTGAAATGTGGCTTGTTAAATATTTGATTTTGAGGAATCTGCATTCTCCAACAGATTTTTTCAGCTGAAGAATTTCTGTCAAATTCTGACAAACTTTCCTGCGCTTGGCATATTTGACCTTTCAGCAGCTCTCCTACTAGTTCTGATACATATGGCTCAACTCACTGCCATGAAGTGCTTCATTTCTACTAGAAAAAATTTGTTCCTTTATAGTGAGAGATGGTAACACAGCATTTAAAATCATAATCTGCTCTAACTCACAGTGTACGTCTGTTTAGTTTAAGTGTACATCATTTAATTTTCACCATTACTCACCAGGAGCGGATTGGGACATCAATCCCAATTAATGAATTTTCTCAGATGATAAAAACCAGGCAGACAAATTTTCCTGCAAAATATAAATATTATCTGCAAATATTCATCTTGTTTTTTAATGTGGTTTGAAAAAACAGCAGCGACAACTTGGCATTGAAATAAATTTAATTTTGTTTCTAATTAAGCAGAAATGAGTACAGAAATTCAATAAAAGCAACCAGTAACTGGAGGATTGAGTCAGTTACCTTTTTCTATTATACTATAATCATGTTATATAGAGAGGCTTTCATGACCTTTAGAGCCACTTGAGAATCTAACAAACAGCATCAGGTCCCACTCTGTCAGCAGCAAAGATTTTTATCAATGTACTACTGTTACTGCCAGTAAGATTTTGTGCTTTTATATGTCACTTTGTTTTAATCTAGAATTTTAAAATGTTCTGCCATTTATTTTTATACCATACACTAAGCTGTTGCTTAGTGAAGTAACTGCAACATTCAATATATATATAGTGCATGGACTTATGCCACTAACCTCATCTTGTTTCCATGGTTTTCTCTGGTTCTCCACACATCTAGGCTGTTTTTAAATCGGGTGCTATACATATCTTTGGGAGGAGGAATTATCAGGCAGTGGCAAACACAGACTGAGAGAGCTGGGGCCTTCAGATTATATTGCTACCTGTTTAACCTGGAATAATCAGCTAAAAGACTGGGAATCTGGATGCTAGGGTCCTATGTATGCTTCTGTCACTAAGGCATTCTATGAACTGAGGCAAATCACTGTACCTTATTAAAGAATGGCATAGTAAAATTTATCTCAAAAGGCTTTTGCAGAGCCACCAGCAAAACTCTATTTCTTCATGCATATTTCTGGTGAATTATTTTCTTTCCTTGTAGAAATTTTGCTTTGAAAATAGTTGTTTTTTATTTGTTTGGTAAAATCAAAGTGACTTTTTCTGCCAAAAAGTTGGATTGAAACTGAAAAAAACCCCCCTTATTTCCCAGCAAAAAGGAGCTTCTAGGGAAAAAAACCCCAGTATTGAATAAACAATTTTCTGCTAGGGAAAAGATGCTTTGAAAGAAATATTTATCAGTTCTGGTACTGTATGTTCTGAGATATCTTACCAAAACAGGCAGGCTAAAATGAAATGTGGGCAGGTGGGAGATGGCACAGATTATGCTAGAGGCAAATTAGAGTGCTGTTGTGCTATTGCTCAGTGCTTAGGGGAAGAAAAGATTTAATGGTCCCACTGATCTCTAAGATTCTCTCTACTCACTTCCAAATTTGTCATAATATTTACATCTGGCTTACAGAAGCCTGAAAACTATCACTGAACATTTGTAGGCATTGTATAATAAAAATTCAGATGGTCAATTTACATTTGGGCAAGCAATTTTCAAATACCAGATATGCAGAAAACATGGCCAAAACATCTGCTGATGTCAACAATTAATTGATCAGGAGTTGTCATGTTTCTCATATTTTAAATTACAACAAAAAATTGAAAAGGCTTAAGGGGAAGAATTTTCCTATATTTCTGTCTGTGCCTGCAGTCCTGGCCTGCACTGTGGGGACAGATATGAGTGCATGACATCTAGTGGTAGATGAAAGAGATCCATCCATCTGTGCTATCAACAAGAGGTTCTTAAATTACTGCAGCCACCTGTACCCAGCAAAAACAAAAATTACTCCTATCTTAAACCAGGTGATCATATAAGAAAAATTCATTATTTAAACATCCCTGGACAATAAATCCAGACTGCACTGGAGAATCCGTTTCAAGATGTTGCTCAGTGTTCTCAGTTAAGGGAAATAGTTTAACTTTCTGAATTTCCTTCACTATATTTATTGGGCTTTTTTGTTTCTCCCTCCCCTTCACTCTCCTTTTCCCTCCTGGCTAACAAACATAGTTCCTAAAAATGGTCTTTTCAGAACTACTTTTTCTAAAAAATCAATGCTTTACTAAGAAATATTTTTCCAGAGGTTTTCATAATTTTTCTAAAAATAATATGACTTCCCTAGTTGAGAAAAAAAGCAATACAACAACAAAATCCCAGCCACAACTACATTAAAAAAACTCTCCAGCTCCAAAGTGAAACTTCTTTCTCAATCCTGCAAGACACTACGAATTCAAAATGGGGAAGATGGAAGAGTTTTTAATCTGGAAAAAAATAATGCTCATAAAGCATCAGATTATCTTATTTCAAACGAGGTTCCAGATGAGTTGTCCTGATAACAGAATGTTAAATGGAAATTCTCAGCCCAAAATACTAAAATCAACAAAAGTGTTGACAACTGCAAACTGGATTTTTGTTAATTAAATCCATGAGCAACTATAACTGGATAGTGCCAGTTGTGCCACTCTAATTCAGCAAGTGTACCTGTCTCCCATGTGTTTCTCTCCTATGGAATGCATCTAGACTCTTTCAAAGTTAGAATATTTGGAAAACAATATGTCAGCCACTGGGTGAAATTAGGTGGGTTTTTTTTCCTTTGGACATTTTAATGCTAATCCTGATTTAATCTAATGTATTAAACAACCATAAAACTGAAAATATTTGTGATAGAACGTCCAGCCTTGGAGGAGTACTGGCTGCTTTCCACGAAGAGCAATAAAGCCCAGAGCATGGAAGGCTTAGCAGGTACAAAACCCTTGTGGTGCTGCAGCCCTGTATGAACAGGGAAAAATCAGGGCTGGGCTGGGCTGGGCTGATAGAGGGAGGCAGTTGAGACTCAGCTGTTATTCAGACAAACGTCTACATAAATAGGCATGGGCATGAATCTGAATTATCATTCTGAACTCTACCTCCTGGACCATATAGCAGTAATAACCATTAACCTTTTCTAAGGTCTGAATACAAAGATCATCCATTTAACATAATGGCAAAGACATCACAGGGACAGAATACAGCACATAAAGAACAGAAATGAACTGTGAAAGGACAGTGCAGAGAGGAATTTCTACTCAGCCTCCTTCAGTAACAATGACCTTTGCAGAGTCCTTAGTTTTACTGAGAGTTCATACAGCTGCTGAAGGAATGTTCAGAAGTATTTGTTATATAATGTGAAACAATAATACAGCATGAGTTACTTCTGGTAAACAGTAATGTCTAATTAAGCTGCAATCAGTGTGTCTTTTGAATCGCGCTTTTTCTAGTACCTCTGCAAGACACCACTAAAAACTCCTTATGACGATCTGTTTAGAAAGGGCAAATATGATAAAAATAGTAGAAAGATGACCTTTTGTAAAGAGCTACTGTTGGAACTGTTGCCATTACCCATTTGAAGAGTGGGGAATTGCAGCAAGACTGGGTAAAGAAGAACAGACTGGTAACTCTAGATGTAAAATAGGCCAGAACATGCTGGTTCCTGTAGCTGCTCCCAGTTTTCCCCGCACACACATGCACACATTTGCATGCTCTCTCTCTCTCTGTCTCTGTCTCCACGGTAACAGCAGTGCTGGGATTTTGCTGCTGCTGCTGCATGCTTTGGATGCTTCCTTTGCCAGGGAACAACTCACCCAGCCCTGGTGGGGCTTGGCTGCACAGCATCACCTACCAGCAACTCTCTGTGTGTCTGAGGGGCCAGCAGCTCTCAGACACCCTGGGCTGCAGTACCACATACACTTTATTTCTTTTGGCTGTGGGTGGTTTGTGATGGCAGGTGCTGAGGACAAGGACAGGCACTTTCTAACACTTGTATGTTAGGCAGAAGGTTTAAATGCATGCAGGTTCATTTGTGCAGGGAGCTACCAACTCAAGAAAAAGGTTCCCCACATAAAAAGTGCCTAGAAACAGAAGTGTCCTCTTTTTGAACATGGCAGAAGAGGTACACTGATGCTGAAGATGTGGTGGCTTGCAGTGTCTCCAGGGAGTGGTCATACTACTTACTGCAACAATCTATAAATCCCCAAAGACACACAAGTCAGCTCTGATCTGTCACGAAAGTCAAGTGTTCAGAGACACCATCAGGCCCCCTTTAGCTTTTGATGGAAGAAGGAGCTAAACAGGTGCAGAGGAAATGAAAGTCTTCTGTTTCACCAGATATCACGAAAACTGATGAGAACTCTTTTCACTGTCTGCTGGTAAGCACCTTTCTGAGTGGGGAAGTGAAAGCCTGGTGATATTTATAGAAGATCATGGTTAAAGACCATCACAGAAGGTTCATGAAGAAAGAAATTGCATGCCATATTTTTAATAACATTTAGCACAAGTGTGTACCTGATGCAGATCAATAATTTTTTGTATCAGGAATTTCTCCCACAAAGTGAGATTTTGCACAGTGCTGGTGTACTACCCATTATGTTATGATATCTAAACAGGTTTATACAATTAGCATTGGTCCAATGTGGATTTATTACCTTTAATTTAAATCTATTAAAATCTATTACCTTTAATTTAAAATTCTTTTTTTTCTCTTTAATGTTCTACCTTCTAATGAGAGACAAATCAGCACTGTTGCACCATGGAAAGTTGGCCATGTATCTGGAAATAGGAAAGCTTTAACTCTCTTTACTAAGAGGGTAACTTTAGGAAGCAGAACAAGAACACTAAATCTCAAACACCGGATCTAAGAACTTAAGTAATGCTAGCTGGAATTCCAAATTCTGTGTTTATGACATAACAGTAACAATAATAATAACATTTTTCATTCATAACTTCTGTGTAATATTTTGTCCTACAGCTGTGTATCCCCAGTCATTGCTGAAATAAATTTAGCTCTGCGGTAGATGTTGGCAAACAAACAGATCAGGGAAAATCAGCATGCAGCCCAGCAAGAGAAACAAAGACAAATTTTGGTCAAGGACTCAGGGACAAATCCTGCTGACAGTGAAACTGCTGTAGGCTATTTAATGTCCATGCAGCCGAGAAAGACCAATCCATAGTAAATGCCATGGCATTCCATTTCTTTGCTCCTTATATGCTGTTTAAATGCTTACCATGGAACACAATCTTTCCAACGGTGCTCTTCATTCACCATTCTAGCAGAGATTTGGTTTTGTTCATTTGCATGTCAATTGTCCACATCATTCTTTTAGCTATTTCTCTCACATAAAGCTTTAGATCTTTTTAGCTGTTTTCACACAAAAGGTGTCCATTCAGTCAGCAAAGGTCACTAAGTAGCCTATCCACTACCTCTATTCCCCTATTTCTACTGTGGCATCTATTACTGAAAACGAGTTAGGAGGCACTAGTGCCTAAAGAGCAAGGTCAATGTTTCATGCACATGCTCAAAATAAGATTTGTCTCAGTCTTCAAATGACAGCTGTTCATGTAATCATATGTTTCTGTAGTGTTAAATCTCTCTTGCATGTTTTGTCCGCTTATTCTCATTGCATTCTTGAGTTGCATGTTATAATTAGTGTGAAATAATTTTCCTAAGTCAAGTGATGTCCTTTGATAAGTTTATAATTCTATTAAGCTTCAATCCTATTGAAAGCATTAGCGTGTAAATACATTCTTAAAGTCATCATCAGAGTTAATTTAATGTATGGATAGTGATGAGGTTTTTTTCCCACTTTTCTTCTTTAGCTATTTTTTTTTAAATTGAAGTTTAGGAGGTTTTTGTGAATCACATCATTAGAGAAGTATATCTATCAACTTTAAATGCCATCTAACAAAAGCAGCTGAGATTTGAATAAGTAAATTCAAACAAAAAACAGAGAACAAGAGAAACAGACTTCACTGATGTATGTGTGCCCACTGGAGAGTGGTTGGACTGTGAGCAGGAATGTAGTGAGCCTGGGTTGTGGCATGAAATAAAGAAGTAAAAGCTAAAAGGGAAAAAAAAAAAAAAAAAAAAAAAAAAAGCAGGAGCCCCTGCAGCCATTGCATTTGACTTTCTAATAATGTCAGTTTCAGAGGAGAGGAGAGATGGAAATGAGAAAGGGTGCACTTGCAATGCAGTCATTCTTGCTGTCATTGCCTTTATGGCTTTTCAGCAGGCCACAAAAGGCCAATCCACTAGAATATGAATGAGACACAGTCATGGCCCCACCAAATAAGTAGGAGGCATGAAACCTCCCTGTTTGGGTCCTAATAGCTTTTTCTGGCTCAGTAATCTCTCACTATAAAGGGAAAACAAGACAAACAAAAAATGATCCTCACTCCCCATATCCTGTCTGTGCTTTCCTTTCTTTGATTATTGTTCTGAAGGGCTTCAGAGAACTGGAAGATTAATAGCCTACAGGGATTTGGTGAAGTAAACCCCTCTGAGAGGGAGCTTTATTCCCATCAACTCATCCTCTGTATTAAATATGCAGTTTTGTTATTCTTGTTATGTGTGGAAAGATCTGACAGATAGGCACGGGGAATAAAAACATTAAAGGAGCAAACAATTTAAACAATTAATGTTTTCCACTAATTATGTATCTGAAATTCCTTAGGACAAAAGAGAAGTGCACTAGGAGGAGATATTTTAGTTGACACCACCCTCATATTGAGCCATATCTGCTCTCCCTTTTTTTATCAATTAAATTAAAGACAAGCACTGAATTGAGGCACTGAATTTAGTTGTGATCTTTGAGCTAATGTGACACATTACCAAACCCATGTTTAAGATTCTGATACATTGTCTGTCACTCTCAGGAGCAGCACAGGGTTCAGAAATCATAAATCATAACAGAAATTTCAGCTGGCAGAGGAGTGCATTGTGTTACTTGGCAGATCACTGCTCAGAGTACCTCAAGCCAACTCACCGTGGAATCAACAGTGTAGCCACGTGCTGCAATAATTTTACTTATGAAGACTTTTTGGATGGAGTTAGAGAAAGCTCTTCCTGTTTAAGTGTGCCCTGTACCATATAGAAGTGCCTGTTTAGTTGAAGGTAGCTGGGGGATGCCAATGGCATCCATGGGCTGGTGTGGCAGCAGGTCCATGGTGTACTCTGCAGATTCCCAGGGATCTTCTGCAGGCCGTGCTGGCTCAGCAAGCATGGAAACATTTCTCCCAGCACACATGCTCCTGTTGACAATAAGAAAATTGTATACTAATTGTAACTTAGCAGAAGTTGCAGAAGCAACTGCAGAAGTGAAAGTGGTAGATCTCAAACTAGACTGAATTAAGTATGCATCCAAAAAACAACCACTGTTTGAGATACATGGGATTTAAATATTGCATATACTTCAATGATATTTGTTTCATTACACAAAAATGTTTGTTCTTGTGAAAGGCAGAAATATTCCTTGACATAAGACTTCAGCTAATATTACTGTCAGAAAATCAGTTAGGATTTTTTCTTACTACAGTTTCTTTTGTATCTCTAAATTATTTGAGAGAAGATAGTTGAATAAAATATTTTGGGGGATTTGTTTACCTTGATTAATCAAGAAGATAGCAGTGTTGGAAAAAATTAATCTTTGGCAATGTACGCTACCCTTGGGTTTTTGGATTACACATTTGGGCAAGCAGGATTAAGTTGTTTGACAAAATGTTTTTCTTGGACAATGCAAACTCGATTAAGGTGATTCCTGAAGGATGTGAGTCAAATCAGTATAACTTAGTTCTAGAGAAATTAAACTGAGAAGATTGATCTATATTTTTTTTTAAAAAAGCATTCTGCTGTGCTATTATGTTCACTGGCTGAAACTAAGAGGACTCACTGCTATCTACATGACACAAACATAGGCCAAAAAATATGTGACTTTTGCATTTAAAATGCAGGTCCTTAGTTCAGCCTTAACCTTGCACAGTATCTATTCATTGTTTTAAATATGAAATAAAATCTTAATATCTATTTCTGACTGATCCAGTTTTTAGCAGCATAGCAATTTTTCCTGATGCACTCAGTTGAAGGCAGAGCTGGGAACAGAAACTACTTTTTCACCCTTTTAGCAATAATTGTCTCACCAATAGCATTGAAAACTGTAATCTGATTCCAAAGTCATCTTTAATGAGGTTGTATACATGTATCGCTATGTTCTAGAAAAACATGCTTTGAACCACTGACTTTGCTTGCCTTTACCACCATTTGTTTATACTTGGTTTTTTGGTTTTCTCCTTCCTTCCTTCCTTCCTTCCTTCCTTCCTTCCTTCCTTCCTTCCTTCCTTCCTTCCTTCCTTCCTTCCTT
>JAOTQP010000251.1:19815015-19828819 GCA_026413545.1 Cichladusa arquata | reverse complement strand
TTGTATTTCAGATTAAAAAAAAAAAAAAAAAAAAAAAAAAGAGGGAACCTGGGCAATATATTCACCATTGGTTTGGTTTTGCCCTTCATTTTAATGAGGAGGTTGAAGGAGTGAGCCTGGTAGTCAAAGTTCACAACCAATATGATTTCTTTTTCCAAATAGTTTTTCACTTGTGTAACTAACAATGCAAAGGCCATTATTTGTTACTAAACACAGAATGATTGAGGTTGGAAGAGACACCTTGAATTCTTCTTTATCAGACTCCTGTTAAAGCAGGGTCAGTTGCAGCATGCTGCCAAAGATTGCTGGTCAAATGTTGAATATCTCCAGGGATTTTAATTCCATAACCGCCTTGGACCTTTTCCAGTGCTCAACCACCCTTATAGTAAAAATGTTTTATCTCACATTCGGGTCTATTTTCTTGTGGCTTTATTTGTGCTAGTGTTGGGCAGCAACAGGTGATCAAGTTTGTTCAAGGACAAAATATATTCAGAAAACTTTCAAGTGATTATTATTCCAAATGTTTTTCTGCAATGATGATGAATTGGGCTTGTACTTGGGCATATTTATAAAATGTTCGACTACACCCACTGAAATTCCCAATGCTAATAACTTCTCATGGTGTAGCCTGCATGTATTAAGTAGAGTTTTCTGTAGTAATGCTTTATTGATACACCAATGTATAAATAGATAAACTGATCAGTGGTATGACTAATGGTGGGGTTGGCCTGTGGCATTAATGTCAGAAGAACTTAAAAAGTTTCACTGCAATTATGGGTTGGTCTTGAAGTAATGACAATAGGGTGTCAGAGCAATGAAGCATTGAAGGGCTCCCAGGAGAAAAAAAACACATTAAGTTTTATTTTGTAGACAATTAATTCTTCAGAAATATTCAAACAGAATATATAATAAAGTATAAGGTTAGATCGTAACTTGGTGGTGGCTAATAGGATGAAAATACCACCTTGGATTACCTTAGACCATTATAATGTTTAAAAACATACTCTTGAGGGTAATTTGTGTATGTAAATTATATTATAATGTACTGGACCAAGACCATCAGGGACAAAGAGTGCAGACTAGCTCTTGCATACCATATGAAAGAACCCTGCTTTAGGGACAACAGTTTTGGTGACCCAGATTGTACAGCTATAAAGCCTTGCACAGATTAATTTACTGTTCCCAGCAATGGAGAACGGGATCATACAGGATTCCAGTGCACACCAACTAGTTAATCAGGTACTCTACCTCTCCAGTGAGTTTCTATGAGTTTTTACATTCTATGCATGCCAGAATGTCTTCTTCCATTGTGAAGATGAAATTTATTATGCAAATGATATTCTCAAATAAGTTGTGAAAACTCTGTACAGCTACTCATCCTGAAAGAAATGCAATGCAAGGTTCAAATCTACTGACTAATGGGCCAGACCTTGGAAGAACCTGAGAATGATATCCCTGATGTGGTATTGAATGTGGTAATTCCCTGGGATGGCCTTCAAAGAAACCAGGTAAAGCAAAGAATGTGACTTCTCTTAAAACAAGACTCAAACTACTAGCAAAGCCGTGAGGGTAAATCAATATCCTATTAGATTGGAAGGACATAAAGGATTGGAGTCCTTGATAAATACTTCCTTGAAGTATGGATTGCTTAGAGTGTCAATCTGAATTTAGTACTCCTACTTTACCAGCAAAGAAGCCTCATTTTCAGGAGTACAGTTTGGCACAGGACTTAAGAGTAATAAAACAACCAACATGGACGTACACGCTATCATACCAAACTCCAGGTCTCACAAGCATGGAGCTGAGGAGGAGAATCTCAATCCTTAGACTGCTGGTCATGTTTTTTTTTATGCAGCCCAGGGTATGGTTGGCTTTTTGGACTGCAAGCACATATTGCTGGGTCATGTTAAGCTTTTTCTCCACCAAAACTTCAAATCCTTGTCCTCAGGTCTCATATTAATCTATTCTCAACACAGCCTTTATTTGTGCTTAGGATTCTGCCAATTCATTGTTAGGAGTGTTTTGTTAAATAATTCTGACTTCAAATATGATACACCTAAACTCATTAATATTACTGGTTTTTCTTTCAAGCTATCATTTGGTCTTCCACTTCCATCTCTTCTGCAATGATGCCTAGGACAACAGCACGATATCCTTCAGGGTTTGGTTCCACATAAGGCCTGAGAAAGTACCAGTTCTGTGCCGTCTTAAAACAAATGGTGAACACCCTTGAGTGGGTGCATTCTCAAACTCTGCAGGTGTTCAGCATCACTTGCATGGCACTGACCTTGCAGGTTTTTCACAGCAGCTTGCTGTCTTTGTGCTTGGGCCATGATGGGCTTCATTTGTGAGGAGCTCTGAGACCTTTGTCAAAGAACATTGCATCAAAAAGCACAAAATCTGCCTACACATCACCAAAGCAACCTAAGAGGCTCTTGGGTTTCCTGAGGTTAAACCAGTTTACATTAGTTCTGAGTGTTTTGCAGATTTTCACTTATTCATCTCAATAGGGTGCAGATAGTGCTGGATGGCCATCTGTCCCTTGTTTCAGCTGCCAGCAATCAGCCACTTGGCAGGGCTAAACAAAGAATATCGCCATGATATTTAAAGACATACTGGACATTTTACCGTGAGATTCCTGCCAGCAGTTCTATGTTTAGGAAGCATTTTAGTTAAAAGAAGACTGAAAGTAAGTGGAGTGCTTCAGAGTCAACTGAGTCTGAAGAATAAGTTGAAATAAACCTTGGAGCTTTTCAAGGATTTTAAAAGTTTAATAACATTATTTAAAATGCATTTCTGTTCCTACATTTTATAAATCAAGCCATATGTATAATTAGATTATTATTAAATTAGTGTATTCTCCTACTTCATTTTCAAAATAGATTGAACTGGAGTGACATATATCTTCTGATTCAGCAAATCTTTTTCCAGAATGAAATGGGGGTAAATCTGAACTAGATCAAACACTAACCAAATAGTATAATCAATATTAATTTTTGTTTCCAAACATGCAAATGGAATAAACAACAACTTTCTATACAGAAACTAAAAAAAGGTCTTCAAAGTACTACTGAACACTGCTGAAATTTCAATAACTATTTGACCATCACCATGTAATCCCAAAGAGCAATGTCTTCTTGTCGGAATTAAAGAGAAATTTATTCATCATTGCACCTCTAAGTTTCAAACCAAACAAATTTGGATAACCATGCATTAATGAAAGATACAAAACTTTCTGATAGCTGGCAAAAACCACAAGTGTGTAGGAGTCTCAACATCCAGTGAACATTCACCAGCAGAGGACTTAAGGGACCACTATGCTGGATTTAGTAATTTAAATCTTGAATAAGCTGCAGCAACCATGGGGTCAAAAATGTCCAAAACATTTCTTGAATAAAAGCTGCCTATTACTCATTAAAAAAAAAAAAAAAAAAAAAAAAAAAAGAAAAAGAGAAAAACAAGCCCATCCAAGAGCTGTGCTTTCTACAATATTACAAGTATTTTAACACATTTTCCATTAAGTTCCAATATAGTTTAAATTTCTTTCCCCAGGCACATGTGGCAGCTGATAAGCATGATACTGTGCTGTGTTACTGCAAAAATTATTTCTCTTGTAAAGGAAACACATATATGACTACTTGTAGCTTAAAGTTCCTTACTATCATGGACATGTCGGAGAATTTTTGTTAAATTCTGATGTAAATCTCTTTGCTCCTGAGAGTTGCCACTTGTATCACCTACTCTGATCAAGTCTGCAGAAAAAAGGTAATTCTTACTTTCTTTTCTTTTTTTTCCTTTTTTTCAAAATTTCTTTTTTTCCTCTTCTTAAAAGGATTTTGTAAAATTATCCCTTTTTTTGTCTTTTTAAGTTGCAGCAAACCATGTTAGAGCTTTTACAGGTATATGATTATATGATCAAAATTATCAAGGATAAGATATTCTGCTTTGTCAGTAAAAGCATTAATGCAACAGAACAAAAATTCCTGCTCATCAGTCCAACTCATGTACAAAAATCCCTAAATGAAATAAATAAATAAATGATTTAAACTCTAAAACTGTTCCACAGATTACACTTATACTCTAACAGCAGAAGGATGGTTATGGTGGTTGATGGCCCAGAGAACATAATTTGAAGTTTTATGCAAGACTGATGAGCAGTAAGTTTCAAACCAATTTTGAAAAAGTGATGCATCATTAATGTATATTTGCTGAATATAATCCTGTGAGAAGATTTAAATTTTGATGAGAAAATCTGAAATCCTCAGCCAATTTAACATTAGAATGAGGCTGATTTCAGATTCTTTTGTTAATTGAGTGATCAATTAAACCAACACAAATAAACATGTAATCTTATTTTTAAAAACCCATCCATTTTTTAGATATGAAAATACTGAACCTTAAATTAAGAGACAGCATTGGAAATTTAGTTTGTTGTGACCCATGACTTTAGCTAAATTAAAAGACCTATATTTCTCATTTGGTTTATATTTTTTTCTTGTATCATTGTAGATTAGCTTCAAATAAAAAATTATAAGGTATGCTTTGCTACCAGAATAAATGGGCTTTATTAGAAATAACTGCCATTTAAAATAGGGTGGTACAGACATTAAGTTTTTCAAAACACTTTTAATAGTAAATATAAGCAATAAATCTTTTCCTGTGAAATCTAATAGAACAGTGCAACTAGCCTTTAGTTCTTAAGATTCACTATCACAGCTTAAACCTCCATGAACCAAATAGCTTTGCTTTGTGTATTGCAAGAATCAAGAACAAGATTTAACAAAAGTTTTCAAGGTATGATGTCAATAGCTTCAGCAGGTGGCAACCAAAGTTTTAATGATACTGCTTGCTGCATATGTTGCTGAAACAAAGTACATTATAGACTTCATTCCTTGAAATTTTTGGACAGAAAAAAAAATTACAGGAGAGCTGAATGGATTTTTCATGTGGATTTTTAGAATTAGTCAGCAGAAGAAAACATAAAATTGAGAGCTTTGAAATAAGACAGAAAAATAGAAAGTTTTATTATATGATCACAACTGCAATTTTAGCAATTTAGTATTCAACAACAAAAAGGGGAAGAAAGACCCTCCATGTTTTTTATATATGCAATCCAGATTTGCATTTTATGAGATCGATTTTATTTATTCAAAATAATGTCAAGAGATTTAAAGAAAGACATCAGATTCTCCTCTGTAATGATGCTCATTCTTGTGGCATTTTCAGAAGCTGATTATTGCTTTCTAGGATTTTCCAGCTCATCTATACAAGTCACAGGATACTGCATATAAACTGTGCTATATCAGAGGTCCTGGGCCTTCAGTCACCCTTCTTGCACCAGCTGCTTAGAAATCTTTGCTGTGAGAACGGAGGGTATGTGAATCCTGGGTTTGATTTGGTGGGTGAACAGTAACAGCATTTACTGCATGAATAAATAACGCAGGCCAAGTTCATGCTTTGTCTAATTCCATTAGAATGAGTGTGCTTACTCCAGGGATCAAAGTGGTTGGTGGGTGAGTGTGCACAAGGGCAGCAAATTATGGTGGTATCTGCCTTCCTGGAAGATGTAAAATACAAAAGAATTTAATGGATGGGGGAAAACAGTTTGATGTATAAAGAATGAACTAGACATTCAGTATTTGAGTAGTGCTCTCTTTGACATTGTTTAAGACAAATATAGGTATTTATGTTTCTTTTTGGCCCTTTTTTCTTCAAAAATACAACATCAATTTCACTCTTGAAACAACAAAGGAACAATAAACACATAATCACAGGGACTATCACTGTCAAAAAATAGTTTTCCTTGAATGTACTTCATTAGGTTTACCTGTAATGAGCCAATTTTGGTGTTAAACTCACACAAACTAGCCAAAATATAATAAATACAGTTGAATGTTAAAAAGCAAGCCGCTTATCCTGAAACTTTGGTCCCACTAACTCAGTTAATAATTCTACAAATCCATATAACTTTTGATGCGGTTCCCATTCAGGAACTTTCTGTCTTACACACACACACACACACATACACACACATATATACACACATACATATATACATATATGTATACAAACACATATATATGTATACACATACATATATATGTCGGAAATACTGTTGGATCATTTTACCAACAGTATAGTGAATATCAAGACAAGACTTTAAAGGAGATGACCTTTGCTTGCTTCTGTATTAGCTTGATCCAAAATGTGTTGAACTCCCAGGAAAACTCTCATATAATGAAAGACTGGAACAGACCCAAACTAATGAAAAACTACTCATCCCAACTGGGATTAATTAGACAACTGATTAGTGTCATAGAGTAGAAACATTCCATAACCCTTAAAAACACTCCTAAGAGTGGTTATTATTATTAGCGACATATAGGCTTTGACACTTGCATTTCATGTAACCTTAATTTAGTTAAAAACAAACAAAATTTCTTTGGTTTCTTTCTCACCTGAGCTGCTGATCTACTATAGCTTAAAGAGACTTGTCTTTCTGTCTTTTTACCTTCATCAGCCATGACCAGCTTGGAATCATCACCTTTTTCCCACTGGTTGACTAACCTGAGAATTATGCACCTGAAGGCAGAGAGAAGGACACTGGCTGATTTTCATAAGATAAAACATCAAAAATTGGAAAGAAATAGTTTTGTTCCTATATTAAAGTTATGGTAAATTGACATGGCAGAAACAAAAGAAATGAAACTTCAGAGCTTATTATTTGGAATTCCTTTTTGAAGAGGAAAAGGGAAAAGAGAGAAAGAGCAGTTATTTAGCTTGATGTTAAAGGTATTGAAGGGCCAAACACTTCATTGGTATAACTCACCTAAGTTTCAGTAGAGCTCTCTGTATCCATTAGTAGTAGCTACATTTCAGACACACTAAACACTTTGTTTATCCTGCTTTAGTTTCATAAGACTAGATGTCGTAATTACACAGCCTACACCGGACACAGCTTATAGGGGCAAAGTTTGAAGAGATGCAAAGGATACAAGCAGCAAAGGACCATAAACCCTCTTTATTGTAGGAGCTGGGAAGAAGAACAGAAGTGCTACTGTGCCAGTGCCACATGAAAAATGGATTATCATCAGTGGGAATGAAACAAGGCTATGATCTCCACTAATTTAGAGTTCCTTTCCAGCTTTTTTCCTCTGTCTAATCTGCGAGTTAAAAATTTAATATTGCTTTCAGTCCTCTGGAATTTGTTTAGCAAGTTTTTAGAACAACATAATTTTGGATCATAAGATCATTAAATATCTCTACTTTATGCTAAAATGTTCATTAGAGATAGTTGAATATTTTTATTGAAACAGTTTTGGATTGAAAACTATTTTTGACAAAAAATATAAGTATACATTCAGATATATATAAAAAGAAGTGTTATATTATTATGATTGAATTTGACTCAAATTATATGAAAGCATAATAACCTCTTGCTCTACTCTTTTAACATACTTCTAGTTTTAACAACTTTAATTCTGTGAAAGGGAAAAATACAAAGAGGAAACATCCTCAACATTTTTTATCTCACCTTTCTCCCCTTTTAGGTTTGTTTTCCCCACTGTTTAATTTATTATCTTTAATAAATTACAAAATTATCAAATATAAAGCACCTGTTTTTAGACTGAAAGAAGGTTGACATCTCAAATTATTAGCAATCACCTGCTTTTCTGTTCCACCATTTGAGTTAGTAATTGAAAGTTATAACAGGTAGCCTAACAAAATAATCTTTTTTCATCTTCTGGGGAGAAATGATCTTAATGCACTGACCCTGTTTTAGAAAGCACAAGAAGTGTGAAAGACAGCTTTCAGATTAGGTGTGGTCAGCACCTGGTTGGCAATTAAAAGCATTTATAGTTGGTGAGTTCAGACAGCTCTGTCATGGAGGACATGCTTTTGTATCCAGAGGAAATTCTTGTTTAATATCATTTCAGATGTTGCTGCTTTTCAAAATTTTACGGAGAGGCATCCAGCATTAGTGTGTCTTTTAGCTCAGTCTCATTCTTCCTCTTCAATTTATTACAGTTTTATGGAAATTAAAAAGGAGCTGTGAGAAGAAAGGGAGAAGAGATATTTTTGGAATGCTTTAATATCCTGTCAGCAAGCTCTCCAGACAGAGTTAAGAAATTTTGATAGGATGGATATTCTTTTTCCATTCCTTCCATCTTCTTGCTTACTAAAAATAAAACATATGAAGATACACAGTGTCATAGAAAATCATGCTGCAATTAAAAGTGGCCATTATAGAGTGTCAATGGCTGTGATAATGTGCGTAATTTACCTAGGGGGAGTATGCAATTAGAAAATTAACCTTTTACATTTCTCTCTCTAATCAGGTGCAACAAATGACTACAGAATAACACATTAGCAGCTGTATTTACTGTATTTGCATGCAATTAACAAGTAATTGATTATGCTTCAAAAGAGGAGAATTGAGTCCGTGTCTATGAAAAACACAGTTTGAGATGGCATGGTGGATCTTTGTATTCCTTTTATTCTTCCTTTCATTCTAGTAAAGGTGCAGTACCAATGCCAGACATCCAAATGACATGTTAAAACACCTCAATTTTTCCTGTTTTCAGGAACAAAGGTATTTGTTATGTCTTTCTACCATGGTGATTCCTGCTTTGAAAAGGGCTAATTAATGCCAATAGTAATAACTTTTTTTTTTCAAATCAGATTAATATTTTTCTATTAGGAAATGGATAGACACCAATTTCATTATGAAAGAGCAGTCTACAAGTAATAATGTATTTAATCACTATGAACTTTATCTGAAATTATTAATGTAACAAAACTAAAGTCTCCATATCTGACTACCAATATCCAGAATACTTCTGCTCCTGTATTGTCAGCCATACAAAACATCATGTCTGTGGTGGTCTCAGAGGAATTTGGGATGACAGCAGGAGATAAAAAAGCCAATAGTGTAATCCCCTCTTTCAGCATGTCATACTTTGTGTTATCATCTATCAGAAATGACAAGGGCTATGAGAGGACTGTCTCTCTTTATCCACATACTGAAACAATGTGATTTCTGTTATTCTGATTACTGCTCTTCAACAATAAATATACATATAAACTTCTGAGGAAATTAGATAGTTTCATTAACAAGTGTAAAAAAGTCAGTTTGACAAGGAGCAGTCAGATTCTGGAAGAAAAAAGAATTGTTTTTGAAGATGTAGGGATACCAATTTTACCATAACTGAGATTGACCCATGTCCCTAATAGTAAGGAAAAATTAATCATTAGGAAAAATGCTTTGACAGTCACTCTTCAAAATGTCTAACATTTCACCAGTGATCTTTTTCCTTATGAGGAAAATTTAGAAGGTGGTAAAAAGCCAAACGCAAGATCTGAGCCTCTCTGACAGGGCTATGTAAGCTTGGACAAAACGTTTGTCCACTCTAAGCTTCAATTTCCTTGTCTATCAACTTAGGATAGCAATAGTCCCTTACCTCACGGGGGTATTGACTGACTGAATGCAGGAATGTTTAAAGTTTGTGCAATAGTAATGGGGATCTGCATCATAGGCTTCTTAAAGAACTTCAAGAAATTTCAGCTCTATAGAAAGTAGTTTTATTCAGATTTTTTTCCTCCTCTGCTATTCCTGGATAATACTTCACAGAAATTACTCTTTATACAGTTATCTGGGACACCTTATTCTGATTTTGTACTTCACTCATGCTTATTCAGAGTTTCACTGTTGAAAAAAAAATAGCCAAATATGACTAGCTGGACTTGTTCAAGAGAAAGATTGAAATGTACCTATTGAAACTACTTTTAGATTGTGCTCTTGAAGGTGTTCCACTGTGACTAGGAAGAAAAGGTTCAAGTGCCCCCTTTTCAGGGTTAAGTTCCCTTGAAGGGAGGAGCCTAAGCCCACAGTTTTAGCATTTTAGAGACTTGTTAATCAGTGAGGTTTAACATATATATGGTAAATGAACTGGAGTGACAGACTGGACCAATTGTTACAATCCCTAGAAAAGCACAGCAGTGAAGCACGACCACCTTATTCTTCTCCTGTGACTCAATTTTAAATATCAAGCAGCTACATTCTGCTCTTCAAGGCTGCATATCCAGCCAGTGTGCTTCCTGATGGGAACTAGATAAAGACTCCTCGGGCAGCTTCACGTGAAGGAAGTGAAATTTTGTCCAATTTCCACGACAATGGAGAGGATCGCTGTACAGAAGGGCTGAGGTGGATCTTAAGCAGAGCATTTGCTGGTTCTCTGACTTTTATTACCATTCTGCAATAATGTTGGAACATATTCACCTCAGTACTGTGAAAATAAGATAGACTTTTAAATATTCTGCAAGTATGCATAAGAGCCTGCACCATCACAGAGTGTCTTAAGTACATGCTGTGTGGCATCATATACATATGTGTGTGATATTATGTACATGTATATATGTATATATACAATGTGCTGTTATCTACATGTGCTCAATGCTTAAAACCAGCAATCTCCCTGTGCAAACATGAGACATATTCTACCTGCAGGTAAACATTGATCAGGATGTTGGTTTCACCACTTGACAGGCCACACCCCAAATGCAGAATGACACGCCTAAAATAAATCTACTAGATTCAGTAGCAGAATGTTTTTTCCCCTGGGACACCAAAAGTGAGGTGCCAGAATTGTGTTCAATAATGCTCAAGTTATTTCCCTGTAGACGACAGAAATAGAAAAATAGTGCTTAAAAGGTGATCTTCTGGACTGTATTTCATAATCTTTGTGGGTTATGATGAATTTTCACATTTTTCGTCAGCAGGACTATAGATGAGTCACCTCATTGCTTCGGGTGAAAACAGAACTTGTACAATTTGATTTAGTATGTTGTACTGATATGCATTTTTAAATTTAAACAAGTGCTTCAAATGTAATTATTAAAGCAGTTGAGCAGATGCTGACCTGTTTTTTGTTTCACAGTTGCATAACAGAAAACATTACCTGCTCATACTGTTCTTGAAAAGACAATGGGTGCAACCTATTTCATCATATAGCTTAAAGGTTAGTCCTGACAAATTTCTGTTTGCAAGGTTCTGAGGAAAATAAAAGAGTATCCTCTATCATTTGGTACCTAAAAAATAGGAATGCCTCCAGAGACTTGGATTGCAAATTTGATTTTTTTATAATTAACCAAATCAAAGTAATAGTATGCTTTATTGAGAAATTACACTGAATGGTCATCAGAGTTGATAACTTATTTAGTAGCTTGTTAACAAATGAGCTATTCTGAGTGCTGTTACTACCCTTCAATTAATTGAAGTATGCAGTAAGAGTACAGTTCATGTACAAGAACATTATTTTTAATCTCCTAATACTGTATACATCAAGCTTCCCATCATTATATCAAAGTGTTATGCCTTTTTACTAGTAATAAAATCAATAACCTTGATAATAATTGGGGAATACTAAACATTTCAGAAGTTCATATAAGGCCTTCAGCTCATGATACTTTAATTTAGGTAATTTTGCCTTATTTTATTTTCAGAGAAAGGTGAAGAGTTGCTGAAAACAAAACATATCACAGGTTATTCAGTTCAATCCTGTCAGACCAGGGAACAGAGATGCCAATGTAAAAAATTACATAAGAGTATCACCTAGAGTTGAAAAGGCATGTAAAACTTTTAATTACTCCAAGAGGTTCACATGGTCCCAACTCTCAAGCCTATCTTGGTCCCTCTGGATGGCATTTCTTCCTTCCAGCATGTCAGCCACACCACACAGCTTGGTGTCAGCAAACTTGCTGGGGATGCAGTCAGTCCCACTGTCCATGTCAATGACAAAGATGCTGAACAGTGCCAGTTCCAGGGCTAATCCCTAAGGAATGCCACCTGTCACTCATCTCCACTTGGACACTGAGATATTGACCCTACTCTTTGAGTGCAACCTTCCAGGCAATTCTTTATCTCCTGAGTGGTTCATCCATCAGATCCACATATCTCCAGGTTAGAGGCAAGGATATTGTGTGGGACAGTGTCAAATGCTCTGCACAAATCCAGGTAGATGATGTCAATCCTTCTTCCCTCATTCAGTATTACTGTAGCCTTGTCATAGAAGACCACCAAATTTGTCAGGCATGATTTGCCCTTAGTGAAGCCTTGCTGACTGTCACCAATCACCTTATTTGCTGTGTGCCTTAGCATAGTTTCCATAATTTTGACAGGCACTCAGGTGAGGCTGACTGGCCTATATCCTTCCCCAGGTATTCCTTACTTCTCTTCTTAAAATGGGGGTTATATTTCCCCTAATCCAGTCAGTGAGCACTTCACTGGACTCCATGGCTTCTCAAATAGGATGGATAGTGACCTAGTCACTTCTTCAGCTGCGTCAGGTGCCCACAGTTCTGCCTTGAGGGTCAGGTAGGAGAAGTGCCCAGGTGCTGGGCAGTGTGCGCTTCGAGCCTCTGCACCCAGACAGAGCAGCATCCCACCTTCAGAGAGGCATTTTCTCCATCCTCCTTCCATGAAAGCTGCCACACTAGGATCCCCAGAGATCTCTTATGGGAGAGGGGGTGGGTGCCATCCTGCCAGGCCCTGGCTGTGCCTCTGCAGCAGCTCCCCATTTCAGGAAACCTGCCTGGAGGCCACAATCCCCTGCTCTGCTCTGGGGGACACTCACTTTCCTTAGCTCGTTCTCTGGTACTTCTGCAAAGGGAACAAAGATTAACATTGTTATGAGTCAAATGACAAACTTTGATTTCTACACCCTAAGAAGATAAATTTAAGGTCATGATTTTACTTACATTAATATCTAAAATTACTAATAATGCTGTCTCAGTCTCTGTTACTGGACCACTGGATAAAGCTGATTTGACCTGGAATCTGGAATAATGAAATAATTCTGTTAAATGAGCCAGTGTGCGTGGTTTAGTTTAATCTCAATAGAAGGTGATGGTTGATACCTGAAAAGTTACAGTAATGTAAACATAGGCTAATATAAATCCTGTTAAAATAAAAACAACCAGTCACAAGCTTGTGTTTCATTTTGTTTTGCTTGCATTTGACTTTTCTCTGCAATATTTTTATTTGTTTGGTTGGTTTTCTTTTGAGTGTTTTTAATAACGCTTGAAATTCAGCAGCCCTTTGCAAGAGCTCTGTGAGTTCTGCCAGTCTCCATAATTTCCTGCATACATCCTAAAGTGTGTGTTCTGCCAGAGACCCTTGTAAACCTTCCTAAAATGGCCTCATGCCAGCACCATGAGGATATAATCTCAATTATAAGAACTTACTGGGGAAATATTTAAACCTTGTAAGACTGACAAAAAGACTGAATTTTTGGTTAATGGTTACTTCTATGGATGTATATTATATTCCAGCACTTTCAGAAGAAAGACTAGGTGTGAACTTTAAAAGCTGCATATGAAAAGGTGATTTGTAGGTGACTGAAAGCTAAGATTAAGTGTGAGTTGGTGGCAAATAATAAATCAGTAAGGCAGTTTTGATCTATTCAGTGTTTTCATAACCCTGACCCAAAAGGGGACTATCATCAAGAAAATATGGCAGTATTCTCATAATATATGTCAGTATTCTTACAATATTTGTAATTTTTTCTATCTACATAACTTATTTATTTACAATATGGCTGAAGAATGCTAAATCCAAACTCTTGGGCAAAATTCCACTTCTGTGCCAAGCCATTAATAAGTCATTTTGCGTTTCTGGTTTGTTTTTTCTGCTAGTTTGTTTTCGGGGTTTTTTTTTTGTTTGTTTGTTTCTTTGTCTGCTTGTTTGTTTGGTTTTTTTTTTTTTTTTTTTGTTTTTTTTTTTTTTTTTATTATAAAAATAAAATTT
>JAOTQP010000251.1:19789079-19810092 GCA_026413545.1 Cichladusa arquata | reverse complement strand
CCTTCCTTCCTTCCTTCCTTCCTTCCTTCCTTCCTTCCTTCCTTCCTTCCTTCCTTCCTTCCTCCCTCCCTCCCTCCGTTCCTTCTTCCCTTTAGCAAGTAGTGGCTTGGCAAACAAATTATCTGATTGACACATGCATTAACTGAGGGGTTGACTGCTTTCAATTACATGTTATTTTAAACTATACCTGCATAACACTTAGTGTTATTTTTTTGTTTGTTTTTGAATAAATGCATGCAAACAAGCATTATTGCTATCAATTTTAGGGCTGATTAGTCGTTTCATAGCTCCTAATGATAGATAAATAGCAAAAAAAAAATAATTATTTTAAACAGTTGAGGTTGCTTTTCCTCCTTCTCTAAAACACCTTTCTCAGAACTATTTATATTGAGCAAGAGTAACTTGGCAATTCTTCTTGCTTACTCCAGGGATTGCCATCATGATTCTGAGAAGGTTGCTCTGAATTACCTTTATATTCCTATAGCTTTCTCACTCTTTTTTCAAAGCCGTCTACTAAAAAAATGCAAAAATTTAATTTAATTAGAAATTGTGGTGCCTCATAAGTGTAGTCCAATGATTGACTCTAGATCAGAGGAATATAATAAATATTTATCTAAATATTTTCTTTCTATTTATTTTTATGGATTTTTTCACTTTTACAACTTTATACAATGTGAATAAAAAAGCAATGTAGAACAAAAGCTGAATAACAATCTTTTATATGTCCTTTGCACCTTTATAAATGCTGACAGTAGGTGACTGCAACAGCAGCAGTTTAAACATTTGATTCTGTGAATTAGATTTTTTCTCAAAGTAAACTTAAAAATACATATCCAGGGGAGCTCTAAGATCTATTGCATTCCTACCATCTAACATTCAAAAAATGTGCAATATACATAAAAGTACAAAAAAATGATACTTTCGTCTTCTTTTCCAGTAGAAGAATGGGGAAAAAAAACCCCAGCTAACAGTCCTTTCACCATCAAAACATGAGCTACCTCTTCAAATAAGTACTTTACAGAATAGATAGGAGTTTTGCTGTATTGTAAAGGTCAAAAGATTGTTTCTGCCAAGCCATACAGGAAATATTAATTTCATTATGTCTCACTATATTTGCACAGTTTCTCCTGTATTTAATTTTCATTATTTGTGTAAACATGTTACATGATCTGCAGAAAAGTCACATTTAATAAAAAACTGTCTTTTTTAAAATTATTTTTTACCCTACTTCAGCATTTTGCAAGAATTTAGTCTTAGGAAGAGCTTTTTTTCCAACAGATTTTTATTTTAAAGGGACTGAAAATATAGTTCATAAAAATCTATCCGAGTCAATATTTCCACAACCTCTTACTTTGGCAATAGGGTTTGATATTAACAACGCAAGACTTTCACAGACTCTATATGAAGACTCTAAGACTGAATTATTTGCATGAATCACATATTTAAGCATGGAAAGCATAGAAAGTGCAGAGAAAACAGTTATGAGCTCCAGAATTCATGAGACTGAAAATTTGCAAGCTCAGATAAATTTTACAGTAAATTTTCCTCATGAGAAGATCAAGTGGTGACAGTTTAACTTTGAAGTCTTGGAATAATAGTTGAAAATACAAGCACTAAACACAAATAGAGATCTCATCTATCCCTGGAAAAATTTTACATATACAAAAATTATGAATGGCCTTTATCTTGACCTGTGAGTTCATTTTCCTCTCATTTTCTTCTCCCCTGCCCTGCTGAGGGGAAAGTAATAGAGTGGCTTTGTGGGCATGTGGCAGCCACTGAAGGTCAACCTACTACAGAAAGATATTGCATGTATTACTTTGTAGGAAGTATCAATTCAACAAATAGCTTCCATTAAAACTTCATCCAATTTAATAGTATTTGAAACTGTAAGAAAAATTAATCTCCAATGTAAATCATTAAATTTTAATTTTACCAGCAGTGGATTTACTTCATTGAATATAATACTTGCCTGATGGAGGTAATGAACTTTTTTCACTGAAGTTTACAGAGTTTATGTGTCCTATTTATCACCAACAAATGCGTGGTTATAACCAAGTGAAGAAAATATAATATTCACAGTTTGGAAAAACTGGTTGTAGAAAGGCTCAGATATTAGTTTGGAAAAAACTGAAGTGTTCTCCCCACTCTCTTCACTCTCACTTTTGGATCTTTTTCATTAAATTACTTGCCTCTATCTAATAGAAAAAAAATACGAAATAATGTTGTTTAATATCCTGTGTGCCATACTGATTTCCTGTGCTAAACTAACTTAAATTCTGTAATGTTTTTCTATTCACTCAAGTTGTACTGACCGTAATTCGCACACATCTGGTACTTCTGTCAGACACTTTAATTGTATTTATATGTTTATGAGTTGCTGCTTTGTCTCTGATTTCTAAAAATACATAAAATTTAGCAAGAAATCTTTCAAATGGAAGGTGTGTAGTAATTAAGTTCAACTTATTTTTCACAATATTTAAACTTAGACTTGGCAGTTTTTAATGACTTTTTTGACATTCATTACTTCAAGCTGTTGTAGAACTGTGGTTGAGAAACAAAATACAACCTGAGCAGGTGGATTGTGGGCTACACTCCCGTTTTTATTTCAGAAACAAATGTTTTTGTCTTTACTAAAAGAAGTGTATTGAATATGTGCATATATGCATCTGAGCACACAAGTGTGTGCAAAATACATTTGCATAAACACATATGTAATATTTATTTCAATGTGAACGTGTAATTCTGAGGAATAAAGGCAATCTGAAGGTGATACTTTTCAGTTTTATGTCAAGCAAACTAGAAAGTTTTGGTGACCTCTATCTTTATCAAGGTTCTGTCTGGAGGAGGTGTTTCATATGCGTTAATTAGCTCAAGATTAAAAGGTGATTTTTGTTTTTTTAAAGTTCCCAAAAGAAACTCATTGCCACATATTATCAAGCATCAGAAAGCTAAAGAAGTTTCTAAGATAATGATTTGATATTAAAAAATGCTTTCTGATAAATGATAAGGACATAGCAAGCTTAGAGTTAGACTATTATTTCTGTAGCTCTGGGTTGATTCTATAAGTGTAAAATTTTAATGCATCTTCTTTTTAAGATTTTTTTAGAAACAAACAAAAACAGCCCTGCAACAAACAAGCAAATGAATAAGTAAAATCAGAATTTAAAACAGGTGCGAAACATAGTTTTAGACAGAGATATTTTTTATCTCCAGAAAACTTTTGTCAAGAATATTTTAAAAGCAACTTTACTGAGCTTTGCATGAGGTATTCAAGTCTTTGATAAACTTGTGTTCACTGAGCTTTGATAACAATAATGGTGGTATTTTTGTGGTCTACATAATGAAGTGTATTTCAGAATATTTTTCTTCATTCACAGAGATATTACACTTTTATACTTCTTCTGACAGAGACAACTATAATGATTTTTGAGTTATTATTTTCTTTTTGCCAGAAGACTGTGTGAATCCAGTTTAAAGCTAATTAAACACAAACCACTGAAAAAGTTTCATGTGATGATGGGTCTGTCATTAAAGGCTTTGGAAAGCTTTAAAATTTGACCTTAAATGGAGGTTTAGCTCATTACTGGTTTTCAGAGCTGGATATTTTTCAAAAATCAAGGCTGAACATGGCTTTCTTCAGTCTCTTAAAATAAATAATCCATGGTCTTTTCATAGAAAGCGAAAAGTGCACAGATTAGATCTTTAAACCACCAGGTGGTGTCAGCTATTAAAGGTTACTTCAAACAGTAGCCAGTTCAAGTACTCATATCAGCTCAAGGTGTGACCCACCACATCTAGCTATTCTAATCAAAATCAGGAAATCCACAAGAATACTGTACAGAAGTAAAACAAACCTGTGGTTTGTGTTGTCAAGTGAATTGTCTACTGAGACTGTTCTGAGTGCTTGTTATCCCTATCGGTTCAAATGAGTGCAATATGCATTTAAAATTTGTATTAAATTTACTCTTTTTACAATGACCTTGAAACAGTGTCCCTCTCATTTCAGTAGTTCTCCATTACATGGCAAAAACAGAAATAAGGGGAAAAAAACTACAGTCAGTCTCTCATAAGTAGCCTCTGGTAACAGTAAATCCCATTCTTTTTTTTTGCCACTGGATTTAGACAGCTCCCCTTTACCACTGAATGTGAAAAATAATTTGCCCTTTTATTAGCATTAGATAAGTAAAGAATAGCAATTATGCAATTGCAGTATAACATTTATGCACGGTGATGCATACTATTATTTATATTTGTGTGAACACCAACTATTTCTATTTCAGAACCTCTTATAGCTTCTCTAGGGAAAATAAATAAATAATTACGCAAATGAAAAAACTAACCCAAGCCTCCTAATGATATTCAAAACCTGGGGCCACAGGTCCCACCATCAAGAACAGAGACAAAGATGTTTCACAACTAGCCCCTGAGGACTTTGTCTGCCAAAGGGAATTCTACACATCTAGCATCTCTATTGCCATTTGTTTGCCATCGTTTGTGGCCTCAGCCTTGGGGGTTGTTGCTGCCAGGGGCAGCCAAACAGAAATGCATTTCTGGAGCACAGTTCTGAGGCCAGAGGCAGGCAGATACCCTTGGGTTTGGTTCAGCACCCCAATGGTCCCAGGGTCAGTTGACAGGGGAGGGGAACCTCAATGAATCCCTCTCCTACTAATTTGGTACCAGGGTCAGCAAGAGATGCCCAAAGCCTGGAGAGGAATTGCAGGTCAGCAGATTATCTGAAGAGCAGAACAAAGGAATTCCAGTCACTCCAGCCAGTAAGTCATCTTAATTGGAATCCAGCTTAAATGCCTCTAGCAAACGTACGTAGCAAGGAGAATTGGAGGAGTTAGAGATGTGTGTGCCTACAGGGCTGTGACCTTATTGACATCACAGAGATGTGGTGTAATGGCTTCTATCTCTGGACAATACAGAATTAAATCAGGCCAAGGATGTCAAAGGCAACACAAAAAACTCCTATCGTACATTGGCGATAAAAGAAAGGGTAAGGAAAATGTGGGCCCTCTACAGAGGGAAACAGGACACCTGGTTATCCAGGACATGGAAAAAACTTTCACAGAATAACAGAATCAATTAGGTTGGAAAAGACCTCTGGAGTCTTCAAGTCTAACCTGTGACCAAGAGCCACCTTGTCAACTAGATCATGGCACTGAGTTCCCAGTCTGCTCTTAAACACCTCTAAAGATGGTAATTCCAGTGATTCCACCACTTCCTTGTGCAGTCCATTGCAATGTCCAACCACACTTCCTGGGAAGACATTACTCCTAATGTCCAGCCTAAATCTCTCCTGGTGCAGCTTGAGGCTATATCCTCTCATCCTGCTGCTGGTTGCTTGGAAGAGAAGGCTGACCTCCACCTGGCTACAACCTCCTGTCAGAGAGTTGAAGAGAGTGTTGAGGTCACACCTGAGCCTTCTCTGGTCCAGGCTTTCAGCAACCTGGTTTAGGGGAAAGCATAACTGTCTATGGCAATGGGATCAGAACCAGATGATCCCTAGTGTTTCCCCCAGCAAAGCCATTCTATAATTTTGTGATTCAGTGTAAGGTGCAAGAGACACAGCCAGGCACAAAAAATCTGCCATGAGGCTCAGGGATGAACTAAATGTTGCTCTGCAGAAGAGGGACTGGGTGGCAGCCCCCAAGAAGGCTCCTCACAGCTTTCCCTCAGCCAGCTCATCACAGAGGTCTGCAGTTCACTGAGCTGTGATGGCTTAGAGCTGGGCTAGCACATGCAGCTCTGGGAAAGGGTAGATGTGGCAGGGACTGATAATGTCCCTGGGACCCCAAAGAATGCATTCAGCCACCTGGAAAGCCCTTAGTCTGCACCCAGCCCTGCAGTTTAAGCTATCTGTGAGCAGGGTGATGGCAATGTCTTTCTTTTCCTTTCCTTTTCATTAAAGCTTGAAGAGGAGAAAAATCCAAAAGGGATTGCTAAGGACTTATTTCAAATTAATAAAGATGACTTCCGTATATTGAAAACTGGTCATATATCTTTGATGTTACAAATAATAGGCAGAAACAGCTACAGTAAGTGGAATAAATTTGATAACACTTTAAGTAGATTAGCCAGAGAAGAACATATTGTGTGCTTGCAAGAATAAGAATAAGAAAGCAGAGAGAGTCTCAAAAGCAGTTTTATGCTCAGAGCACCAGAGGCTGAACACTAGCACTTGCAAAAATTCACATTTGTCCTTTTTAACACATTTCTCTTAAGTTTTCTATGATAGTATGCATCATGAAATTAAGCTGGATTTTGTAATATCCAGTTAATATCTGATGTTATAAGAGAAGTGGAAAACATTATCAAAGAAAAATGCTTGTCCCAATGTCCCTGGACAAGGAGGCAGCAGCATCCTGTCACTGACGCCTAACATCTAATGTATGAAAACTATTGCAAAGACAGTAGGTGCTCTCTTTGTCTATATACTAACTGCAGTGCCAGGAGATGGAAAAACTCTTATTTATCTTCTTTTTTTTGATCACTGGAATAAAACACTCTCTATGGGAAATGATAATTCTGTCCTTTTCTGCATATTTCTGACATATGGATAAATAATTAAGAAAGTGTTTCCTTTTATCAATGTCAAAAAGTTAGGAATGTCTCAGGACTGCTGCTTTGAAAGACTTTTACATGAGAGTTTGTAAAAGTGCCAGAATGAAAAGTTTCTCTCCACAGGGAAGAAGTAGAAAATGACAAGTCTGTTTCTACAATTTCTCTGCAAACTTCTTTAAGTCTACCTGGAAAATAAACTCAGTAAGTTAAAGGACAGTTCATCTGTCATTAATCATTCAGGTTTTTCACCTCTTTACAGTCTGTCAGCCTGGTTGCTAGACATTTAATATTGTATTTTCCACTACTAGCTGAATTTAGAATACCAACTAATTTTATCCTGCACCTATGACAGGGAAGCAACATTTTGAACTTCTACAATTTATTCATTATATGAATCATCAACCCATGTGTTCTTGCATTCCATAATCTGAAATAAAGGCCATTTAAAGTGCAGGTATATATCAACTTGTATAACCAAGTTACCATGCAGGTTGTCCCGCTCCATAAATACCATCACTGGTAGTCAAAGTAGCTTTCTCTTTCTGCTGGCTGCTTTCTGACCTCTGCCCCCTAACTTTGCATGCTGAAAATGTCATTTTAGCAAGGCTATCAAAATTGTTAATACTGATACAGCTGCCTTGCCAACAGCAAGGTATGGTTACATTGAAAAGTCACCACAGGTGAAATTGGAGTAGCCTCTTCCAAAAAATTTGCTCTTGAAAGCTGTGTTTGTAATATGTAGTTAAACCTCTTCAGTAGGCTTAAAATGAGATAGAAATCCATTCAGACTCACAGTGCAGTTTTATCCTTTCCCCCAGTGCTGGCAAAGCCCTTGCCCCTGTCAGACAGAAGCTGTGAGCCCCTAACTCTGCAGTGGACACGTTAACAAGGCCAGTATAGCTGAGCCAGTGACGATAACATCAAAACATTCTGCTTGTCTTATGAAGGCCAGAACACTGGACATCCTCCTAATTTTTGAGAAGGGGAAAGGAAGGGAAATTCTCATACTGGGCAAAGCAAGAGACCCTTTCATGAGTACCTGCTACCAAAAATTTTAGCAGCTGCCTATATCAGTAGAAATTTATCAAGAAAATTTTTGTTTCTACCTTCTTTGTGTCAGAGCCATTTGAATGCTTGCATCTGTTCACATTAAAAAAGACAACACATAAACCCCCTAGACACTTTAACACATTATTTAAGCACTTTAACACATTAAAATTAAACACACAGCTGCTTCCTGGTTTTTCTGCCTAGCACTAAGCACTTTCCCAGCTACTTCAGTGAGACAGGTCCTCCCTTTCAGATGACATAGCCCTTCAAATTAATTAAATTAAACAAAATGAAGAAGATGTATTTGTGTGCCCCTATTTTTTACTCCAAAATGTTGTCCATCTTTGAAAGTTTAGCAGCCAGTTCAGCAACAGTAGCTTGTTTATGTTCATCACCTCCCACAGCTCCATTGGCCTCCAAGTTAACCAGAGAAGGATATGGTTTTTACTGGTTTTAATTTCTAAGATCTGCTTTTTGTCTCCTTGCTTTTAGTTAGGTTGCTTGTTCTCCTAATGAAGAGCTGATTTAATGAGCACAGTAAATGCCAGATAATATTGGAGAACTGACTCACAGCACTGAATATCTTGTTCAGTTGTACCTTGGAAAACAGTTGCTTGCCCCAAAGATTGCGAAGTTAGAAAACTATTTCCTTTACCTTAATGCTAAAGGCTTTGAATGCCAAATCAAGGTGATAGCCCTGCTGCAATTTCTGAAAGAGTGGCATACACTGGGAAATGATTCACCAAAGCCAAAAGCCAAAGACATTTGGCTAAATAAAATGGAGGATACTCTAAATCCCAGGAACTTCCTTAGAGAAAAGCATTGAGTTACAAAAGAGCTGGGAGGACCAGACTACTTTGTTTTCTTTTAAAAGGTTGTTATGTCTTGAAACTTTTATATGCACAACTGATTAAACAAAATATTATTTTTCACTATATTACATGTCCATTGGTGTGGCACTTTAAAACCTCCTTTCACGTGACAGTGAAGATAAAACCAGCATGAGGATACACATACACCCCTCACTCAAACAAATGTCATATGGTAATTGGTGATATTTTTCTGTCCTTTTCTAATAAATTAAATGTTTGTATTTGAAGAGCTTTCTCTTTCCTAGATGAGCCATTTCCTGTTTGTTTATTCTGCAGTAATAGTATCTATTATTAATACAAAGAAGAGGATTATCAATAATGTCAAATCTAGCTTTTCTTAAGATAACTAAGGTTTCTAGTCTGTTGCTGTCAAATCCAGAACTGACAGGGAATATTTTGTTTCTAAATGTCAAGAGATGATAGTGGCAGCTTCACCACATTTCCCAAAGTTCATACAGAGAGTCCAAAGCCTTAAAGGAACTGTCCACAAAATTTAAAGCAACTGAACTATTGGGTCTTGGCTTTTAGCATCCATAAGTGATGTCCCATTTGATTACTATTTGTGAATTTTCATAAATAATAATATCCCATGGATTGGAGAGCTCATGGGAAAATACTAGAGACACTTTTTCTGTTATCTACGTATCTACATTATGAAATAGCTCTCATTTATTTCACTCTTTTCTTCAATAATTCTTACTCTGCCCAAAAATACTTTCTCTCTCCTTAAAATCTTTATTGCCCTGTGTTTGTGTCTTTGTCTCTTACAATACTGTATATACTGCCTTGGAATGTCTCTGTTCCCTCTGGGCATAATCTGGTTTGTCATGTTTCCCTCTCCTAGATCTGTGATTTCATCTGCCCATACAATCCTCTATATCTAGTTTGGAAAACCTGATTGGCTAAACAAAACAAAATAAAAACAAACAAACAGACAAAAAAAAAAAAACAACAACCAACCAACCAAGCAAACAAACAAACAAAAAAATCTGATTTTGGTTTATAGATGACAATAACTTACAAGTGTTTGGTTTAGATCTTTTTTAAGCTTCATCATTAAACAATGCCCCTTTGTGAGTTTACAGGCTGTTCATTCTTTACTGAAGATACTGAAGATAGTTTGCTTTCCAACTGCCACAGAAATCCAACCAAACATCAGAATTCCCTGGGAGGTTTGCAACAGTATGGACCTGAAAGAATTTACTATTTGTAGGTCTTCCAAATTTTTATTTCTGTATCAGAGTATGTGAAAGTCCTTTAAGATCTAGATTTCCTAATTCTAAGCCACACCATATAAGTAGCTCAAATCCCAGTGTTTAGGGACAGCATGAAGCATGAGCTCAGCACTCTCTGGCCATTTGCCTGTCTGGGGCTGCACATGAGGAGAGACCTGGGCATTTTGTTCACCCGTTTTGTCAGGCTGACATACATGGCAAAGAAACCACGGGAATTTTTTGTAATCAGCATTTTTCAGTACAAACTCTCTTCATATGAAAACTATTAAGTCAACTAAACAACAAATAAGGGCTACAGATTCAGTTCCATCACCAAAACAAATTTCCTTTGACAAATGTAATACAGCAGGACATTTCTTTTTCAACTTCACTAGTATTCCATTCTGTTGAACATTCGATGTAATAAAATGTTCAACTTTGTGATGAAAACATAGATTACAACACAGAGAACGCATGGATCAAACAAACACTGCTGCTCCAGAACAGCTTTATAAATTAAATGAAGTGTGCTGAAACTTTGGCTTGTTGACAGATATTGATAGATGCTAGAGACCTGGGACCTCATCTGAAATTGATCTAGACTATGCAAACAACCACATCTAAACCAGCAGAAATTATGTGTTGAAACTTCCATTAATTTTCAAAATGTCAGAGGAGCTGAAGCTTAGATGCTTTCTCATTCAGCTGGCACCATTAAGGTAAGATGTGCTTCTGGATTCAGCAAAAAAATCCAAACATACAAACAAACAAGCTAAAACTCAGAAAGCTTTTTCAAACCCCTACAAAATTTGTCTATATTATAACAGCTATTTCCCCATTTCACACTCTCAGGTTATTTGCTTCCTGTAAAACCCAAGGTTTACCTTGAGTTTCACTAAATTGCACTGTTTTAAGTCAGTAAATTCCTGAACTTCAGAATTGTCTTCATAAGGTCAAAATATCATTGAAAACAAGAAAAACGGATATAAGCTGGACTTTGTAGAGCTCTCCAGAAATAAGTATTTCATTATAGCTTTTGCAATCAAACTGAAAAAATAAATTCATATAGTACCATTTAAACATTGGTTACATTATGTGAAAATTATTTCTGTGTAAACCAGTTTTTTGTCACATATAAATTAAGCTTAAATTTTTCTTGTAATTTACCCAGCAGAACCTCAATACTTCCTTGGAATAAAACTGACCTGGTGAACTCTGAGATTCCTTATCAGAAGAGAAAGTCTTACTGTGGAACAGGAGGCCTAGTGTTCCCTTTCCAAATCAAAATCAGAGGAGAGTTACTTATTATGTGTCTTCTTCCTAGAGACTAAAGGAAATTAAGAAATGCATAAAGGTGATCTTAAGGAAAATAGAAAATTTTGAACTTATCAAGCTAAGGCTCAGTAACAGTGTCTGCATATATCATATCTGCTAAACTGAAAGAGTTGCCATGAAACTTCAAATTTTTGTCAAGCAGAGCCAAGTTAATATATGAAAACAGGCAGAGATATCACTTAATTTTTGGGTTTTTTATTATAAATAGTTTTACTACCATTTTTCACTCCATTCTAATTTCAGAGACAATATTAATTAATATTGGAAATTAGTCTGACCAGATTTAGGTGTTGGAATATTTTTTTCTTAACAGCATCAACACAAGAAAAGTAAAGCATATTGCAAAAACATACAATGTGGCAACTGCCTTGCTTTCCTTGCCTTACTTCCCAGTGAGGTTGCAAAAAAAGTGCATCAATGATAGAGCTAAGGTTTTACAATTAACAGGTTTACACAGAATGTCAGCTACAGCATTATGAAGCACATGAGGTAAGCAAGCATAAAGATTTGGAAAGGACTATTTACTTTTCATGTATCTATAAACAGGCTCTATTCATTCAGTGATAATTCCCAGGGAAAGATATTGCTGAATTTGAAACTGTAATTGTTAGAATTTTAGATTTTAGTTATACTCATTAATAAATCCTTGGTTATAATTGTTCCCCAATTTTACTACCCAGTGATTGAGAAAATGGAGTTCATTGCCTTGTTGAAATAGCCAGCTGAAGAAAAACATTCTTTCCTTTCCTTTCTTCCTCTTGCTCTTCCCCTTCCCTCTTTTCTTCTTTAAAAAAAATTAAATATGTTTTTTCTTGATCGCTACTATGTTCTCAATAGAGGCAATAAAGTTTGTTTCACTATTTCTGCAGTCAATTACTGACACCTTATTGCTTTGATTTAAATGAGAAATTCCTTTGGCTGAGCTGAGCAAAGCCAGAGCAAAACATTATTTTGTGGTTCCACAGAGAGCAGAAGAGGGGAATTCTGTGGTTCACAGAGCAGACTGACACTTCTGCACCTTTTTCTTCTGAGGCCAGGTTCCCTTAAGGAGGTGGCAGTCTGAAGGTGTCTGCCTGGCTTGTCCCTTCTGTGTCACAGCAGCGCTGTGACCATTCTGTCCCCTTACGAGTCACTGCTGCAGCGTTTGTGCAGCCACTGTCCCCATCCCTCGGGAGGAGGTGACTGCACAGCCATGGGAGCAATCCCAGCCTGGCCTGGCTGCTCAGTGTTAGAGCCAGATTTGCTGTCACCAAAACAGAGGAGTTATTACAAGTCCAATCTCTACAGCTTCTCGAGAGCCTCCCAATGGTTTATGACAGACAACTGCTTCTGAGCTCCTGTCAGGAGATGTGCTATAAAAAACTTGACAGCTAAATGATGCCTGAAGAAGAGGAGCAATGGATTAGGAGGACTTTAAAGATTTGGAATTACCTTACAGATCTCAGATTTTTGAGAATTCTGTGTAGATTGTTTTAAGAAACCAAGGAATAAAAACAACGGAGAGAAGAAACTTCTCTGCTTGGCTGACTGGAGCTGAGCAATTCCAAAAGGTGAGGTGTCATTCTAATGATAATCCTGAAAAGGGAAACAAGTAAATATTGAACATCTTCAAATTAGATTATCCTGAAAAATACTTTAAAAAAGAAAAGAGAAAACAAAGAAGCAAAAAAAAAAAAAAAAAAAATCTAGGAAATGTTCCTACAAGAATATTACTAAAAACCACATTTACTTAGTAAATATATTTATAAGTTTATATGTGTAATATTTTAACGGTCTTGTTTTCATTCCGTTTCAGTCAAAATTACCAGATCCTCAGGTGTAAATGGATATTGAAATTTTCAGACATAACCAAGAGGCATATGGGCATTGCTGTTCAAAAGGCTCAGAACTTATTAGTCTGTGTCCTGTTTCACATCAAATATTGATGCTTCAAATGTTTTGTCTCTTACAAACTTCGGGCTTGATTTATTTAGAAATAAATAATATATATAATAATCGTGGGAGGAAATTAAATTCTGGTCATGCTATTTATTAAAATTTTACTGACTACAAGGTCAGCAAGTTTGTAGAGTTATCTACCTTGAGAATTTCTAATTCCTCCTGAGTTGGTGATGTAGGGAACAAAAGTGAATTTGGAATAGCAGTAGGATTTTAAGTAGCAATATAACAAACCTTTAAGAATTGTTACTCCAGGAGTATGGTGACTTCAGCTTCAGGAATGCTGGAGTGCTGCCAGAATTTCACCAACGATTCCATTTAGGCTATGAAATGGGGCCATGAAAACTTCATGTGACATAGCACAAGACACTCTTTCTGCTAACACAAGCTGGAAGAAATTCCCGAAACACCTTCTGCCAACTCTTCTACTATGCAGACCAATATGTTTTCATTCAACTATCCCTGATATTGAAAAGTCTTGAAAAGGTGCTGAATCCATTACCTCTCTTTGTAGGTATTCCAATAATTAATTGCCATTATTGTGAAAAGTGCATGCACTAATTTGGAATGAGTGAGCTCCAACAATTGCACATGTTGGTTTCTGTAGTGCCTTCCTTTTCTAAACAAACACTAATTCATGTCAGCATAAAGACAGCGTGAAGAAATGAATGAGCATCTCCTAAGGGAAAGATGATTATTATTCATCAGTACTCAGAGCTGCTGATTAATACTTCATGGCTATCATTCAGACTACAGAAGGGAAGAAAGTCATAACCCATATCAGACATATTGGTCAAAAAAGCCAGAATTATTATTATTACTATTATTATTATTATTATTATATTAATTTCTTTATTTAGATAGAATATTTTTTTCACGCTACGTAGGACTGTTCAGAGACATATATAATATCTTTGATTTTATAGGCACAATCAGATAGAAAGATGCCTGTCACATGTTTACATGCAGAAGAAAATGAATAAAAGCTATCCATGAATATAAATAATAATTTTTAAAATGACAGAAAGATTTTGCAGCAGATTTCCACATCTAATTGTGACCAAGAGAAATTAAAATGTAAAATAACCTTTGTATGAAAATTAGATAACTTTTATGAAACGAATTTAGTAGCATTCCATTTCTTAGTGTCAAAATTTGTACACATTTTCTCAAATTAACTTGTGCAAAATTTCACATGCAAATTGATTTGAAAATAAGCTCGTGGACTTTTTTTTGACACATCATGGATTGTTTGTTCCACTTCTCAATTATTTGACAAAAAAATGAAACTAGAAAATAGGTGAGATGGTGCTTTTCTTACAGACATTGTCTTCCAGAAAGCTGAATACTCTCAATTTTTATAAGTGCAATGAGGCTGAAGAGGGAGCTTTGAATATTTTTTTTTTTTAATTTATACTCACCTGCTTAACAAGCACTTCTTTCCCAAGATGCTACATTTCAAGAAAAGGAAACAGTTATATTAAGATTAGATGGCTGATTTGTTCTTTTCAAAAGACTGTGTGCATTTATCTGCAGTTTTAGCCACAATACACTGAGAGCAGGGCAACATTCACATAGCAAAATGTTCACTGGGCTCGAACAAATTCTTCGTTACCTTTCTCTAAACAGCAATATTCAGGAATTAACTGGATTGGTTCTGTCCTTTGAAAGCATCTGAGTACTGGTCAAAGAGCTAAAAGTTAAAAAATTGGTTACTTCAATTTTGACGCATCACTGTAAGCCTTGACAGAGTTGCACTTCTTATATATCAGTTGGTTTTGTTTGTTTTCAAAAATATGTTTAAAATATTTCCATTTTACAATTAAATTTTGCTTTTATTGTCTAAGAATTTACAGCTATTTGAGTTGCAATGAAAAGCAAACATCTGGACCTAAAGAATTTCTAGGTTTCATACTTCTTGAAAGTTGAACTAGTACTGGTAGGAAATGTATTTGAATATTAGCCCAATTCTATCAAAGGCATTACAGACAAATCTCAGCAGGAATATTTGGACACAGCCATCCAAGCATTGGGAGCAATAGCATCTCAAAGCAGCAAAATTTTAGGGCCACACATTTTCCACCTGTTTCCAAAGACTGCTCTAATGCAAAATTTGTTTTACTTCTGGTTTTATATTTGTTTTATTTGAATTGCATTACTAAAGCTTTCATTTCAGGAGCACATTCCAAGCACAAAAGACCATGGTGTACAGCTTGTTTTAGAAAAATATAACATAATTTTAGAGGCTTGCCTGCAAGAGATTTTATTCTTGACTAACTGAAGAAATCTTCAAATTAACATTTTAGTCCAGGCCCTGAGGAAATCAACAAATCTTCAAAGCCTTGAAGACAAGGTACTGTAGTTGCCATCAAAAAAAATTTTTAAATTAGTGCACAAATTCTGCAAAAAATGTGTAAAGATTTTTTTTCCCCCCACAAAGACACTGAGGAACTGGAGACAAATTCTTAAGATGTATGAACAGAAGGAGCAGAACAGGAAAATATCCAGTTCTGCTCAATTTTTTATTACTCGGTCAAAGTAAGTCCTGAATATAAGTCAACACTAAAAGACAGAAAGCTAAATAAACATAAAAATTAAACAATATTACAGATTAAGGCTTTCATACTTACAGAAAATACTTGTGACAATAAGTGAAGTTCTTAGAAAAGCTGTTGTACTAGAGAAACTTGTCATATTTTATGTGGAAGACAAAGGTTGACATCCAAAGAACATGCAAAATATTACCATATTTCAAGGTAGCAGATTGTCATTGATAAAAAATCCAAATTCTAGCAAAACCAAATGTCATGGGTAAATCTTCCTTTGCCTTCACTAATTTGCTTTTGTTTTTGTTTGAAAAAAATTATGGCAAATTCTTGTAGAAAATCACAGAATAGTTTAGGTTGGAAGGGACCTAAAAGACCACCTAGTTCCACCCCCACTGCCATGGACAGGGACACCCTCCCCTAGACCATGTTGCCCACAGCCCCCTCCAACCTGGCCTTCAACACTTCCAAGGACAGAGCATCTACAACTTCTCCAGGCATCCTGTCTCAGTGCCTCACCACCTAAGCAATATTATGAAGAGAAATTATTTCCAAATGAAATAATGTTGTGAGATATGAAGTTGGGGTTTTTTGCTTTATTTTGGTTTATTTGTTTGTGGGATATTTTTTTTCTTTATTTTTCTAAGGTAGAAGCATGCAATCTATTAGATTAGGAGTTGAGAAGTAACTATTAACTTAAGGAAAAATGTAGGAAGAGCAAAAATTCTAGACAAGCAAAGACCAACATCAAAATAACAATTTTCTGGTTTATACAAGAAAGACAGAATAGCAAGAACAGAACGAAATTAGACAACTCACTTTCTTGCCCCTTCCATGAAGAACAGCAAAATACATTCTATTTTATGTAAAGAAAAGTAGAAAAAATTAGCTCCTGCATAAGCTTTTATGAGTTGTGAAATGTATTAGTTCATTCTAGACAATTTACAAATTCACAGGCTCCCTTCTTCGCAGAAGTGATTTTCCTTCCTCAACTCTCAAGTTCCTGCTATTCTACTAAATTTACAGCTGAAACTCCAGGCAATGTGGAAGTCTCCAAGGCAGCTGTAGCTGTTTCCATAATTCACAACACAAGAACCACCCGAGGTCAGATGTTGTTTTGATCTTCTTGATTCCAAGGAAACATAATGTCACCTGAGCAGAGGGAAGAAATGACAGAGAAAGTACAGAAAACTATCAGGGGACTGTTCAGTTTCAGCTATAAGGGTTTTTAATGGACTATTTGTGATATTTTTGTATGTGGATTTCAAATAAATTTCATTTTATGAACATTAGAAATGCCCCTGAAACTATAAGTGCGTTTCTTTGATATTGTAAATGGGTTTTAGGGAAAAAAACTCAAATGTTCTCTGTGAGGTAATTTTAGGAGAATTTTGCATCTCTGAAAATATGACATGTACAAAAATTCTTATTGTTCTCCCATCACATAGGCATCTATGGAAGCCAGAATAATTCTGAGAATTTGACAGCAGCAAAGGGGGAATTAGTCCTCTGTAAGGATGGGGAAGGTAATCTTCTTCCCATACTTTCTTATCCATTCAAATGGTGAAAGCAGCATGGACTTAGAACAGAGTTAACCATCCCAGGATCTCTACTCCCAAGGACATTTACTTTAAGCTTCCAGGTAGCCTGAAGGTCTAATGTCTAATCCAGGGGGATGTCAAACGCTTCCCCTGTTGTGTGGAATATCTTATTTTTCATATCCTGACACTATTAGTATTCTCTCTCTTTTCTGGATAGGCCTGTAGTAGGAAAACAGTTACTTGATGCATCATGGGTTAACTAACATAATCTTCAATTTTTCTACTGCAAGCCTTTGCAAAGCTCACTGCCCCTAATTGATTTATTGATTTATTCATAATGAGAAAACAGTGTGCATAAAGCAGATGCTAAACATAACGAGCCATAACTTTAAATCCAAATGGGATCAGTAGCATGGCTAACAGAAAATTATTGCTGTAATTTATTAAGATTTTAAAGGTGCCATGGTGGTAGGAATTGGTTCTTTCGTTAATAAACTCTGCAGTGCATGAAAATAACAGGGGCATCTTCTTTCCCTAAAGTATTCTGTGATGGCTGAAGGAAGGAGGGGTTTGACTTGTTGGGGTTTTTTTTGTTTGTTTGTTGTTTTGGGTTTTTTTTGTGGGAGAAAGGGGAGAGAGTTATTTTTGTTTTTTTTGTTTTTTTGTTGTTTTTTTTTTTGGTAAAAGAATGGGAGTGATGAAGCCCCTGCAGGCTTTACTATATTTTCAAATTGAGCATATCCTATTTCAGGATCTCTCCTGGCTGTACTTACAGCACATGAAACTGGATTTCTTTAGTAGTCACAGCAGCCTTACTATAAAAAATAAGTTCTGTCAAGCATTATATTTTCTATTCAAGGAGATTATATTTTTTCTTTCAGTGTATTAAAAAAGCAAAGCAAAGCAAAGCAAACCAAACTAACTAACAAAAAAAAAAAAAAAAAAAAAAAAAAAAAAAAAAAAAGCTGGTTTTATTAGAGAGGGGTCTAACCTCCTGAGAATGAAGCTCAGGAGGACTTGGATGCAGACATTCATTTGACCTTAATAATAAAGGGACTAGATAGACACCAGGGCACGGCTGATTTCCACTCCATAATAGGAGTCAAAGCTTTGGGGTTTCTTTTGGCTCACTTTTAATTCTACTGCCTTTTAATCAAAATAAATAAATAAATTAAACTGACTCCTTTTCATCCTCAGTCAGTGCACAAAAGAGAATAGAAGCAGACTACACTGTAGCAAAACTCAGCTGAAAAGTACCAATATAGAGATGTGGAAAACCCTCAGACTGCTGGCAGATGGAAGAACTGAACTGGGCTGGGGCAGCCTTGCCACAGGCTGTAAAAGCTGAAATGCTCCTACAGTGCTGAACCTAGATTAGGGAGGGCAGAAAGGAATAGTTTCAGCTTCAGTCTTGAGTAAGCTGCTCACTTTCATTCTTCCTTTCTTATTTTCTCTGCATTTTTTTTTTATTATTATTTTTATTGCAGCTCAAATGAGTAAAGTCAGTGCTCTACTTCTCCCCCCATCTTCTACAGGAAATTCTAATGACAGAGATCCTGGTTATTTCTCCTCACTTCAGGCATTCATTGACTGCCGTAGAAATACAACTTTGCCTTTGAAAATCAGAGCTAGTGTAATTTTAAGGTAAAATTTAAACAGATCTGGGTTTTACTGGCTGTGATGAGTCTCTTGATATTTTCAGAAAAACACAGATATATCAAAAAGCATTCTTACAAAACTTGGAATTCAACATAATTTAATTTTAACTGTATCATGATTTGGAATATCTGCAGCACTTGCCGTACAGTAAGTCCTTGGTAAGTGTTTAGTCTTTTGGCAGCATTTGACCTGTTTTTTAAAACTATATGTATAAAAAATATTATGAAGAGTAGGCATATTCAGCTAAGAAAGAAAGAAGAAAATGAAAGCAGAACAAAGAACGAAAGGGAGAGAAAGTGACAATAGAAAAATAAAAGGTACTCTGAATAAAGGGAGTTACAGTGTTTGTAGTTTACGTATTATGTAATGTAGACCTGTATGGAATAAAAATGTTCTAAAATTTATCTTTTGGGCAATCAGATCATTATTATTGAAATATTATTGAAAAATTGAAATTATTGAATTATTGAAAAATAAGATTTAAAAAAAGGGTTTAATCTATCTTTAGAAGAATAGTTACTATTTTCTTAACCTAGAAAATTTTTGCCTCTAGAGGCAAGAAGGATGTATGTCTGTCCATGGTTATGAAATGAACCGTGAAGTGTATTTTCAAAATAAAATTTTCAAACTGGCATTTAGCCATCGACTTGCTGTGGCTATCATCTCCCTTGAAATGCTGCTTTAGCAGAGACACTGAGATCCTGAGCAATTTTAGTAGTGCCTTTATATATCGCTGTGTATTTATGGAAAACTTGTTCAAGCATTGATAAAAGAAAAGGACTTTCAACCTGAATATTTGGACAGCACTATATGGTGAACTTATTACTGTATGTATCATATATTTCCATAGCAATAGAAAAAAAAATCTTGATTTTCTTCAGCCCCCCCCCACCCCCCATTAATAAACTCAGTGTAGCTGCAGTGAAGTTTAGACTCAAAGAGTGTAATATGTCAAAGAGACAAAGATATAATTCACTGTGGATTTTGGAAAGCATTAGCTGTGGTCAGACACATTGGCTTACATTGTTAAATGCAAGAGGTAAAACAAGGTAATGAATTTTTAATTCTGAAGAAAGCTCAACATGTCCAGAAATGTGGAGGGCTGGGATTGCAAACAGGCAACACAGGTTTACTTTAGATGCCACCCTCCCACTACTCAAGGTTGTTTAAACTCCTCTACTACATATAAATTATGTTTTTAACAGATATGTTACAATGTGTTAGATGTTCTGCAGCTTCAGCCAGTGTTGTCTGAACAGCATCAGTGCAGGAAAATTTGAATCATCAGAGATCGAGGAATAGCAATAATCCTCTAACATATAAATGTAAAAAATTAGACATGATTTGAGGACGAGCTTAGAAAGGTGCTTTGAAAAGCTAGAAAGGAGCTCAAATTTCCTCAATATAAGTCTAGCATCTTAATTGCAATAGCATAAGAGGTCTTGGAGCTCAGCCTTCTAATTAGAGCAGTAAGAACTACAGAAACTGGAGCATTCTTTTTTTTTCTCCTTTCTTTTCTTTTTAGCAGAAGAGTTTTACAGTATCATGAAAAAAGTCCAAAGGTACTTTAGGATACTCTGACCATTCAGGTTTTATCTTGACAAAGGAGGGTGCCACTGAAAGATCTCAGGGAATATTGTATAGGAAGAAATGTAATTATAAGAATGGGAACACATCATATGTTCTTGGAGTAATGAGACAGACTGACTTTAATGTTATTATCTGTTATTTGCAACTGACTCAAGGCTTTATACTACCTCAGCTGACTGACATAATTGGGATCCTGTGTTCTCTATATGAAAATACATTTCTTCACATCACTGAAGCTGCAAGAAGCGGGGGAGTAACATATAACACCTTTGGGCTCAAAGGAAGAAACAACAGGCTGGGATTTGAGTTGGTACTTTTTAAGTTGGTTACTTCCTCCAACACTGCATTAATTTGAACAGAAAACACAGATGAATTGAGATCATTAAATTCTCTTTTACTGATAACATTCCACCGTCTACTGCTAGAATATGATAATCTGAGGAGAAGGCAGATTTCCTACCATTATTGCAAAAGACAGACACTCATTTTTCCTGTACATATGGGAAGATAATATAGTTGTAAGGCAATATGACTTTTAAGTACTTAAAATATTTGAAATAGAACAAATTTCAGAAACCATGCTTTTATGCTTTATTTGTACTGTATTAAGCTTTTGTCTAATCAAACTTGTCAAAGTTTGATTGATACCTTCCCCTTTTTTTTTTTTTTTTTTTTTTTTTTTTTTTTTTTTTTTTTGA